>BGPR01000003.1:4405583-4423857 GCA_013235015.1 Araneus ventricosus | reverse complement strand
ATATATATATATATATATATATATATATATATATATATATATATATAGTCCCCTTAACAGCTTATATAGACATTGGGTTTAGATTTTTACATATTAGTCTGCATTCATTTTGCAAAATGAAATAAAACTATGGACAGCATTTTGAACCACACAGTCCAAATAAATAATTCCCGATGATATTGTGTGTTCTTGTACATACGTGAATTTATATGCATATATAAAGCAATAATCTTGATTTTGCAATGCAACAATTTTTAATAACAATTCTCTCTGAAGCTTTCGAAGAATAAAAGCGGGTTTTTTTCACCAGAGCGCGAAAAAATTTAAGAGAGAAGATTTGAATCGTCTTTCTGAATTAGCATGGTACCAAACTGATATTGAATTTTGGAGAAAGTGGAATCAAGGAATTCCTTCCCAAATTACTTTATTTTATGATTTTAGGTAACATTTGCCATGTGTATATAAAAATGGTTTAGATTCAAGAAACAAAAAATATGGAATGCTAATAAATTAGGAAGAGAAATATTTTCAGCACGGTACACATTAATACTTTCTTACTATTATTAGCAATCAGTAATTCTCTATTCATTAATAATGCCTGTTAACAATTATTTTTTACAGATAGTTCCTTTATTTCTTCTAATGGTCGAATGTAAAAATACTTTTCTTTTAATACCATAATTCTTAGGGAACGCTTATATAGTCTAAGTCACGTAATGGAGATGAACAGAAAAAAATATATACGATTTGGATTATAAAATATTAGTCTTAGTTTGTCTCTGTTTTAAATATATCAATATTGCTTAAGTGTTTATTGGAATCGTAATGATATACAGTCGGACCTCTATTTAACGAAGTCGCTAAATCCCGAAAAAAAGTTCGTTATGTGGAAAATTCGTTAAATAGAGATTCGCCTTCTGAAATACTTTAAACTACACAAAACAGATTTTAAATTCATAAGCACTAAATATTATTAAAAAAGTAATTAATCACACCTTTATTTTGTAAATTAATATATTTGTTTTATATATTTTACCCATCAAAAAGAAATCTGCAAGGAAAACGAGAATAAAACAGAACATCGTCCGGGAATACACTGTATTTTCAATTAAAAAATAATTTTATATTAAAATTAATGAATTTTAGAATTTCATCATACGAAGTTTTGTTGATTTCTGCATCATGATCATTTCCATCTTCATCATCTTCGTCTTCATCGCAATTCATTGCTGTATTGTTTTTATTTTTCACACTGTCCACTTCAAAACTGCCTCATCCACATCTTCATAGACACATGCTTTTAAACGTTTTGAACAAGAATTCGATGAATCATTATTTTGTATCTTATCACGATCTTCTTTCATTATGGTTGATAAGCTGTTTGAGGAATACCAAATTTTAAAGCAATACACTTTTTTTTCACTCCTTTATCCACCTCATGAAGAATCAAATTCTTTTCTTTGATGCTTAAGCACTTTCGCTTTGACATTTTCCAGTTTCAAGGTCACTTATCACCATAAAATGTTTTAAAAGAAAGAATAAGTTTGAAATGTTTAGAAATATTTTGAGGAATAGGGAGAAAAAAAAATATTGGATCACAAGAAAAAGTTCGTTAAATAGAGAATGCACTTCGCTATTTGGAGGTTATTTTACGAAGAAATTCGTAAAATGTTCTTGGTTCCAAGAAAAAGTTCGCAAAATAGAGGAATTCGCAAAATAGAGATATAAAAAGGTAATATTGGTGTTAACGATTGTGGGTAAATTGAGGTTGGTTTAAATGCTTTGTTATTAATAGAAGGGATATATTTGTAAAAGTACAAATGAAATTTGTCACTTTAGATGAATTTGACATAAATTAAAGTACTCTCAATTACTTTTTACGATGATATTTCTTTATAAATATAAGAATCCAACCTATTTCAATCCTCTTTTATAATGATACTTTTTTTCTTAAAGAAAATTAAAGACTTGTCTTGGTCAGTATAGCCAGTATATTGGCTCTTGCGCCAGTAAATTTCATACCAAACCAAATCGGGATGCTTTTATGACGTGAAAACGTCTTTCCGCTTGTTGCAGTGATAGTCGGTCGAACTTTCTTGTGCGACAAAATACCGTCAGATTTGAATCGTTAATAACTACTAGAATAAAAATGCGAAAAGAATGGTTGACCCCACAACGGATAGATCATATCTATGAGAGTTTGTCGCATAGTATTTGTTTTGCCTGTAACGTCATCGTAACAGTGTAGGTCATCGTACCATGCGCGTGATTGTTATGAATTAGAATTTTGTAGCGTGCATGAGTACATATTAGCATAAGTGTAGCGTGGAAACGCGTTTAGCTTGGAGGTTGATTCTGGTGTCATTTTAAAGAGCTCGGTGAGTTTTACTAGGACCCAAAGTGAGACAATAAAAATATTTATTAGAATCTAAGTAAAAATAGGTATTAAATACAAAATTTCAAACTCCGCATGTTTTTTTTATTATAACATGCAGATATTTCTTTCGAATTGTACGAAACTTACAGAATACTTGACTATACATAAAAGAAACATTGCATTTGAATTTTAATTCAAAAATTTAAATATTACGGGAAATATGAGCATTTGTAGTAAATAATGTTATACTGCGCATAAGCGAAATGTAGTTCTATATACTGTCAACAGATGGCGCCATCAAAAGCTACTCGAAATAAAACATTAGAAAGGCGCAGTCCGGTTCCGCGCAGTAGATGTTTTGCGAAAACGTCTGGATAAAATCATAAAACAAGTTTTTCGTATTAATACGTAATTTAATTTTCAATCTCTCTAATACAATATTTACATAGAGTATTATAATGGTTACAGAATAGCTAACTCACAAGTTTATCGCATGTAGAAAGGGTCTTTAGTAGCTTGTGATTCATCTATTCTGTAACCATTATACTACTCTGTGTAAATATTGTATTAAAGATATTGAAAATTAAATTACATATTAATACGAAACACTTTTTTGTGATTTTATCCCGACGTTGTCAAGAAAAATCTATGCCGCGGACCTGAACTGAGCCTTTCTTATGTCTTTTTACTAAAACAGAATTATCAGCTGTATTTTAGGTATGTTTTAATGAAGCTGCTTCTGTCAATTTCAATCAGTCGTTTATACGCTGCAGTAAAAGTTACATCGCAAAAAGTGAGCTGGGGTGATGAAAAATAACGGAAAGTGGTTGACGTAAAAAAGCAGAAAAATGTTATTCTGAAACTCATAATTGCAGCTGTCACGCAGAGAAACAAAAACAACATTGTGGAAAGTGTGAAATAAAAGTATCTGCTTTTCTTTAGGGAACATAGAATTTTTTTCAAAGCGATAAATAAGCCCTTTAACAATAGAAAGACATCATAATTACCTGAACGCTTGCAGTTTTTTATTGAAAAGCAATTAAACATCTTTCATTTGGAATGTTTTTTGCACTGGAGCTAAAATCTTCTTCAATGACCGTTTATATCTGAATTTTGTATCAACTGAAATCTAAAAATAATATAGTCTGAAAATGTGTATGAGAACACATAATACTAAACTTTGAAATTAAAGGAGACAAGTTATTTTTTTAGAATTATACTGTGACAGCCAGATGATGTCTGAAATCGACTTAAACTTGTTTTATATCCCATGAGGTGGTGTGATTGTTATAACATCACAATGAGAATGTAGTTTGACTGATTTAAAAAGGAAATAGTCAAATAAACTTCAGTTATTAACTTTTGTGTGTGTTATTTTTTGCTATATGTGAGAAGCCTGTTCATATCGTGAATTTAAAAATGGAATTACTTGAAGGGAGCGTGCGAAATAAATTCACTTATCAATTACATTTTTATGACAGTGAGAATTACAGCTTCATTAGTTGGTATAGCCACATCAAGATTCCTATGACTTTAAAAACATTTGCATCATCTTCTCAAAAAGAAAAGGAAATGTGGCAGGAAACGTAAAATAACTCCACAAACCGATAAATTCTAATTCGAAATTGTGAAATTAATCCAATCAAAACAAGCACAAATCGTCAAAGAAATTTATCGGTTAGTGGTTTTGAAACATAAGCCATAGGATTCTGGATGCTCGTCAAAAGACATGAAGACCAAATAAAAACAAAAATTGACTGACAAAACGAAGTTGAAGCGTTTATTAAAGGACAAAAAAAAATCGTGGACTGCTGACTACTGGAAGAATGAAAGGTTCAGGTGTGGCGTTGCGAGTTGATATGGCTTCCGGGTCATTATATGATTTATTTGTCCCCTCTAGTACACATCAGTGATTTATCCTGTGTAATTGGCACCAGCGGCACAGGGCCATCTTATCCATTAGGCTAATTGGACCGTAGCCCAGAGGCACCATTGGTCCAAGGACGAATAAAATTTTATAGTATTGCTTTTAATTTTGAGAACAAAAATTTATTTTATTATAATTTTAACTATATTATAAGTAAAAATATGACTAGCGTTTACTTTTGGAAGGCCATCGATTTTGTAATGCCAACTAAACATAATACCTATACAACTAAAGTTTAATAATTTCTGGGAAATGGAACAAAGAGCAAATTTCTTCTACAGCTTCTTAAAAAATACTTCAAACGCCGTTAGTTTTAGAGTGTTTCATGAATATATTTGATACCGTTTGATCCAACATTTTATTTATTTTTATGCTACATTTAGGTATAGACTGACGAGTAAAAGTTTGATCATCAATTGAGCAGGCTGGTTGTTGCAAAGAGTTAATCTGAGAACACGTAATCATAAGGCGGACAAAACGTAAATTTTAGGTGACAATCAGAGAACACACAGATGGCATTTTTAGGTGCTCCTAAACTATTAAGGTAATTTTTGATGGGCCATAAGCGTTCAAATTTCTAGTTAAAATTCTGATGGGACTCCAAATGATTTCAGGATAGGGCGCACAAATTTGTGGCCGGGGAATGGTATTTTTTCTCCTCCTCGGCGTATTTGACTTTAAAAAGTGGCATAAATACTTTAATGTTTTGCCAAAGGGGCAAGTGGTTTAGCGAGATTATGTGGAACCCGGCAAACAATATTATTTTTTTTTTATCTCGGTTGTCATTAGTGGCTTGACATGCGTATATGGCACCAGAGGTATGGTATTATTTATACTCTCCATCATCATATTTAGCATTAAAAATGGCATTAATGCAGTAATGGTGACTCCATTGTGCCCCTAAAACAGGCGCTGGGCCTGTTCATTGATTTGTGTAGAGTTTCAAAGAAAATATCGTGATACAAAGCAGTTTTAACTCTTTGACTCCCCAAAAACGTAGTCAGTAAAAATGTTCATTTGCTTGTTGCAAAATGTTTATTTGCTTGTTGGTTAACATATTCGTAATGAGTAATATGAACAAGAAAATTGTATTCATTTTTTAATTAGCACAAAAATATTAAAAAAATGAAAAAGAACGTATAATAAAAAGATTACACGTCTTGATATATTTTTGACGATAATGTTGAAAAAAGTACTTTTTATCGTTCAATCCAACATTGCAAATAGTGCTCTGATATTTTGTGTGTGTGAGATGGGTTTCAGCTTTTATTCAACATAAACCCGATCGTAAATATGTCCCATATATTAGTATAAACGCTGTTTCTTGGTGAACCTCAGAAGGAACAAAGTGTCTATATTTTCTGGCTCATGTGTTTAAGTCTTCACTTTTTCGTCAACGTTTCCGCAGTTCTATCAATCTTCTTGCTACAAAAATTGGAAAATCTTTCAATTGTAATTATTGATCTTCACTACTCATAGAGAATAAGATGTTCAATCTGAACTTATATACAATCAGATAATATCTCAACTAATGATAATGGGTAAATGAAATTCATATAACAGATCACTCACAGGCCTGAAATGTTGAGAAAATAATTTACCAGCCATTATACAAGCGATTTTGAAATTTCATTAAATAAAAAACACAAAACGCAAGTTTAAGCGTGATCAAGGCTTGGTGAAATCACACCAAGGAAATGCCAATATTGATGAAACGCTGAATTTTATGCTGAAATTTCCACTGAGCACCAAATGATGGTGTCCTATACTACAAATTTATGCATTTAGTTGAGCAAGAAAACCACCAGTTTACATCCTATAGAATTGTGAACAGGTGGTATCAGTGTAAGATCGCTGGAAGCTAAAGGGTTAAAACCTTAAAACCTGGTCAAAACAAGTTCAACAAACTGTAAACACCATTTGATACAGATGTTTTTTGTTTTGTCCACAGCACACGGCAAGGGAATCTTAGTTTCTGGTCACGGTATGATGAATTTATGTAAGTACTTTGAAATATTAGTACTAAGATAGCTCCATTCTGTTAAACTTTTAACGGGTCCCTTCCATATTACATGGCCCCTTGTCACAACTCATAATTGGTCAAGTCTTTTATGATAGGAAAAAATATACTTGATTGGTATGAGAAATAACCAGACTTAAATCCAATAGAAGACTTGCGGAATGTTGTGAAGAGACATTTAGGTAAAATGAGCTGTACAACCAAAGAACGTATGGTAAAAAAGTTTGGTTCCATTATGATGAAGTCAGTATATTGGCACTAAATCAGTGGAGGTGATGCTTAAACGAATTGCAGAGGTTATTCCTGCTAAAGGAGGGCAGGTTTCATACAGATACTTGCATTTATCAGGGTACATAAATGCATAGTTTTTGAAAAATACAGATGCAGAACTTTGTCCCAATTAATTTACACATTATAGTAACAATCACCTTTCTGAGAATTCAACGCATTTCCATTGCCTATACTCACGAAGAATATATTTTTAATCTGAATTTATGCTCCAATAAGAATGGTTTATTAAGGATAGATGAAAATATGTTGAAAGTTGCTGAGCTTTGAAAAAAAAGGGCTACTTTTGTGAATACGAAATTGGAGCATTGTAAAAATATAATGAAACTTCCGAAAAATAGATTATTTTTTATACACTTTTTATAAATATTTTTACTGTATAACTAAAATTGCTAATGGCATTTTGACAATGAATGATTGACAATGACGTTTCATAATGAACGAAAATCTTATATGCATATTGATGGACACAGAACTTTTTTATAAAAATTGTCATTCTCGTGTGCCAGAGTATTTGTTATACGTAACTCTTGAAATTACGTAAATGGCCGAAATTCGAGTGGTTTCCTGTGGATATATTTTAAGTGTAATATCTTAAAACATAAAATACCATGTTTATAAATTATTTCTGCCGGATTAAAATGAGATTAAACTTCAGAAAGTTATCTACTTAAATTTTGTTTAGCAAAACTCAATTTATAGTAGCTTTACACTCCAAAGAGATAAGGAATTTTGTTTGTATGAAATCCTTGCGCTCTATTTCTACTGTAAATTTTGTTTCACAAACGACAGAAAATTACTTACTATAAAACTCACTATTTTAAATGATATATCATGCATCCAAAAAGGCGTATCTGCCAATGACCTTTTGAAATTTTTAAAGGCTTTTATTTTAATATAATATGTTAACCTTACACAAATGAGATTATTTCACATTCATGAAGCTATTCATATATACGAATAGCTTCAAAATTGATCAAAGAAAAAATTTCTAATTTTGCTAAGACTATCTCAAATCGAAATCCAACCTAGTAATATAAGATTAAACTGCTGAGCATGTTTCCTCAACAACTTTAAGAAACCATATATCTTTCGAGATATGTAGCCTGATGAAATTGAGCTAATAGAGTCTCACTGCGAGAAAACGCAAGAACTAAAATAAACTCATTATTCCATTACACAATGTGATTTTCCGGGAGTAAAAAAGGTGTCCTTAATATCGATCGTGACACAAGTTCTTACAACACATCATCAAAGCCTCGCAGAGTCTTATTAGAATGGAAACTGCAGGATTTCTTAGATAGAATTAAAATTGATTGCATTCAACAAAAACATATACATTTTAAAAGAGCGAATCGTGTTGCAAATTAAATGAACTCTGGATTTTTGTAATAAGAAATAAACGTAGAATTGACTGAAAATATTTGTACTCTGTACTTGAAATGTCATTTACTGTTAACCTTTTAACAGTTTTGCCGGTACGCCGAAAGTGCATCGAATTATCATATTTTTAGTCTAACAAACTAAAATGTAATTCATTAATTAGCTTTATAATTTGACACAAAAATTACTTGTAATCCATAAACTTCTCAAGTATTCTATGGCTTCTTAGATGAATAAAAATGGCAACTTCTTTCCAAAACAGAAATTAGCATCTTATTAGATAGCAAAGAAAATAAAACTGTTAGGGTGTCAATGACGGATTTCATTCCAGTCCCGACAAGTAGTTTTTATTATTGCCTTTGTAAACATTTCGAAAATTTTTGATTTAAAAAAAAACAACTGCATTTCGATTAAAACTTACATTAAATACCGATGTTTCTCATGTATCCACAGTCTCTTACATGAAAGGATTGATTAATTGTGTCTATTTTTCTGGAAAAATAAATGAATAACTGATTACAATATTATGATATACTCCAAATTTTCACATGTGTTGCTAATTTATGAATCTAGGTAGTTCGACGGAAAAGTTTTTATATATATATTTTGACAAACTTCTGATCAAGGAAACCCAATTTGGTGTCTTTTAGAAGCAATGATATTTCGCTCCTAGAAATCGAGCTTTTTAATATGCTTGCCGCAATAACCTTTTTTATTGCTTCATAATTTTGGAAAAACTTTGACAGATGGCTCTTCTGTTTTCATTCTTAGTATTTTATTATTATAAATATTAGGAATTTTTTTTCAATACTATTTTTGGAAAAAAACTATAGAAGTACCTGTGATCGATGAGAGATATATAACATGAGTGTTTTTAAAAAATTGAATAAATTTAATTCAACAAAAATATATGGTTATTTTATAACTATAATTTTAGTTCTAATCGAAAAATAAAGGCTACCATACAAGTTTTCCTTCGAAATTATAAATATTCGGAACTATATTGCTACAGATGCATAAATATTTGCTTTGGATTAAAAATAGGAATGAGTGTTTCCTTTACTTAGTAAACTGCTAACTATGCCGTATTAAGTAGAGGTTTAATTTGATATTTCAGTTTGTTTGGCAGGGATTTTTTATACAAGGAACGTCGAAGGGAGTGTTGCAATAATTACCAGGTCAATGGATAGATAAAATCTAAAAATAATATCGAGAAGAAAAATGTCTATGATTTAAGAATGTGAAATCTATTACAGGATTTATAGATTTGTTTCAATTAAGAAAAGAGAAATAGAATGAAATAATCAAAAGGTATTCATCCATTCTAAAAGAACTATTCATGATATGACAGTTGTATTTATTTTTTCCATATTATTTCTGAGTTTTTCACATTAATTTTAATTAGAGCGTTCTACTTATTAGAGCTTTCACTACATGTCGACTGATTTGTTCCATTCTCTTAGATAAATTTCATTGCAGTGAGAGAAATTGTATCGACATATTGTGATATGTACTTAAACATTTACTTATTTCTAATATTCATAAGTAAACTTTATATGTTAAAAATAAAATATATGTTTTTAAATTTTTATCTCAATTAGCTTTTGCATAATATTTGTACTTTTCTCCGTGTCTATGCGGTTTCCTTATGTTATCTTTACGAAAAATAAAAGGATGCCTTTGTTCTACACAAGCTAGCTTTTAAGAATCAGGTCATAAAAAGCGATATTCATGGCTGTCAAAAGAGTTTCGAGATGAGTCGCATGTTTTTGTCTAAAAGAAAGTCTTTTCTGATATTTTCTTCATTGAGTGTTTACTAGAGAAACGTTTGCAGCAAAAGTTCGATCATACAGAAATTAAGTAATTAATAATGATTTTTCGAAATGTTGGTGCAAAGTTACTTCGTAGATAAGGATTCTTTGCAATGGTTATTTTATTCAGTATGTTTGAAAAACAAGTTCACTAGAACAACTTTAGATATATGTATTGAAATCCCGTGTTGAAATATACAAGAAAAATAATTTTATAAATACCTGGTTATAATTAACAAACTTACGAAATTGTATCGTGACAAATCAGGGTGGCGTTTTAGAAATCCTTTCACTCAATTATTACCTGGTGTGATTTTAATATAGCTATATGTTACCATATCTTCTGAGTAAGACAAACTTTTATTATCATTTTAAGATTAATACTATTGGCAAGAGATCAGAAGTCCCTGAACTAGACGTTACAAAGTTCTTTTTATTCTCATTGGAGATAACCAGAAGTTTTTCATGCTTCTTATTATGAATTCGCTTTCTTTTGTTACAAACTGTTCCCTCAGTTTACGAAAAAAAGTATCTGCCTCTTTAAGATTACAAGAAACTTTTGAAATGGCTTTAATTCAAGCTTCTAAGGTATCTGAAGAGGACGCCATATACTTACAAGTCCATAATTTACTTATATACACCCTGGCCATACTGAAATTAAAGCAAACATTCTTCTTTTATTATTTAACACAAAAATATATTTAAAAACCACAGGGATTGGATTTTACAGCAGTTTCCATGGTGCAAAGGAGCCCTCTTTTTCGGTGCCGAAGTCACCGAAGATGAGAAATATAAATTAATTACTATTTACTTAACCAATAAATTTGGCATCCAAAGCAACAAAAATAAAGATAGGTTTATTATCTTTCACATTTAAATGCATTTGCCTTAAGAAATGTCATATGTTATTCACAGATATTTCAGAACTAAAATATTCGTTAGAAAATTGGCAAATCTTTTCTTTCTTCTAAAACTTCCAGAATGATTGTTATATACGTTTAAGGAATCACTATAGTCAGTGTTTCCAAGAAAAGGGAAAAGAAATCTTTATCCCGTACCCCTAATCAGTTGCACGCTATTCCACTATCCACAAAAATTATGTCCTGTTGCAAAGCTACTTCAATAAATGCAAGGGTAATTATTGAAGTAGTTTATTTTCGATCAACGTCTACATTATACATAATATACATACTCTTTAAACTAAATTAAACAGCTTTTCACCGTAACGTCTTTCGTTGATTTTTTTTTGTCCTCTCCTGTGACTCTGACCTCTCGACAAGCAGCTAGAAATTCCATCTTCCCGTCGCCATCATTGCTAGGGAGACAACAAAGTACTTCATACATGCATTTTATACCCCTTTCTTTGTGTGCCTGATTGGAAGCACCATTCTTTCTTTTTCTCCCTGGGCCCTCTCGCTTCGGTAGGAACGGGACTCGGTTAAACTATAAAACTTTGCATACTGACAGTGGTGTACCGAGGGTAAGTGGCGCTCAGGTCAGCATAAGGGTTTTTCTCTTCCCCCCCCCTTCTTTATAAGATGCTTAACTTGGGTAAACGGCGCCCTGGACATGGTATTTTTCCGACTCCTTATTGTATTTTACTTTAAAAAGTGACACACACATATTAACGTTTTATTAACGCCCAGGGAATATGATTATTTTTACTCTAGTTGTCATTTTCTTAGCAATTGCAAAGGGCCCTCTGGGTTTGCTATTATTCTTACGCCACTCTAATCATGGTTTGCATTCAGAACTGGAATAAATGCAATATTGTTTTGTCTCCATGGCTTGCCTAAAACTTTCATTTGCGGCTTCTATACTTCCCTTACTCCCCGGTCTCTACGCCGCTGGACTCTGATTAGGATCATTAAAAAATTGTGAAATTTAAACGATACATCGCGTAGTAATTGAAGTAACGTCATTGGATATTAAAAGGCATATTAAAAGCTATGAAATGAAAACGGAAGTAAATTGCATGCTACAAAATAACAGCGGAAGTAAGAAGTACACCTTGGAGTTACTGACCAAAGAACGCAATAGTTTCTTATAATTACTTTAGCAGTGGTAAAAACACGTGAATAAAGGATTTGATGAAACAGTAAATTGGTTTGAATTTGATTTTATAACATTAGAAAGCATTGTTAGAAATTGAGTTTAATTGAATTCTGAAATGTTTATTAAAATGGGAGAGAGCCCTGTACAACAATTAAATTGATATCAATCAAAAGATAATTTTTTGCTCTTTAAGGTAGTGTAAAAATAATTTTCCTTTCGATAAGTATTTCAGAAAGTATCGGCGAAAAACTTCCAAAAATAGCTTAATTTTATCATATTTTACTTATCTAATCAAATAAATAAGAATCTAATTCGAATTTTAAAATTATTTTTACGGCATTATCTAAACCTTGTGCTAATACATCACTGTGTCAAATTTGGTCGCCTTAAGTCCAAAGGTGTGGGCGTGCATAAAGAACCAAAAAACGAACAAACACACAAACACACTTTCTTTCTTCCTTTATATATATAGATAGAAAGATGAATTTGCCTGATTGAAACATTATTGCAATTTATCTGTTTTTCTCATTAAAATTAAATTGCGATTCATATTAAACTCACATTTTTATTTCAAGAATTTCAAAGAGGGAATATGTGAAATTCTAATATTCTTTACTCATATAATTGAAAAATGGCGTAAACTAATTATTCTATTATTGGTACATGTACTAATTTTTTTATATAAATTTAAAATATACATATTTCTGACGCATTAACAATAAAATGAAATGAAATGAAACGCGGAACAAAATCCTTTTTTTCTGAAACATTTAATAATCATTACAAGGTGGGGAGAATCATAACAAAATTTTAATTAGTTTACAACAATAATACGCACGAAAATTCATCGACTTATGTTGAACACAAGTATAAAGATAGATACACTTAGATATGCCTGCTTTCAAAACTCATTTAACGAATAATTAAATCCATAAATGTATTTTCCGATTTAAGTCTTACCAGATTTAGCTTAATTCAATCCAGGTATTCTATGCTGATTTCATGCCACTTATGTATGTCCTAGATGCCTCTGATGTATTGCGGAAGCTGGAATCTGCATGTACTGCAAGGGGTAGACTTTCAACATTTAGTTCGTACGTTCTACCTGGTCCCAGGAGAAATGATATAAAATCAGTTTTAATTAACTAATTAGTTGCGGAGGAAACTTGCAAGAAATCTGACCGAACCTTTGTTCACGTGAAGGTAAATGGAAGAGTAAATTAATTGAGATTAACAGCATGTTACATTGGATTATTTAGATTTCTACGCTAAGATTTGAGAAGTAAGGATGAAATTAAGGATAATAGAGTTTTTGCTGGAAAACTCACCGATGTGAGTTGAATAACTCCGTTTAAGGAAGAGCTTTTGAGTTTCAGCATTTTATTTTACTCCAAATTTTTAGGTGAACATTTTGATACATTCTTCTCGAAACATGGTGACTGTATTTAGAAACATAAAATAGTAATTCGGAATCCTGGTTTGTAATATTTCAGCTTATAAAGACTTGGTTCAATCATTTTAAAATAAATGGCCTTTGCAGTTTTACAACCGTTTAAATTAGTTTATTAAATTAAGTTTTAAAATCATGATTTATGAAATAATATTACTAAGATATTTAGTGAATGTTACAATCTATTTTTAAGCGAATAATTTTTCTTTCGACAACTGAGAAGACGTTCTGGCCTTTACAAACTACTTTAGACAACAATATTGTTATTCACATACTTAACACCACAGCATACCCCCGAACTCGGAGCCAGGGCGGCTCCCTGTCGGTTTGTTGGGTATGCGTGAGACTTTATTAAAAAAAGCCAGAGCAAAAAAAAAAAATTACAATTTCTATAAAAAGATACAAAAAAACATGACATTTAAAACAAAAGAATATAATATTTTTTTAAAGTTCAGTCTTTCGGATCGTTGTGTTGTTGAATTTGAGAGGGTCGTGCCCTGTGTATGGAAGAAGAGGGAATATGAGTACATAGGGTTAGTTGGGGTTATTCACATACTGATAAATTATCTGATAATAATATTGATGTGGTTTCTAAAAGGAAAAATTACATCCTGATTGTATGATATTGCTATAAATTATGCAAAATTGGATCGGATAGACTTCAGAATACTTGTCCTAGTTTTGATATACTTCGTTCTCTCAATACAATTATTCAAAGTACACTCAACAGTAGTTTCAGGAATGACAGAATGTTTCATTTATCAGATTCCATTTTAAAAAATTATGAAAAATGTGGTTATAGGATCTTTTTAAATGTTTAAATACTTCAAAGAATAATAATATTCTAGAGAAGAAAAAACTTTCACTGGAAACCAAGTTGCAACACTAGATGGTATTAAAAAGCTTGTTTTCAGACATTCACTTAAGCGTACTTTTTTAAAAGTAATACATTCCATAACCTTCTGTAAAAATTAATGAAATTGATATAATTTTGATATTCATTGCAATTGAGATATAAAAAAACTGAAAAAATTACATTTGTGATAGAGGAATTCTTTATATAAATTTTTATGAGCAGTTTATTACTTAATGTTTTGAATTAATTCTTAGAGCAGAAAAAATATTAGACATTTTGAAAAAAAATTAATTTTATTGAAAGATTGATACATAATGCTTGTACACACCTCCTGGAAAAGATATTAAGTTTAAAAATGATATTGAGTATTAGTTTCTAACAGTAAGTAAACAAAGGAAAAGATTGGGAAAGACACCCAAAACGAAGAAATTTACACAAATTCCTTCATTCTAAACCTAGGCTAACTTATATGATCTGTCTTTCATAATATTTCCGATACTATGCCATCAAAAGAAATCAGAAATATTCTCCCAAATATACGAGAATTCCAAGAACATATCTTCCTTCCATAGAATCTCACCATTAATTGTAATATACCGTGGAAAAATTCCATCTAGGAAACCTTTTTCTTTGAGGTCGCATGAATTATGAACGAAACTTTACAATGCAGACCATGTCGAAAATTTTTACTTCGGAGAGTAAATCCCCTCATTTGAAAAATAAATTGTCAGTTATTTGAATAATTGAAATGAATCGATCACCAGTGGCATACATGTTTTGCATGTACGGTTTAGAATTTAACATGAATAAGAATAAAGGAATGTTTCGTGTTATATCTTTTTATCGCAAGGTGCTACGAAAGCATCGCCTTAGCTATTTATCCAGCTACTTTTGACGAACTGTTAATCATAATTTCGAATTCGAGGAAATACTAGGACTTTGGGAATCTGTTGTTGTATTTGCAATTTGCGCGACCGCTACACTGAAATGACTAAAATACTGACTTTTTGAATTGTTTTTTACTTCCATATTGTCTTTACAGTTTTATTTTACAAATTCAAATATTCCGGTTGAAATACTGGTGATATCATTTATTTTTTCACGTCATTCAGCTAATTCTTGGGCCATTTTATAATGTTTTAGTGTTTTATGATTTAATTGTTTCAATTCTTTTTTAAATAAAAATTGTTTACAATAGTTGTACATATTAACTCTTACCACATTATAATCTAATTTTAATAATTACCCTCTTAAAATCTGATTTTTACAATAAAGTGTCTAAGAAGAACGTGCAATCTTTCATTTTAGTTTAGAGGACGTGCCTGTTGGAAGGTTAATAGGAGGCGGCTCTTCGCTCTTATTTGTGCTGGAACAGAGTCGCCAGCTTCAAAGTCTTCCGGGAGATGGAAATTGCTGATCTTATGTAAATCTTGATCTGTCGTTTCTGTTATTGTACCAAAATGTCTTTTTTTTAGCTTTTAGGTTTAGCTTTAGTTATATTATGGCCCCGTTTTGAAGCAACACACGGATTATTTTGGCATGTGCCTCGTAATTTTGAACCGCGTTCAGATGACGATGGCGGAACCTGATCAAGAATTCCCTCTCCAAACGTCATACCAGAGATAGGAAGTTTGACCCCCTACGTATGATGTGACGTGCAAGAGGCTCACATACATGGCGTATCTTCAGTGGAATCGGTTTTCGAACCTTGTGGCCCCAAAGCGGGGACTTTACCACTAGGCCACCGCGGCCTATCTTCTCCTCAGACGGAACTTAATTGAAAGGCTCTACCTATAAGTCAAAGTGTAATCTGAAGAGTTTACCTGCCATGAATTGTTCACAGATATCAGAGCTTTCATCCCGTTCAGCATGATTCAATTTATATATGTGTCTCGTCTCGATCTTCCTGAAACGGGATCTTTCATAACATGTATCCTGACGATTCATTTTGAAAGCTCAAAGCTGACAGGCCAAGGTATTAATGGAATTTTAATTTTTATGAAATAAATTAAAAGTCTTCAAATTCATTTGAACCAAAAACGAATGCTTTCTATTCAATCTTGATATAATCCGCAATTGTAATTGTTTAAGATAGTGTGAGTTACAAGACGATGATTTCAATTCAACAATCCGTGATACATAATAATTTTATAAAGAATGATTTTGAAATCTGTGATATTACCCCATTGAGTCAAATGATAAAATATTTACAAGAAGCTGATCATATTTTGTAATTTTTAAGTAGAAAAATATGAAATGAAATATTCATTTATAAAATGGACCATCTTATTATGTTGGAAATTTAAAAAAAAAAATATGACTCAAAAATTTGTATTTCTTAAATATGTCATATTCGAAAGAATAATCCACATTACTGAAAACACATGTTGCATTTAATTAATTCTTATAAAATTCAGTTCAGTTTTTCCATGCTTGTATTTGAACTCGTTGAAACTAATATCTTTTGTCTTCACACTTGACGCAAAGTGAAAGAATAATCACTTTATGATACAGGAGTTATGGAAAAGTTCACCATGGTAGAAAGGCCTATAAACTTTTACAAACGTATATGATAATTTTAAAATTAATCTTATTAAGGAACATTACAGATTATTCTGATATGCTTTTGATACTGCTAAATTCTGTTATTTGTTCTTTTGATATGCGTGTTGCTATCGTTCTGTCATTGCCATTCTCTGGAACTTTTGAGTGTTTTGCACTCTTGCCCTCACTCCCAGGTGGCGTTGTATATATATATATATATATATATATCTGTGTGTGTGTGTCTTTCTTCTTGGCCCTTGCCCCCCAGTTGGGCAAGTTTTATTGTAACTATATCATATTCATTTCAGTTGCAATTTTTTTTCTTTACTATGTACCCTTCTTTACGCCCAATCTGGGGTTGTTTGTACCGGGCTTATATATATATATAACTCAATATGTGTTTTCTTTCAACGGCAGCCCTTGTAGTGTAACCATAACGAGTATGTCGTCTGCCGTGGGTTATAAAATAAAATAACAGATTATTCAAATAAAAATTACTTTAATCTGGCTTACATTTGTTAGAACAATTATTAAATTAATAAATAATACAGTGTTTGTTAAATCGATAAAACATATTTTGTTTAATTGCTGTGCGATGGAGTATATGTGACAAAAGTTTCCTCTCTCTTATGCAAGGCATTTAAGAAAGAGAAAAATAATGCTGTAAGATATGCACATTTTTAATTAACATTAAATGTATCTAAACCTATTACACTATTCTAATGAGAAACTTTTGCAACTAATTTTGATGTATAAATTTAAAATTTCATATTTATTTCATCATCCAGTTTGCTTTTCATTAGTAACCTCTCTCATCGCTCACGATGAGCCATCAAATCAATCAGCATTTGAGTTAAGATATCATCGAGAGAAGTTAAATGAGCATTAATACGTTCTAAATACTCTCTCCGTCTATCCCTTCCATACCTGTCAATATCATCATGAAGCTGGATGATATCAGCAAGAAATTGTGTATGCCATCTTGCTAATCTTGACCCATTTGTGCCCGTACGTAATATATCATTCATGCCAACTGCGGAGGACCTACATATCGGGCAAGTGCCAGATCTCTCCAGCCACTTGTTGATGCAAATCTCATGAAATGCGTGGGTGCAAGGCAGCGATTTCCTATTCGTGCAACAAACCGTGTCCAAGCAAATCGAACACTGGATGGTATCTGTTGAAGTCCCATTGGTTTCTTTATTAGATCTTCGTTTCTTTTCGGCAGGTTTCTCGTTTGTTGCGGATTGATCTGGTGATTTCTCGTCTTCTTCCTCCCTCTTTCGCTTTTCTGATGACATTTCAATCTGGGAAACAAAAACAAAAAAATTGGTTGATTGCATTCGATGTCCATAGGTTCCAAAAATCAAGAATCATTAATTGCATTGTTACGGACAAAAAAAATAATCTCAAAACAAAATGGATATGTTTTTAATATCATAGCCAATGATATCAATTTCATAAATTCAAGAGTCAGTTGTAAAATTCATTAGTGTTAACAATTTAAAAAGTTCTATATATACATATACATATATATATATATATATATATATATATATATAT
>BGPR01000003.1:4387036-4405573 GCA_013235015.1 Araneus ventricosus | reverse complement strand
ATATATATATATATATATATATATATATATATATGTATATATAGTTAAATATTTTACAAACAATTAAAACTCAAATAACATTTTCAGTAGATACACCTATTAAACCAATAATTGAAATTAATTATAAAATAATGTTACCTTATTAATAATCATACAATGAAATGCAGAGAGATAATGAGATTATAAACTATTACTAAAAAAAACAGCCCAGAATTGGAATTGAAAACAATCAAATGCCAATCTATCTTAGGGAATCGATTATGTCGAATTAAATTCGAATTTTAAAGGCGCCATACTATTGCGAAGGCCAATTGTTGGAAAAAGCAAAAATTATAGGAGTAAATCTCCAAAATATTTCAAGACAAGAACAAGAAAATATAACTAAATGCATAAAAATTCAAAGTCTCAGCAATTATAATGCCAAGAGCTATATACGAAATACAGTTCCACATTTATAGTGTAAATATTATAACTGAATTAGGTTATATATACTGTACTAAAACATCATTAAAAAATTAAACTATACATTTAATTTTAAACTCATTATAGTTAATTATTTTAGTATGAGAATATACTTAAAATTATATGATGCAATCTCAAAATTAAATGATCCAATCTTATTCCAAAAATAGTGGTGCCTTCTACCTACGTACTGAAATACTAAAATCTATGTGAATTCCATAAATATGATTATTTCAAAATATTTAATTCCAAAAGACTATTAATTTAAAGGTGTTAAAAAATTTTTGTTAACATAAGCAAACATAAAATTAATAAGAAACCCATATTTCAAAGCATTTTCAATAAATTTATCAATATATGATCACTGTTTTTATATCACTTTCAGTTGTGTGGACATTGACTGGTGCAAATCTTGAATTTTGGAAAGAACAGAAACATGACTTTTAATAACTATATTTCACTTTCCATTTCAATTAATTGAACGAAGTTGGAAATTACTAGGAATTCATATATTAACAAAGTTAATTTATAACCATATATTATTATACAATCATAGAGAATAATTTTTATGTTATAATATACTACTATAAAACTTTTCTGAAAATAGTATAAAGATAAGGTTAGGGATTATTTTAGACTGAATTTTACTATCCAAATTAGGTTATCCAATGGTTCAATAGCTCAGAAAGCAGTAATAATAGCTAGTATACCTCCTAATTTGGATTTAGAAAAGCTAGAAGGAAATGAAAATTCGAAACTTTAGATCGAAAGTCTAATGGAAAATGAAAGAATGTAGAGAAAGAATGGGTCACTGAAACAAATTCGAGCTACAAGTTCTGAGGCCTCTTCCAACTTCTACTTTTATCTCTTCTCCATACTTCCTTTGACACGTTTACCATTAACTCCTGCCCACCGACAAAGCCTTCAAAGCCTCGGTAAATTAACATTAGCTTAATATGAAAAGATACCATCACTGTCACAGTAGCCAATATTACTAAGATATGAAGATGTATCTTTAGGTCAAAATTATCAGATCAAACATTTACAATACCCAAGAAAAGAGCAGAAATATAAATGAATTTCACATATTACTAATTTATTTTGTTAAATTTATCTGACTTCCTCCATTTCAACCCGGCTGTTACCTTTCTTTATGTAAGAATCCAGACAGAATAAATGATATTGTCTGAGGTGTTTTTCGTTTAACAATGTGCACTTTTATGTCGATACGAAAGGCTTCCACTGGAAATTCCCGTCGGTTACCGATGCTCATTTCTTCAAACTTTTTCTATATCGGCGATATCTTCCTTTTTATTTAAAACTGTCGTAACTATCTGGTTGGAATGAAAGTCCAGAAAGCTGGATGTGTAAGACAATTTGCGAAGAAAGCTAAAAGTCAAATCTGGAAGGAAGGAGCAATTCTAGTCACAAAATACAAAACCTTTTAATTATGAAACATTTCGTCGGTTGTGAAAATAACATTAAATATTATACATTGATAAGCAAGACTCTGTAAAACGGAGTCGATTCAGGCGTACGTCTTCATTCACAATAAATGCTCCCTGGCGCTTTAATTTTGGATTTAATTGCGTGGCTTGCAGGAGGAAAGAGAGTAAGGCAACTTACTGTTATATTTCTGATTGCGTGTACAGTTACATTTTTACACGATGTGGTCAGAACGAATGACTATATGAATAAAAATTTAATTGATTTATCCTTACGCTTGGTGGTATTTGTTATATATATATCGTTTGTCTTATTTTTGGTTTTTGGAATATCAATCAACATTTTCATAGTGATCTATCTATTGAAATCTTAAGTACTGAACATTGGCAGAAACATGCCATAACGATACTTAGAAGAATCTACCTAATAGAGATTTTATAATAAAGTTACCGTTCTTTTAGTTACGACGTCCGTGCACTATACTGAGTGGCAACAATTGTCCGCAGATTGTAGACGTTTCCCTGTAAGAACGGAAACTACTAAGAAAAGCTAAATTCCTAACACATACAACATTGCTCTGAATATTATATACTCTATTAATATTTTTTAAATATAATATATTAAGTTTACTGCTGGTCATTGTTATCCGTTTTTATGTAGAATAGTAAGTTTGCAATTTTCCAAACAAGCAGCCCGTTAGCTGACCTCGATCGTCGCTAAGATTCGATGTTGGTACTATTCCTTATCGCCAACTTTCGACACTAAGACTTGCTCATAAGAGTTATCACTCAGATTTGGCGAGTTATTGTTAAAATTTGGCAAGATATTGTCTGGGGCCCCGCTAAAGGAAAAGTGTCAATATTTTGGGCTTAAAGCATTTCCTTAACACTTATATTTTGAAATCTCCGGTCATCGTTATTTATGTAAATAAGGTACCATCATTTCAAAATAAATGATAATTTCAATATCATGGTCCTCCACTTTTTTGATGTTTTAGAATTTTAACTTGAGGCTTCTCACTATTATTTTTCTGTATCTCAAGCCATGAGGAATCAGTAGAAATGGACAAACTGAGAAACCGCCAAATAGGCATCTCATGGTGTAAACTAATCCATTCTTTTATACGATATATAAGAAACCTATTAAAGCTAGACTTTACTGGAATTGTCAAAATGAATGGAGTCCTGAGACTCAAACAAGCTACACTCTGCTAAACATCGGATAGAAAACCGGACTTCATTTCACACCCGAAAGGATAATACAGTATGGACTCGTCTACGAATTGGAAACACCATTGATATTTATTACTTGCAGATCAAATGGCTATGTTTCTACACTGCAATTGTGGCAAGACTGTCATTCCTATTCTGATGGAATGCTTTTTTTCACGTTCTGCGTTTGGGTTTGTGTCACTTACAGGAAACAGTAGAAATATTATCTATGTTGATTGTTAAAGATCCACGTTCTCATCTTGTTGCCTTTTGAAAATCCATAGGATTTTATTCTTTCATTTAAAATTCCACAAATCTTAACATTGAGTCTCTAATTTTTTTATTGCTTTATCAAGAACCATTTTTATTAATTACACTTTTATTCTCCTTTAAACTATCTGGAATATCTTGAATTTTGCCTTCCTGGAAATAGAATTTACCATAACACGTTGAGGTCGGCGTGTACCACCGGTGGCTCATACGCGAATAGTTTATCTGACAGCGTGTGCCACTGGTGGCTCACACACGAATCGTTCATCTGGCGGCCTTGTACCACTGGTGGCTTATATCAGCTGTAGTCTTATAACACAGTTTTGTTAGATGAAAAAAAACTTTATGTGATTAAAAATAACTTTTTTCCTGAAAAATTGAAAAGTCTATTTTTATAGGTAGACTATAATAGACTTAATGTATTTACATATTTATTTGTTTTTGTGGGTTTTTTTAAAAACATTTTAGACATAGTGGTGGTTCACCTTCGGAAAATCGGTAAAACGTTGTAACCCTTTTCGATTTACTTGCAGCAATATTTCTACCTCGTCGAGCAGATAAGGATTTATAACATTCAAGGCATCGTTTCCGCGACTTTCTCGCAGTTCCGGAATACTTCTCAAGAAATATAAGCCGCCATAAATATAAGCCGTCATCAAGAAATATAAGCCGGCGGCGCGAATTTGCAAAATCTGCGCCGTCCTCAACGTG
Source organism: Araneus ventricosus (assembly GCA_013235015.1). NCBI lineage: Eukaryota > Metazoa > Arthropoda > Arachnida > Araneae > Araneidae > Araneus > Araneus ventricosus. The sequence continues at coordinate 4,401,473 of BGPR01000003.1, read as the reverse complement.
TTAAAGAACATACCCAGATAGCAATTTTAGTTTGCAGCAAGCTTGACACGACAAGAGTGCAAGCTTGAAACACGCTTGCAGAAGCGACGAACTTGCAGCAAGCTTGCCACGTCAAACTCATTGCAAACATAGCAAGAACAGAGTACGAAAAAAGCCTCAGATTAGAACTCGCGACCTATCGCTTCCAAAGCGGACGCTTTAACCACTCGGTCAGATAAACTCTGAGAGGAGAAGATAGATTTCGCTAACAGATCGCGCATACGATTTATTTTAAACTCTTTTTTTTTTTTTCTTGATTTCATTAATTTTTTAAATTTTGTGTTGAGAACATGATTTGAAATCAAAGAGAGAGCGATTTTCGCTAATAACTACGTTTTGCTAGTAGAATAAATTATGAAATTAGGTTTCAAAAGTAATTACTTTTAAAATGGGACAAAATGTAAGTTTTATTTTTCAACAAACATTGACTGTTTTATAGGTTTAATTTTGTTTATAAACGTTAAAATTTCAACATTCAGAAAAAGGCGATATAGTTTTCCTTGAAGTGCGAGTTCTATATTTAGTAAAAAGATGGAAAATGTTTCAAATTTTTTTTTATAAAAAAATTAGTCTTTACAATTTATCATTGATTTATTGAATTAATGAAAAGGAGGACGGTCTAGGAGATGTTATTAAAAAATCGGATGTTTTTTAAAAACAGAGACAAAGATAATTAATTATCTCTTCGTGCTATTATCTTTGCTTCAAGCTTGTTTTGTAAACTTACAGCTAGCTTGCATTGCAAGGAGGGGTGGCGCTAGTTGTCACGGCAAATGGCGATTCTACATTGTTAGTTTGCCACAAGTTCGCTTCAAGCTTGACGCATCAAATTTGCCATGACAAGGTAATATCAAGTCAAAATCAAACTTGCTGCAAACGTACGTGCTATCTGGGTAATAACTTGCTCATCGCAGCTTTCCCACTTTTCCGTCTATCTTGTGCCATGGAAACCAAAATAAAAGCAAATAGACTGAAATGGAAATTCAAAGCACCTAAATGTTTGGATTGTCTGCTAATTAAATTTGTTGATGATTCACTAGTATCTGAAACTTGAAAGGTTAAACCACCTCAGGAAGGCAATAGTGCCTAATGAGTTGTTGATAAATATCACGTAGCAAAAATGTTTTTCATGAACAAAAAAAAGAATGTCCTTTCGAAACGAAAACCAAACATGATTTTCAGCAAAAAAAATAGCACTTTTTAAGCAGCCTTTGTAGATGTGGGCACAGTTTGGTCAACATAGGGAAAAAGGGAGAAGAATCTAAGGTTGGAGGGAATGTTTTCCCATCAACTTTCTCATACGCTAACAAAGTATGATGCCGTTTTGTGTTTTGTAGAATAACAAAAAAGACAGAATACATGTCTTGCATGCTTTCATTTCGATTGGAACCAAAATTTGATACAGGATGCATGTACAAAATTTGATACATGATACATGTACAAAATTTGATGCATACTACGCAATTTTAATACAAGACCACATAAAAAATTTATTGTAAGTATCTTTCTACTTATTGTGTTCATATATCGACGAATAAATAGAGCAACAGAAAATCAACCTTTTCACCAATTTGGTTCGAACTCTGGTACAGATCAACAATTTTGATGATGCAATAATAAGTTAAATTTGATTATTCAAAGTATTTATTTTTCGTGTTATGTTGTCCACATGTGGAAAGATGAAAAGAAAATAGACTTCGTATTCAAGTATTTTGTCTAAATTTTGATAGAAAATATCAATTTTAGTGTTATGAGAAACATACTAAATTTCATGCATCTAGATCATTCCGTTTCTGAGTAATCTTGTTCACAGAGTAGCAGACAAAATCCCCACCCCCCAAAAATAATCTTCGGAATCAGAGATGTCTATAGGAACTGGTTAATAGGAATCTCAAGGGCAAATTTCTTGAAGATACAGTGCTTTCACTTTGTTATACTTCGTACAGAAGAAAGTAAAAATAAAGTAGCTTTCTTAAATTCTCTGATTCCATTTTCCATACTTTCGAATTGGCGTCCAGGGGCCGTGCCTTGTCTGCACCACCCTAGTTACGTCAATGAACTTATCTGAGAGTAGATAACATTCTGGCTGAGGACCCCTTAAACGAGGGGCCCAACTGAAAGCATTTGAACCAATCGGTTAACAACCGGCCAGTTACTTTTCGAGCACAGAATGAATAAGTAGTCCAAATTAAACGGGAAAGGAAATCTTTAGACGTGATACAATACAATTTGGTACACCTTTGACGTACGGCATCACTGGCGATATTTCATTATTTGGCGACTTTCTTATTGCGTAAACCATGATACGATGTCTGGCACTGCAGAAAAACAGTCGCCATGTTTTTTCAGGCAAACAACAGACACCATGTTTGTTTACGCAATAAAAAAGTCGCCAAATAGCAAAATATCGCCAGTGATGCCGGATATCAAAGCTGTTCAGAAAATTCAGAAGTATGAAATGAAAGAGACATTAAAAACCTTTTTCTGTTTCCGTAGTGTGAAGATGAAGCCAATGTTTTCACAGATAATGGGTAATATTATTGACGTAAGCACCGTACAAAAAGGGATTTCCGTTGATCTTCCCCAGTGATAAAGCATATTTGGATTCTTATCGAATTAATATTGTTTATTTTTTTTCATTCTCGAAATAATTTAAGTTTAGTACAGCTTTGATACACGGCATCGCTGGCGATATTTCATTATTTCGGCAACTTTCGCGACTTTCAGCTAAAAGTTTAGTTTAAGGTACGGAAATTCTCGTTTTCGAGAATTAAACAGAAAAAATCCTAGATTCGTAACATTCAATAAAAAGTTGAAGCTGCGAGGTTCCCGCTTTGCTAAAAGCGAAGCCGATGATGTTTTCCAAGTTCAAAAAATTTCCCGGAACGCGCAATGCAACAAAATAGGCAGCAAAATTCAATATGCAACAAAACAGCCGCCATGTTTGTTTAAGCAACAAAAAAGTCGTCGAAATTACAAAATATCGCCAGTGGGGCGATATTTTCAAAGCTGTTCCGCATGATTTCGCATTTTTATAAATTAACTTAAAATAAATATATATGAGGTTTTTTTCTGATTAACTATAATAAAAACTTTCTACAATATTATTAAAAAGAGTCCTTTAAGACATACACTGTTCTAAACATAAACGTTACTAGAATTTAAGCCGTTAGAATTCATTAGGAAAATGTATCTCTGGAATATATGACAATGATGCACACAGATATTAAGAACACTTTCTACATCATATTTTCTGGGAACAACTTTGATATACGACATTACTGGCGATATTTCGTTACTTCGGCGACATTTTTGTTGCGTAAACAAACATGGCGTCGGTTGTATTTCCTAAATAAACATGGCGACTGTTTTGTTGAACATTTTAGTGTTCTCCTGCGTGCGTCCCGGCAATTTTTTTTAACTTGAGAAAACATCAGTGGCTTCGTTTTCAGCAAAGCTGGAACCTCGTAGCTTCGCTTTTTTATTTATTGTTACGAAACTGTGTTTTTTCAAATCCTAAAAACGAGAATTTCCGTATCTTAAACTTAACTTTAAGCAGAAAGCCGCCAAAGTCGCCGAAATAACGAAATATCGTCAGTGATGCCGTATATCAAAGTTAATACTATTGACGAAAGCACCAAACAAAAAGGGATTTTCGTTGATCTTCCCCAATTATAAAACATCTTTGGATTCTTAATTAATTAATATAGTTTACTTTTTCATTCTCCAGATAATTTAAGGGTTGAAATCTAGAATTTGGTACACACCCTCAAAACGAGCCAAATCGAAAAAGAAAGATGTTGATCGCAGCACTTTATTGGTGCCAAGCCGCCAAAGCTAATAAAGTAATACTTGCATTAACTTTGGCGCCATTTTAAGAGTGTGTACCAACTTCTAGATTTCAACCAATTCAAGTTTGAAATCTATACGTTGGTACACCCCAATTAAAACCGTGCCAGGTCGACAAAGCTAAGGCAATCATTGGAGTGAGTTGATTAAGATTAAACATGTTTAATCGGTGCTCTTGCTTTAGCGATTTGACGCAGTTTTAAGATGAGTGTGCACTAACGTCTAGATTTCATCCTATTTAATTTCAATTGCATTTAATTAGTTTTCATTTTGGTTGAAATCTAGAATTTGGTACACAGCCTTAAAATGGCGCCAAGTCGCCAAAGTTAATGCAAGCATTACTATCATTCGCTTTGTCGACTTAGCTCCAATGAAGTGCAACGATCAACGTCATGTTTTGGCGATTTGGCGGCGTTTTAAGGGTGTGTGCCAACTTCTAGATTTCAACCTTCATTTTTTTAGGGTTGAAATCTAGAAGTTGGTACACACTCTTAAAATGGCGCCAAGTTGCAAAAGCCAATACAGGTAATATCTGCATATAGCTTTGGCGACATGGCTGCAATGATATGCAGCGGTCAACATTTTACTTTGGCGATTTCGCAGAGTTTTAAGAGTGTTTACCAACTTCTAGATTTCAACCTTTTTTAGAGCAGGACAATCAAGTTTAAATTATTTCTATTCAAGGAGAGAAAAATCAATAAAAGCGTGAAACATGAAATCGTTGGCTTTGGGATCACACATGATAAAAGTCTAAATATGGCTTACCTCATGAGGTTTCTAACTTTCGATTCATCTGCTCTCTTTTCAGAAAAACATCAACCAAATTCTATATTTTGTGATCCAATTAATATTAATTTCGATTTTATTTAAGAAATGAAATGCATTTTAATCAATGAAAATGTATATGACTGAGGATTTGAGATTAAAATCAATTATAAAATAAAGAAGACGAAAAATTCATAAAGATATTTCTTATTGCAAAAAATGTCTAATGATTGATGCCATTAATGATTTTAATGCAAATGTAAATAAATTGTAAATACGCGTGATTTTAATTCATGTTTTTAAGCAATTTAGTAAATACTGTATTGAGAATAATTTTAGTGTTTCTTTAATGAAAACAATATAGAAAGTTTGCTTAAATGTAATATTTTTAATGCCGTTTGAATGAAATAGAAGGTTTTTTCCATCAGCGTTTGAATTCAAACTATTTTAGAGCTGTTTCCATACTGATTGATTCATTTAATAGTCCAGACTAATTGGCTTTAAAAGTAACAAAATTTGGAAAAAATTATCCATCAGTATTTTTATTACTTCAATTCTCGGATTGGGCATCAATACATGGCACTATACAATGCCGTCTCATGAAATTTGAACTCTCTAGACTACCCAGGTAGCACATGTTGTCCGATATTGTACAATATTGTTCAATATTATATAATATTATATGATCTTATAAAATATTATGCAATATTTCGAATATTGTTCAGTATTGTAATATCTGGCAACAGATCGAAAATCTATTTTTATATCGATTGACTTTGTAGTGTCTGGCAACAGTTTGGTAGATGAGTAGAACGAAGTGAGCGACGAATAAAGATGGATGTTTATCTTCTGATCATGGAATTACGTATTTAATTATATTACACGCTCAAAAACACCACAGTGGTGACCTGGCGGACGTGATATTTTCGACTATAAAGATGCACATTTCGACTGTTGTTCGTGAAGAATTCGTACGCATCTAAACGTTTCCGTTTCTGGACATGCTTTCGTTTTCGGGTTAATTCTTTTTGTGAATTCATTGCACTGTCTGTCTGCTCTCCTGAATTTAAAGGATTTCTTGCACAATGTCTGAGGTAGGTGCAGTTCAAATACCTGTCTACAATAGATCGGATCCTACTCTCTGGTTTATTATGTGCGAAAGCACGTTTAAATTAGCTGTTCCAAAACCTATTACAGAATCTGTGACTAAATTTAACTATGTTGTTTCCCATTTACCTCCAGAGGTTGCGTCGCTTGTGCGCGATATTTTGATGAATCCTGATGCCACAGATCCTTATACTCATTTGAAAACGGAACTTATAAATAGGTCAGGTGAATCTTCACAACAGGAGATTCGTCAGCTTCTATCGGGTGAAGAGTCAGGTACTAGAAAACCTTCTGAGTTGTTAAGAAATATGAAACGTCGTGCAGAAAATTTGACGGTCCCAGAAACATTTATGTTAGAATTGTTTTTACAGCGTTTGCCAACATCAGTACAAACTATCTTAGCAGCTGTTACAGACCTAACATTAGATAAAGCAGCTGAAATTTCAGATAGGATTTTAAATGTTACACCTGTTCCTATGGAAATTCATGCTTTAAATAAGAACAATTCGAATTCCATGGAGGAAAAACTACTTTGCGAAATAGAAAAATTGAATGCACGAATTGATAAGCTCGAGTTTTCTCGTAGTCGTTCTCCTTTTCGCAGAAACAGAAGTAACCAAAGATCAAGAGGGAATAGTCAAAATCGAAATTCGTCTGTTTGCTGGCATCATCGTCGTTTCGGAAAAAACTGCAAACCTGAAAAATGCGTTTCGCCTTCTAATTTTCAGGGAAACGAAAACGGCGAAGAATAGACGCGACATGCTCTTTGCTGCAGACATCACGTCGCTTGTTCATTCGAGACCGCATATCAAATATCTCCTTTCTGGTTCTACGCCGGTTCTGACGTGTCTTTAATCCCTGCTAATACCTATCAAAAAAGAAACTCTTCGCAACAAACCCTTTTCGCTGCAAATTCTTCTACTATTAACGTATATGAACATAAAGCATTAACCTTGAATTTCAATTTAAGAAGAGACTTTTTATGGACTTTTCTGATTGCCGACGTAAGTATACCTATTTTTGGAGCGGATTTCCTCCATTATTTTGAATTGGCACCAGATCTCTGCAAAAAATACCTTAGAGATACAAAAACAGAATTACAATCAGTAGGCCATTTAAAGTATGCTGATCTCCATTCGGTTCAGATTTATATTTCTAAAGATACAATTTATCATAAACTGTTAAAAGAATTTCCTTCTATTACTAAATTGCCTAATCCAAATCAACCGGTAAAACATACTACTGTTCACCATATTGTAACAAAAGGTCCTCCTGTGGTGGCTAAACCTCGAAGGCTAGCTCCAGATCGCCTTAAAATAGCGGAATCAGAATTTCGAAATATGATGCATCTAGGACATTTACGACCTTCGAAAAGCAATTACGCTTCCCCACTCCACATGGTTTCCAAGAAAGGTACTTTAGATTGGAGGCCTGTTGGGGATTATAGAGCTTTAAATTCTCAAACATTAAAAGATAAATACCCCATTCCTTGCATCGCTGATTTTACTGCCGAATTACATGGATCAAAAATTTTCAATCGAATCGATCTAATAAAAGCCTATCATCAAATTCCCATTCACCCAGAAGATATCCACAAAACGGCAATATGTGCTTCTTTTGATTTGTTCGAGAGTACAAGAATGCAATTCGGACTGTGTAACGCATCTGCGACATTTCAACGTTTTATAGATGAAGTCACTCGAGGTTTACCAGGTTTTTACGCCTTTGTCGATGATATTCTGATTGCTTCTAAAAACCCTGAACAGCATTTCCAACATTTAAAAACCTTATTTGCAAGATTAGATGAATACGACCTATGCATAAATGTTTCGAAATGCATATTTGGTGCATTGACAATAGACGTTTTAGGTTTCAATCTGTCAGAAAAGGGAATTAAGCCTCTACCTGATAAAGTCAAATACATACTAGATTTTCCTAAACCAGATACTTTAACTCAGTTGCTTAAATTTTTGGGAATGTTTAACTTTTATAGATGTTTCATACCTAAAGCAGCACATATATTTGCTCCCATAGTACAGTTTTTGGAAGGACATACTAACAAAAAGAAATCTCGTTCCAGTGTTTGCAAGTCATTCGAACAACTCAAATGGAATGAAAACGCAGAACAAGCTTTTCTTGCCGCTAAAAACGCGATTGTCGAAGCCACTCTTTTGAGACATCCTATTCCAGGAGCTCAATTGAGCCTATGGATGGACGCCTCAGATTTTGCTATAGGAGGCACTTTATCTCAATTATCGCAAGGGAAATGGGAACCGATAGCCTTTTTCTCCATGAAACTGAACAAAAGTCAGAAGAAGTGGTCAACCTACGATAGGGAATTATTTTCAATTTATTCGGCTATAAGAAAATTCAAACATATGTTAGAGGGCAGAAATTTGTCAATATATACTGACCAAAAACCGCTAATTTACGCTTTTAAGCAAAACCCGAATAAATGTTCCCCTCGACAATTACGCCACTTAGATTAAATTTCTCAATATTCGACGGACATTCGGCATGTGCAAGGTTCTCAGAACATAGTTGCTGATGCACTTTCTAGAATCAAAGTTGATTCTATTACTAAATCTCCAATTTTAAATTTTAAAGAATTTGCAAGAGCACAGAAGGATGATTCAGATATTCAAAAATTCCTCCACAATGATGCATCCTCTCTACAATTAGAATTCAAACCCTGCCAGACTTCCAACTGCAATTTGCTTTGCGATACCTCAACTGAAATTCCCCGTCCTTTTGTTCTTACTTCCTTTCGAAAACTCATATTTGATCATCTACATAATCTTGCGCATCCTGGGATAGCAGCTTCAACCAAACTTATTCGTACTAGATACGTATGGCCAGGTATGAAATACCAAATAAAACAATGGGTCCGGTGTTGTGAATCATGTCAGAGATCGAAAATCCAGAGGTACACTAAAACGCCTCTAGGCACATTCTCTCTTCCCGATGTCCGATTCACACACATCCACATCGATATTGTAGGTCCCTTGCCACCCTTTGAAGGTCAAATTTATCTTCTCACGATAATTGACCGTTTCTCCAGATGGCCAGAAGCAATATCTATCCCATATATGCGAGCAAAAACTATATGCCGTGCAATTTTCGATACATGGATCTCTCGCTTTGGATGCCCAACTGTAGTAACTTCTGATCAAGGATCCCAGTTGCGTTCATCAATGTTTGTTGAATTTACTCGCATGCTGGGAACTCAAAAGATCAAAACAACTCCGTACCATCCGATTTCAAACGGAATTGTCGAACGTTTTCATCGACATTTAAAATCGGCAATTAAAGCTCATGAAAATGAGAAATGGTCAGAGTTAATCCCAATAATCCTTCTAGGCATCCGAAGAGCCGTGAAAGAAGATTTGCAATCTTCTTGTTCAGAATTTGTGTACGGTACAACGCTACGTCTTCCTTGTGACATGATCGATGTATCAGACATTCCTCCTTGTGATATTGAATTCATAACTGTTCTTCGTCATAGAATGCAACAACTAAATCCTGTCGCAACATCCGCTCACTGCACTGATCGATTCTACATCCATCCTTCACTGAAATCTTCATCTCATATCTTCTTAAGAGTAGATCGTGTGCAGCCGCCATTACGTCAACCTTATACTGGTCCTCATAAAGTGTTGTGCAGAACAGATAAAACAATCACCGTTGACATTAATGGTCGAAAAACTACAGTTTCCCTGGACCGTGTCAAACCGGCACATCTTCTCCCGGAAACTGTTTTATCTCCACCTCCAGTGATCAAAAACTTAAAAAGTACTGATGTTCATACATGCAAAAACGACGAACCTCCAACATATGTCACAAAATCAGGGAGACGTGTACATTTCCCAAAAAAACTGACTACTTACATAACTTAATTTTTTTCTCTCTTGTCTCTTCATTTTCATTTACGGTTTTGTATTTTTAAAGCATATGTTGTATTTTTGTGTCGTTCCATTGTATTATCCTCTGTCACTGGGGGATACTCTGTAGTATCTGGCAACAGATCGAAAATCTATTTTTAACTCGATTGACTTTGTAGTGTCTGGCAACAGTTTGGTATATGAGTAGAACGAAGTGAGCGGCGAATAAAGATGGATGTTTAACTTCTGATCATGGAATTACTTATTTAATTATATTACACGCTCAAAAACACTACAGTATCGTACAATATTGTACAGTATTTTTGTGCTACTAGGGTAGAGCAATTTATCGCCCCTTGAGAGCCATAACTAACAATTTTAGTGTCATTTAGAGATTTTTTAATCAGTAATTTTCACGCATGATTGCGAAATACAAATTTTACCGAAATTGATACAATATGAAGCAGTGAGAAGTTACATGATCTTTTTCTGTAAATTGCACTTATATTATGGATATTTGTAGCAGATCCATAATATAAGCAACAATTATAATATTAACTTTGTTTTAAATAAATTCAATTAATTACATATTAGACGATTTTGTTTATTTGTAAATTTACTTTTACCAGCTTGGCAACAAATATTTTAATTGTTAAAAAAATTATTGAATGTAGCATAGCTAGAATATAGAATTTTGCTTGGAATGAGTTTTGATTTTGAAGAGGACTTTTTGTGTCATTAGAAGTCCCTACAGATCTTGTACTCTCCTTAAAATAAAGTTACATTTTTTTTTCTTTTTATTAAATACTAGAACATCACCCGTCATGGTGTGACGGGTGCAAATTGCCTCTTCATTCGAGAAATTTCCCGTCAAATTCGACGTGTTTAAATAGATATATATGCGACAGAAATGTTTAACATTGATTGAAAACAAATAAACTAGACATAAAATATTCATCGTAAAAAATATAGTGAACTAATTCATGTTTGTAGAGTATTAAATTGTAGAAAAAAATATATACAAAATATGTAAATAAAAATTTAATAACCATGAAATTCTCAGCTTGTCAAACGTAAGTCAAAAGTTAAAATTCCAATGGAATTCTTTTTCGAAATTCAAATCAAAACAAATCACTTCTCTGCTTGTCAATTGTTGCCACAAAATATTATTAAATTTTATCATCATGATTGCAATAAATAAACAGATGCATCGTGGCGTCCAAAGTATATCACGCGCATGATGATGACTGACGTAATTTACTACTTTCTATCAAAAACGAAAATTAATATGAAATAGATGATTAATATAATTTAACATTTCTCGGGAACTATTAATCATAGCGAGATAAATTTGAAATCAATCGATAGCAAATTTTATTTCACTATTTTAGAGCTATTAGATTTGAAATTGGAACGACAATTACTTTTTTTTAATTTAAAATTACTGAAATTTAGTTTCTCTAACAATGAAATAATGCTGTTTAATGTCTCGCAGTGATATGGCGCGGATTTTATTGTTGGTGAAGTCAGAACGTTACCAGATCAGTGAGAGACAGATCTGGGCTATTATATTAGTAATTGCACAAAAATGGAAACATCAGCATTTATTAACTTTTCCTGAATGAAATTCATTTGTTCATTTGTTGGAAGAAAATGATATAAAACAGAGTTTGCATTGGCTGCAGGAACAAGATGGCAGCAGTTTTTCAATTGACAATTCCAGACTTTTCCGTTACCGCGGCCCCCAATCACCTCTATACGCAGCGCTTGGATGTTGAGGCTATTTCGTTTGAGTCAGCATTCATCGTTAATAGGTGTTTTTTTTTATATTTACAAGGCGTTTCAAAAAACGTGGCCAAACTTCAAGGGTTAGTCAGGCTTCAAGGGTCTACTTTTGACGAAATGTTAGTCATAATTTCGAATTCGAGGAGTAATAAGACTTAGCGAATTTGAAGTTGTATTTCAGAGATTTGCGCGACCTCTACAATGAAATTACTAAAATACTGACTTTTTGCTTTTGATATGCAAATTTCAAGTGTTTTTTATTTCCATATTGTCTTTACAGTTTTATTTTACAAATGCAAATATTCCAGTTGAAATACTGGTGATAACAGTTATTTTTTCACGTCATTCATCTAATTCTTGGGTCATTTTATAATGTTTTAGTGTTTTATGATTTAATTGTTTCAATTCTTTTTTAAATAAAAATTGTTTAAAGTAATTGTACATATTAACTCTTACCGCATTATAATCTAATTTTAATAATTACCCTCTTAAAAACTGATATTTTACAATAAAGTGTCTAAGAAATACGTGCAATCGTTCATTTTAGTTCAGAGGGCGTGGGAGTTAGAAGGTTAATAGGTTTCGATTCTTCAATTTTATTTGTGCTGGAATAGAATCTCCAGCTTCAAAGTCTTCCGGGAGAGGGAAGTTGCTGAGCTTGTGCAAATCTTGATCTGTCGTTTCTGTTAGAGTACCAAAATGTCTTTTTTAGCTTTTAGGTTTAGCTTTAGCTATATTATAATCCCATTTTGAAGCAACACGCGGATTATTTTGGCATGGGCCTCGTAATTTTGAACAGCGTTCCGATGACGAGGGCGAAACCTGATCACGAATTCCCTCTCCAAACGTCATACCAGAGATAGGAAGTTTGTGTGGCCCCAAAGACAGGACTTTACCACTAAGCCACCGCGGACTATCTTCTCCTCAAGCTGCACTTAATTGAAATGCTCTACCTATAAGTCAAAGTGTAATTTGAAGAGTTTACATGCCATGAATTGTTCACAGATATCAGAGCTTCCATCCCGTTCAGCATGATTCAATTTATATATGTGTCTATTCTCGATCTTTCTGAAACGGAATCGCTCATAACATGTATCCTGCCGATTCATAATGAAATCTCAAAGCTGACAGGCCAAGATATTAATGGAATTTTAATTTTTATGAAATAAATTAAAAGTCTTTGAATTCATTTAAACCAAAAATGAATGTTTTCTATTAAATCTTGTTATATTCCGGAATTGTAATTGTTTAAGACCGTACGAGTTACAAGACGATGGTTTTAATTCAACAATCCGTCATACACAATAATTTTATAAAGATTGATTTTGAAATCTGTGATATTACCCCATTGAGTCAAAAGATAAAATTTTACAAGATGCTTATCATATTTTGTAATTTTTATGTAGAAAAATATGAAATGAAATATTCATTTATAAAATAGACCATCTTATTATGTTGGAAATTTTAAAAAAAAATATGACTCAAAAATTTGTATTTCTTAAGTATTTCATATTCGCAAGAATAAACCACATTACTGAAAACACATGTTGCATTCAATTAATTCTTATAAAATTCACTTCAGTTTTTCCATGCTTGTATTTGAACTCGTTGAAACTAATATATTTTGTCTTCACACTTGACGCAGTGTGAAATAATAATCACTTTATGATACAGGAGTTATGGAAAAATTCACCATGGTAGAGAGGCCTATAAACTTTTACAAATGTATATGATAATTTTAAAATTAATCTTTATAAGGAACATAACAGATTATTCTGATATGCTTTTGATACTGCTAAATTCTGTTTTTTGTTCTTTTGATATACGTGTTGCTATCGTTGTTTCATTGCCATTCTCCTGAACTTTTGAGTGCCCTCACTCCCAGGTAGCGTTATATATATATATATATATATATATATATATATATATATATATATATGTGTGTGTGTGTGTGTGTGTCTTTCTTCTTGGCCCTTGGCACCCCCCAGTTGGACAAGTTTTATTGTAACTATTTCATATTCATTTCAGTTGCAATTTTTTTTGTTTACAATGCACCCTTATTTACGCACAATCTGGGGTTCTTTGTCCCGCGGTTATATATATATATATATATATGTGTATAACTCAATATGTGTTCTCTTTCTACGGCGGCTCTTCTAGTGTCTGACACCATAACCGTCTATCGTGGGTTATAAAATAAAATAACAGATTATTCAAATAAAAATTATTTTTATCTTTAAATTAATAAATAATACAGTGTTTGTTAAACTGATGAAACATATTTTGTTTATTTGCTGTGCGATGGAATTTATGTGAGTAAAGTGTCTTCTCTCTTATGCAAGACATTTTTAAAAAAGCAAAATACTGCTGTAAGATGTGCACATTTTTAATTAACATTAAATGTATCTAAACCTATTACACTATTCTAATGAGAAACTTTTGCAACAACTTTCGATGTATAAATTTAAAATTTCATATTTATTTCATCATCCAGTTTGCTTTTCATTAGTAACCTCTCTCATCGCTCACGATGAGCCATCAAATCAATCAGCATTTGAGTTAAGATATCATCGAGCGAAGTTAAATGAGCATTAATACGTTCTAAATACTCTCTCCGTCTATCCCTTCCATACCTGTCAATATCATCATGAAGCTGGTTGATATCAGCAAGAAATTGTGTATGCCATCTTGCTAATCTTGACCCATTTGTGCCCGTACGTAATATATCATTCATGCCAACTGTGTAGGACCTACATATCGGGCATGTGCCAGATCTCTCCAGCCACTTGTTGATGCAAATCTCATGAAATGCGTGGGTGCAAGGCAGCGATTTCCTATTCGTGCAACAAACCGTGTCCAAGCAAATCGAACACTGGATGATATCTGTTGAAGTCCCATTTTTTTCTTTATTAGATCTTCGTTTCTTTTCAGCAGGTTTCTCGTTTGTTGCGGATTGATCTGGTAATTTCTCGTCTTCTTCCTCCCTCTTTCGCTTTTCTGATGACATTTCA
>BGPR01000003.1:4234877-4387026 GCA_013235015.1 Araneus ventricosus | reverse complement strand
ATAAGGTTAGGGATTATTTAAGACTGAATTTTACTATCCAAATTAGGTTATCCAATGGTTCAATAGCTCAGAAAGCAGTAATAATAGCTAGTATACCTCCTAATTTGGAGTTAGAAAAGCCAAAGGGAAAAGGAAATGGAAATTCGAAACTTTAGACCGAAACTCTAAGGGAAAATGAAAGAATGTAGAGAAAGAATGGGTCACGGAAACAAATTCGAGCTACAATTTCTGAGGCCTCTTCCAACTACTACTTTTACCTCTTCTCCATACTTCCTTTGACACGTTTACCATTAACTCCTGCCCACCGACAAAGCCTTCAAAGCCTCGTTAAATTAACATTAGCTTAATATGAAAAGATACCATCACTGTCACAGTAGCCAATATTACTAAGATATGAAGATGTATCTTTAGGTCAAAATTATCAGATCAAACATTTACAATACCCAAGAAAAGAGCAGAAATATAAATGAATTTCACATATTACTAATTTATTTTGTTAAATTTATCTGACTTCCTCCCTTTCAATACGGCTGTCACCTTTCTTGATGTAAGAATCCAGACAGAATAAATGATATTGTCTGAGGTGTTTTTCGTTTAATAATGTGCACTTTTATGTTGATACGAAAGGCTTCCAATGGAAATTCCCATCGGTCACCGATGCTCATTTCTTCAAACTTTTTCTATATCGGCGATATCTTCCTTTTTATTTACAACTGTCGTAACTATCTGGTTGGAATGAAAGTCCAGAAAGCTGGATATGTAAGACAATTTGCGAAGAAAGCTAAAAGTCAAATCTGGAAAGAAGGAGCAATTCTAGTCACAAAATACAAAACCTTTTAATTATGAAACATTTCATCGGTTGTGAAAATAACATTAAATATTATACATTGGTAAGCAAGACTCTGTAAAACGGAGTCGATTCAGGCGTACGTGTTCATTCACAATAAATGCTCCCTGGCGCTTTAATTTTGGAGTTAATTGCGTGGCTTGCAGGAGGAAAGAGAGCAATTCAACTTACTGTTATATTTCTGATTGCGTGTACAGTTACATTTTTACACGATGTGGTCAGAACTAATGACTATATGAATAAAAATTTAATTGATTTTTCCTTACGCTTGGTGGTATTTGTTATATATATATCGTTTATCTTATTTTTGGTTTTTGGAATATCAATCAACATTTTCATAGTGATCTATCTATTGAAATCTTAAGTACTGAACATTGGGAGAAACATGTTATAACGATACTTAGAAGAATCTACCTCTAATAGGGATTTTATAATAAAGATACTGTTCTTTTGGTTAGGACGTCCGTACACGATACTGAGTGGCGATAATTGTCCACAGACTGTAGACGTTTCCCTGTAAAAATGAAAACTACTAAGAAAAGCTCAATTCCTAACACATACAACATTACTCTGAATATTATATATGCTATTAATATTTTTAAATATAATATATTAAGTCTACTGCTGGTCATTGTTATCCGTTCTTATTTAGAATAGTAAGTTTGTAATTTTCCAAACAAGCAGCTCGTTAGATGGCCTCGATCGTCGCCAAGATTGGATGTTGGTACTTTTCCTTATCGCCAACTTTCGACATTAAGACTTGCTCATGAGAATTATAACTCAGATTTAGCGAGTTAGTGTTAAAATTTGGTGATGTCGGCCCGCTAAAGGAAAAATGTCAGTATTTTGGGCTTAAAGCATTTCCTTAACTCTCATATTTCTCTGGTCATCGTCATTTATGTAAATAAGGTACCATCATTTCAAAATAAGTGATAATTTCAATATCATGGTCCTCCACTTTTTGGATGTTTTAGAATTTTATCTTGAGGCTGCTTACTATTATTTTTCTGGATCTCAAGCCATGAGGAATCAGAAGAAATGGACAAACTGATAAACCGCCAAATAGGCATCTCATGGTGTAAACTAATCCATTCTTTTATACGATATATAAGAAACCTATTAAAGCTAGACTTTACTGGAATTGTCAAAATCAATGGTGTCCTGAGACTCAAACAAGCTACACTCTGCTAAACATCGGATAGAAAACCGGACTTCATTTCACACCCGAAAGGATAATACAGTATGGACTCGTCTACGAATTGGAAACACCATTGATATTTATTACTTGGAGATCAAATGGCTATGTTTCTGCACTGCAATTGTGGCAAGACTGTTATTCCTATTCTGATGGAATGATTTATTTTCACGTTCTGCGTTTGGGTTTGTTTCACTTACAGGTGAAACAACATTTTGTCTGTGTTGATTGTTAAAGATCCACATTCTCATCTTGTTGCCTTTTGAAAACCCATAGGATTTTATTCTTTCATTTAAAATTTCCCAAATCTTAACATTGAATCTCTAATTTTTTTATTGCTTTATCAAGAACCATTTTTAATAATTACACTTTTATTCTCTTTTAATTTATCTGGAATATCTTGAATTTCGCCTTTCTGGAAATAGAATTTATTTTACCTTAAAGAATATAATAACTTGCTTATCGCAGCTATCCCACTTTTCTGGCTATCTTGAGCCATGAAATCCAAAATCAAAGCAAATACACTGAAATGGAAATTCAGAGCACCCAAATTTTTGCATTGTATCCTAATTAAATTTATTGATGATTTACTAGTATCTGAATCTTGAAATTTTAAACCACCTCAGAAAGGGAATAGTGCCTAATGAGTTGTTGATAAATATCACAAAGCAAGAATGTTTTTTCACGAGCAAAGAAAATTAAGTATGCCCTTTTGAAACGAAAACCAAACATGATTTTCAGCAAAAAAATAGCAGTTTTTAAACAGCCTTTGTTGGTGTGGGTAGAGTATGGTCATCACAAAGAAAAAAGAGAGAAGAATCTGAAATTGGAGGGAATGTTTTCCCATCAACTTTCTCGTGCGCTAACAAAGTATGACGCCGTTTTGTGTTTTGTAGAATAGCAAAGAAGACAGAATACGTGTCTTGTATGCTTTCCTTTCGATTGGAACCAAAATTTGATACATGATACTTGCACAAAATTTGTTACATGTATAAAATCTGATACATGATACATGTCCAAAATTTGATACATGATACATGTACAAAATTTGATGCATAACACAATTTTAATGCAAGACCATATATAAAATTTAATGTAACTAGCCTGTTACGTTTTCTTCTTATTGTGTTCATATATCGACAAATAAATAGGTCGACAGAAAATCAACCTTTTCACCAATTTGGTCCGAACTCTGATACAGATCAACAATTTTGATGATGCAATATTATTCTAAATTTGATTATTCAAGGTATTTGTTTTTTGTGTTCTGTTGTCCATATTTGGACAGATGAACAGAAAATAGACTTCGTATTCACGTACTTTATCTAACTTTTGATAGAAAATTTCAATTTCAGTGTTATAAGAAACATACTAAATTTCATACATTTAGATCTGTGCGTTTTTGAGTAATCTTGTTCACAGAGTAGGAGACAAAATCCCGGCCTCGAAAAAATAATTTTCGGAATCAGAGATGTCTATAGGTACCGATTAATAGAAATCTCGAAGGCAAATTTCTTGGAGATACAGTACTTTCACTTTGTTATACTTCGTACAGAAGAAAGTAAACATAAAGTAGCTTTCTTAAATTCTTTGATTCAATTTTCCATACTTTCGAATTGGCGTCCAGAGGCCGTGCCTTGTCTTCACCACCCTAGTTACGTCAATGAACTCATCAGAGAGTAGACAACATTCTGGCTCAGGACCCCTAAAACGCGGGGCCCAACTGAAGCCATTTGAACCAATTGGTTAACAACCGGCCAGGTACTTTTCGAGTACACAATGAATAAGTAGTCCAAATTAAACGGGAAAGGAAATCTTTAGACGAGATACAAGAAAATTTGGTACAACTTTGACATACGGCATCACTGGCGATATTTCATTATTTGGCGACTTTTTATTGCGTAAACCATGATACGATATCTGGCTCTGCAAAAAAAAACTGTTGCCATGCTTGTTTAGGCAACATAACCGACACCATGTTTGTTTACGCAATAAAAAATAGCCAAATAACAAATTATCGCCATTGATGCCTTATATCAAAACTGTTCCAAAAATTCAGAAGTATGAAATGAAAGAGAGATTTAAAACGTTTTTCTGTTCATGTAGTGTGAAGTTGAAGCCAATGTTTTCATAGAGAATGGGTAATATTATTGACAAAAGCACCATACAAAAAGGAAGGAATTTCCGTTGATCTTCCCCAGTGATAGAGCATATTTCATTCTTATTAAATTAATATTGCTTATTTTTTGGCGATATTTCATTATTTTAGCAACTTTGGTGACTTTCTGGTAAAAGTTAAGTTAAAGGTACGGAAATTCTCGTTTTTGGGAATTAAAAAAAAACACATCTAGATTCGTAACATTCAATAAAAAATCGAATCGACAAGTTCCCGCTTTGCTAAAAGCGAAGCCGATGATGCTTTTTCAAGTTCAAAAAAGTTCCCGGCACTCGCAATGAAACAAAATTCTATATGCAACAAAACAGTCGCCATGTTTGTTTAAGCAACAAAAATGTCACCTAAATTACAAATATCGCCAGTGGGGCTATATTTTCAAAGCTGGTCCGCATAATTTTCCTTTAAGACATACACTGTTCTAAACATAAACGAAACTAGAATTTAAGCTGTTAAGAGTTCAATAGGAAAATGTATGTCTGGAATATATGACAACAATGCACATCGATACTAAGAACACTTTCTACGTCATATTTTCTAGGAACAGCTTTGATATATGGCATCACTGGCGATATTTGGTTACTTCGGCGACATTTTTGTTGCGTAAACAAACATGGCGTTGGTTGTGTTTCCTAAACAAAGATGGCGACTGTTTTGTTGAGCATTTTAGTGTTCTCCTGCGTACGTTCCGGCAAATTTTTTTAACTTGAAAAAACATCAGCGGATTCAAGTGTTTTAAGAGTGTGTACCAACTTCTAGATTTCAACCAATTGAATTTTGAAATCTATACGTTGGTACACTCCAATTAAAATCGTGTCAAGTCGCCAAAGCTAAGGCAATCATTGGAGTGAGTTGGTCAAGATTAAACATGTTAAATCACTCCTCTTGTTTTGGCGACTTGGCGCAGTTTTAAGATGAGTGAGCACTAACGTCTAAATTTCATCCTATTTAATTTCAATTGCATTTAATTAGTTTTCATTTTTTTGAGCAGGACAATCAAGTTCAAATTATTTCTATTCAAGGAGAGGAAAAAAATCAATAAAAGTTTCAAACATGAAATCGATGGCTTTGGGATCACACATGATAAAAGTCTAAATATGACTTACCTCATGAGGTCTCTAACTTTCGATTCATCTGCTCTCTTTTCAGAAAAACATCAACCAGATTCTATATTTTGTGATCCAATTAATATTAATTTCGATTTTATTTAAGAAATGAAATGCATTTTAATCAATGAAAATGTATATGACTGAGGTTTGAGATTAAAATCAATTATAAAATAAAGAAGACGAAAAATTCATAAAGATCTTTCTTATTGCAAAAAATGTCTAATGATTGATGCCATTAATGATTTTAAAGCAAATGTAAATAAATTGTAAATACGCGCGATTTTAATTCATGTTTTTAAGCAATTTAGTAAATACTGTATTGAGAATAATTTTAGTGTTTCTTTAATGAAAATAATATAGAAAGTTTGCTTTAATATAATATTTTTAATGCCGCTTGAATGAAATAGAAGGTTTTTTCCATCAGCGTTTGAATTCAAACTATTTTGGAGCTCTTTCCATACTGATTGATTCATTTAATAGTCCAGACTAATTGGCTTTAAAAGTATCCAAATTTCGAAAAACATATCTGTCTGTAGTTCTATTACTTTAAGTTCTTGGATTGGGCATCCATACATGGCACTATACAGGGCCGTCTCATGAAATTTGAACGCTCTAGACTACCCAAGTAGCACAACATTCTGTCCGATATTGCACAATATTGTTCAATATTATATAATATTATATGATCTTGTAAAATATTATATAATATTATATGATCTTGTAAAATATTATATAATATTATATGATCTTGAAAAATATTATATAATATTATATGATCTTGTAAAATATTATATAATATTATATGATCTTGTAAAATATTATATAATATTATATATCTTGAAAAATATTATACAATATTGCGAATATTGTTCAATATCTTATAATATTGTACAGTATCTTCGTGCTACTAGAGAAGAGCAATTTATCGCCCCTTCAGAGTCCTAAGTAGTAATCTGAGTGTAATTTAGATATATTTTAATCAATAATTTTCACTCATGAATGCGAAGTACAAATTTTACCGAAATTGTTACAATATGTAGTAGTGAGAAGTTACGTCATCTTTTTTGTAAATTGCACTTATATTATAGATATTTGTAGCAGATCCATAATATAAGCAACAATTATAATATTATCTTTGTTCTAAATAAATTCAATTAATTACATTTTAGACGATTTTGATTATTTTTAAATTTACTTTTACCAGCTTGGCAACAAATATTTTAATTGTTAAGAAAATTATTGAATGTAGCATTGCTAGAATATAGAAATTTGCTCGGAATGAGTTTTGATTTTGAAGAGGACTTTTTGTGCCATTAGTAGGCCCTACAGTTCTGTACTCTCCTTAAAATAAAGTTAAATTTTTTCCCTTTTTATTATAATACTATAACATCACCCGTCATGGTATGACGGGTGCAAATTGCCTCTTCATTCGAGATTTCTAGTCAAATTTGACGTGTTTAAATAGATATATATGCGAGAGAAATGTTTAACATTGATTGGAAACAAATAAAATAAACATAAGATATTCATCTTACAAAATATAGTAAACTAATTCATGATTATAAAGTATTAAATTATAGTAAAAAATATATACAAAATATGCACATAATAATTTAATAACCATGAAATTCTCAGAAATTTTTTTTCGAAATTCTAATCAAAACAAAGCATTTCTCTGCTTGTCGAACGTTGCCAAAAAATATTATCAAATTTTATCATCACGATTGCAATAAATAATCAGATGGATCGTGGCGTCCAAACTATATTACGCGCAAGATATATCACTGACGGAATTTACTACTTTCTATTAAGAAAAGGAAATTAATTTGAAATATATGATTAATATATTTTAAAATTTCTCGGGAAATATTGATCGTAGCGAGATAAATTTTATATCAATCGATAGCAAATTTTATTTCACTATTTTATAGTTATTAAATTTGAAATTAGAACGACAATTACTTTTTTAAATGTAAAATTACTGAAATTTAGTTTCTCTAACAATGAAATAATGCTGCTTAACTTCGCAGTGATATGGCGCGAATTTCATTGCTGGTCAAGTTAGAACGTTAAAAGATCAGTGAGAGACAGATCTGGGCTATTATATTAGTAATTGCACAAAGATGGAAACCTCAGCATTTATTAACTTTTCCTGAATGATATTCATTTCATCATCTGTCGGAAGGAAAATGATATAAAACAAAGTTGGCATTGGCTGCATGAACAAGATGGCAGTAGTTTTTCAATTGACAATTCCAAACTTTTCCGTTACCGCGGCCCCCAATCACCTCTATGTGCAGCGCTTGTATGTTGAGGCTATTTCGTTTGCGTTCGCATTCATCATTAATAGGTTTTTTTTATATTTACAAGGCGTTTCGAAAAACGTGGCCAAACTTCAAGGGTTAGTCAGGCGTAATGAAACAAGTCATTTTTGCAATAGAACATGGGATCGGAAATGCCAAAAGGATTCGGTAGAAGATGCTCTTTGCCAGAGACTTGACTAAAAGAAAAATAATGCACCAGATGAAATTTACATTATATTACACCTGCATCCCCGTGTTTAGAGCCATTTGGCACCTTTCCGGTTTGGGAGGATGGAGGTGAATTTTATTTTTTTAGAAAGGACAAAAGCATATAACAGATACAAAAACAAATAATAATGAAAAAAAGAGACATACTCTGGACAGAAACAAACATAAGAACAACATGGAAAACAAAACAATATGGGGAAAAAATAAAAATACGTAGAGAAAAAATTAGGAGAATCATAAGTTGCTGGAAGTGTGTGTCAGTCTGGATACGTGCTCAATGATTATCCTCTACAATGATATTGTTCTCATCACAAATGAAGCGTATTAGGAATCGAAGTCGGGTTCCTTCTACTACCTTAAGAAGCGTTAAATCGCTGGAGAGATAAATCCCGGTGTATTGAGGTAATTAACTGCCACTACGAGAAGGTGCTAAAACCAAAGAGACCCCTTATTCCACTGTACGATGTATTTTTCACAGAGTTAAAATGGTGCCTTCTTCGTAGATTGCGACACACGTTCACGTAATATATTATATAATCCCACACAGTAATCCGCTTAGAATAGAATCCGCATGGCTTGCAAGGTTGGATTAAAGGAGATTTTCTTCACCAAAAGCAAAAGCTTTTCAAAAGAGCAATTCTTGTTTTAAATTAAAAGAATGCCCGAGTTTTGCAACAAGAAATAAACCTGGGATTGATTGAAAATAGTTCCAGTTTGTATTTAAGCCGTCCATTTCTGTTGCCGTTTTCCTCCTAACCTAGATTTGATCGTTTGAACAATTAACGATGTCGTAAAAATGAGTTTATTTGATTCGTGACTTTCCTCTAGAAGCCCTTGTTGTTCAATAATGTGAGCGATGAATAAAATACTTACTTTGATTTTCTTCTCAGTAAAACTAGAATAGAATTCAAACAATTATATTCACTTAACATATGATATATGAAATGGGTAAGAATGCGAAATATCGTTTTGATTTTTTGAGAAGTTGAAGAATAGAGTTTACAAGTTCCATAAACAAAACTGGTATTCACATTCTGTGGTTGCCTTCAATACTGTTTCAATTTCTCATTGCAGTGGTTAAAAAGAGACATAAGATTATTCAGGAACTTATAAATATAAGTTCAAATTTATTTTTTGTTTGTTGCCGTAGCTATCCGGGTGGAGGAGTTTCTAATTTCCAGAACTTCCTAGTAACTGTTCTTTACAAAAAGTGAATGGAACTTTTTTATAAGAAATTTTGTAAAATTCAGTGTAGATTTACTTCTCGAAAAAAGTTAGTTTTCGAGGAATCTATGAAAAATAGATAAAACAGACCTTAATTTAAGATGACGAAATATTTTTCTCCATTAAAACCGAGGGCTTTTAATACGTTTAACAAAAAACCTTGTTGAACATGAGTGGCAATTTTAAAAATAATGGATTTTGTTTTCATCCCCAATTTAAACATTCATTGCTTGGACTGTTATCTGTTTTATATCGCCCTTCTACTGATATGGAAAGGGAATTTCAAGATGAGAGTTGTCGGCTTATGTGTCGTCCGGCCCTGTTCAAAATAGGGAGGCACGTCCGTCAGAAAACCCTAGCCACAGTAGTCTAATGGTATGGTCTCGTCTGCGGGGTCGGAGGGTTGAGGTTCGAAATCCGATTCCACTGAACATCCACAGTATCATACATATTGGGTTAAACGCCCTCTCATTGGTGTGATTGGTGTGCGCAAATTTGGAGAGGGGTTTCCAGCTCAGTTGTAGTCTCTTCATCTGATAGAGGCTCAAAATTACGAGATCTATCCCAAAATAGCCCTGGTGTTGCTTCAAAGCGGGATATTAATATAACTAAAAAATAAGCTACACTAAAGCGTAGGGAATTCTAAGTGTTGCTTCAGAGCAGAGCGTTCATTTAATTAAATTAAAGTAATATCAAGCTCATTTTAAATGATTACCCTCATCAAATTTAAATTGGATTTCAAGCAAAATTTATAATGATTTTAAGAATTTAAATTTTTGCGGGATGAAGCAAATGCAATATCGTATTTCTGTAAAATAAATTTTGACATACATTTACTCCTAATACTTCATCAGTAATT
The DNA here is from genome assembly GCA_013235015.1 of Araneus ventricosus. Classification (NCBI taxonomy): domain Eukaryota; kingdom Metazoa; phylum Arthropoda; class Arachnida; order Araneae; family Araneidae; genus Araneus; species Araneus ventricosus. The sequence goes on along the minus strand of BGPR01000003.1, from coordinate 4,377,088 downwards.
AATCTATGTCATTCTAAATGTATTTTAACATTGAATAAAAAACATTTTTAACGAGATGTTTAAAAAAAATCCTACGTTATTCTGTTAATTACTTGTATACTACAGCGAATATAATATCTGTCCACAATGATCAAATTGAACATCTACAATTATCCGAAAGTAAAAGAGGACTTGGTCTTTAAACGTTGTTACGTGATTAATTAGACGTATATAGCTAAGCCTATCTCAATTATTTCTGCTGAGCTGTTTAGAGTGTTTATAGATATAAAAATATTCCAAGTGCCAGAACAGTAGTTGCATAGCATCTCTTTTTCAGTTCTGAAGATGAGGGACGTAATTCCACTTGGTCTAGCATATCGAGTCAAGTCTAAAAATCGAAGACACATGCTGAAGAACAATGGGTTCCCCGTGTTGACTTCTTGGTGAACTCTCAGGTTATGACTGTCAGTATTTATGTTGCACATGGTAGATAATCAGAAAAAAATCCATCATCCAGCAACAAGGAGAAATGCTAAAGCGCACATTGTACTACAAGTTTTTGACTAATAATGCTGATTAACTTCACAGCAAGAGGACACGAACCTTCTTCTTCCCATTTCAGTTTAAAAACATGTATTAAATATTTTTCTGCATGGAAATTAATATTATTTATATTTACTATTATATATTATTTTTTATATTGTTTAATAAATTAAAAACCTTTAGAAAAAAAATTTGGTTAGTGTTACATTATTTCAATTTTGCCAGTTCATGTCAGTAATTAATTGAATCCTACCTATAATCTTTGCATTGGATATTGATGTGCTGTATACATCTACCAATAGTTATGAAAGGATTCTAAAATAAATAAACAGATATTTCTTACTTTAAGTTATCAAAGAGCATGACTTCGATAGAATGCAGAACTCATGTGCGTTAAAGCATACCTTTTGATGAATAACCGTTGATAAGATATGACTTATGTAGATTTGATGCTAACGGTTATTCTGGATTTTTTCGATACTGCATGAAAAAGGAAATTAGAATTATTCACTTGAATATACTAGTATCACCAAAACGTGTTGCTTTTTCAGAAGATTTGAAAAACTAAGGCGATAAAATTTCACAGTAACGATGAAATCTGGCAGAAAATTTCTTCATAGAATATCTTATTCTTTATGATACCATGAAGTATAATTGAAACTTTGAGAGTGGCAATTTCTATCTTATTTGGAAAGTAAAACCACTTATTTGAAAAAAAGAATGCAGTCATTTGGGTAAATCGCTCATATAAATTGCTAGTTTCGTCATGTTTTGTATAAGTGAATAGTAATATTTAGAGATTTCATAATGTATATATAAAGACACAGGGGTGTGTATTTTTTTAAGAAATAATATGCAAGTAGGTTAGGTATTGTACAGGGCATTGTTATTGCAAAAAAATCACAACCCCGATATTTGAGTCGAATCTTGCTCAAGCAATTACTTAGTAAAGTAAGAAAAAATGTTGAGTAGAATATTCTATACTTCCCTCACAAGGGAATACCAGGTACGTGGGACACTGATTTTTTTCAAATTCTGTACATTTGTCGCAGTGCCTTAGGACAATACAACAAGCTAGCCATAAGTTCTACAACTCAGTAATTTTTGAGAAAATCGATCGAAAACTTTAGCGGATAGAATATCAAACAGTTAGCTGCAAGTTAATACAATGACGGCGGGCTAATGGTTAGCTTCAGAGCTCCGTAATTGCTGTATCGCCAGATTGAGTTCCATGCTGAATGTTTTTAATACCATTTAAATAATTTATAACGAATAATATCGTTTATGCACATATGGATATTTATTGAACTTTCAACAGCGTTTGTAATTCCATTATTTCGTAAAATAAAAACTTATTTTTTATTACAAGTTTATTCATCACATTATATGAATCGTAATTAATATCAGCCACTTCGTTTCAGCTGTACTAATGAGATGGCGGCTTATAATGTGATGAATAAAATTACAATAAAAAATAAATTTTTATCTGCAAAATATTAGCAGAATTACTAAACACTGTTGAAAGTCCAATAAATATTAATGCACATAAATTTAATTATTCGTAATAAAGTATTTAAATGATAGGTTGGGAAAAAACTCAGGGTGGGACTCGATCCGGCGATCCAAGGAAATACGAAGCTCTGACGCTAACCACCCGCCCACCGCCATCTCGGCCTAAACTTGCAGCGAACTGCTTGATATTCTATTCACTAATGTTTTCGATCGATTTTCTCGAAAATTACTGAGTTGTAGAACTAGTGGCTTGCATGTTGTATTGTCCTAAGGAACTACTCCAATGAACAAAATTTGAAAAAAATCGGTGACCCATGAACATGGTGTTGTCGATTTATCATCATTCCAGTCAGTTTATCCAAAAGGATCGTAAAAATCAAAGCTGTCATCGACAAAATGGTTTCCAATATTATAATTGGATGTAGTAATGCAATAAAAAATAACGGGAGGCTGTCTTTTTCAAAGCCGCTGATTTTAAAGGCGTATGACTAATTTACTCGCGTGACTCTTTTGTTTCTCGAACCTTCTCGGATTCTTTTTGTTACTCGCGATACTCTTTTGTTTCTCGAAGTCACTCGCGATACTCTTGTTTGTCGAAGTTACTCTCATTTCTCTTTTGTTTCTTGAAGTTCCTCTCAATTCTCTTTTTCCTTCTCTGAAAGACTAATGTATGGAAAGTTGGCGAAATAAAATGAAACTAAGGTTACAATGCAAATTGTTTTATTTCTTATTAAAATGTACTACAATGTCAATTACTTTGTTTTGAATTCTTAATTCCTGCGTGCATATGTTACAATTCTGTGTAGGATTGGTCGATGGTATGAAAAGTAACATACATAAGTTATTTTAAACTTCTGTTGTTACCCTTTATCTCTAAAATAAGACATTAGTTATGTTTTTAACATATCTAGTTACCGAGATATGGAGGATAGCCTCACCAATTCATGCGCATTTTTGCCCAACTTTGCGACTCAGTTTTCGCTGAACAACAAATTCGATTTTAATTTTTTTTGTAACTTCTGTTGTTACCCTTTATCTCTAAAATAAGACATGAGTTATGTTTTCATCATAGGTAGTTACCGAGATATAGAGGATCACCCATACAACGTTGTTTGTGGCGTTTTGGCGTGTGAATCAAATGCCTTCCTGAGACCCCAATGGAGGAACGTAGTCCTACGTTATTATACATATTTGGTATTTTTATTATACAGCTGATGTTGTCTTCACAAAATAAATCACTTAATCTCCTTAAAATTCTTAACTTTTCTTCCAATCATGCTGCATAAAAGCAATGCAGCAGAAATTACAATTCACGTATGAAAAAAAATAACAATGTACACAGCATTCTGTAAGTCTTAAAGACTTTATCCGTATTTTACAAACGATCACTTTTGACTCTTAACTCACCAAAAATAAAATTAAACTAATTACTGATTGGTATTAAATTCCGGAATTTACGATTCAAATTTTTTTTTTAAATCTGTAGTTTAGAAGTTTCCAGAAAGCTAAGTTTACATCTCCACCTCACAGCAAAATTCGATTCGACATTATGATGCATGTGTTACCCATATTCATTGCCGCATTACATTTCAAACTCAAATCATGATGACATATATCGGCGATCATGATGATAATTATTTCATTACTTGTCATTAACTTAAAAGAAAGTCCGTCGCGTGGGTCGTAAGATAATGAAGACTTCCAATTACGCATCAAAGACAGTATTTCTGATAGAATTTCAATTACATGCGTCAAGACTTCGGTTCCTATGTTATTATTTTTATTGCGTAATCCGTTAATTGACGGAGTGACATTTTATCGATGGGACGTCAAACCTTCAATGGGAGATTTTCTTTGATAATAATTTTTATGAGTATAATATGTGATTAGAATTAATTTATTTTTATCGGAGACCTTTTATTCAGAAGATCTTTTGAAGTAATATTTTGTATTTCATTTGTTGTTTTGTGAGATAATATAAACTAATTTTCTTATGAATTGAAAGTATGGAATATTGATAAACGTACTAATAGAAATGAGTTTTATTTTATTCAGGAGAATAACTAGAAATTATGTAGGAGTGTAATCAAATTTTTTCCATATAAATGATGTGGAACATTCTAGGCAGTGTTAATTTTCAAAGTGTAGAATCATTCCGACGTATTTTTATTAAATATTAAGTAAATAGTTTTGGGGAGTTTAATTCTTTTATTCTCTATATTTCACAAACAGGTTATTTTGTTTTTTATTAGAACTCCTTAAATAGATATCATGTCGTATTTAATAAGATAAATGAGAAATTCAAGGAAAAAGTTTTACAATATTTTTAATGCAGTCTTGTAACACAAATAGCATGAATTGCCTTAAACCCAATGTATTGTATGTGTTTACTTCTATGTCAGTTAGCTTTCTTTTTTTTAAAAAAAGAAACAAAATGTTAGTATACTTGCCACCTACACATATCTAAGAAATATTACACAATTCTTAACATTTAGCTTGATTTCACCTCTTAATGATTTTCTGGTTATTTGGAATAGGTATAGTGATCCACCAAGTTAAAGATTATGTGTTTGAGTTTATTGAATAAGAAGAATTCTGTGAATAGGTAATACACACTGCCCACGTTATGATTTCTCTTTATTTTTATCGTTAAGTATGGAGGAAAGGTAGAAGCCTCTCAATTTAAAAATGAATTGTGTATAATAAACGCTTGCAAAATCAGTATTTAAATACAAGAATACAATAAAAGTGTAGAAAATACAATTTGTAAACTAAAAGTATCTTGAAGTGCATCATGGTTCACATTTTAAATGGCATTATGCTTATTAATGAAGGGTTTAGTGATGTAAAATATATAATTTAATTATTAACAACCTGGAAAGAAACTGTTCTTTTAAAATTGCCGGAAATATGAAACTTTTTTAAATGACTGATTTCCATTTTGTCAAAAGGTATATTGAATTTTTTTTTGGTTATTTTAAAAATATCTTTTATGATTTTATAGGTATCTTTTATTTCTTTTCTTCTGTATTAAACACCGTATTTTTATGTTGATCATTAAAGATCATGAAGAATCCACAGAAGTAATTATTGGAGTGATGAATTAAAACTCATTTTAAGTCCATTAAAACTCATTGCAAGTGGATTTAATTCGTAAAATAATATTCAGATGAAGTAGGATTCGTACCCACGTCCACGTAATTTTCGTCCAAAGGCATAAATCCTTTAAACAATTTCGTAAATTTCACAAGAATACCCATATATTTAATTAGCTAGATCTGTAAGTGCATTGAAAATACTCAAATGATATTATATTGACAAATTAGAATTATATCCATCAACACTTTATCATGCCACACACGATTAATCCGTACTTCATTTCTGTCAGTTTACTGTCTGCTTTGCTGCTTTTACGTTTAGATAGTATTCGTATAAATTTTTTGTAAATTTATATTGAGATATCAGTTTGTAAAATCAAAGAACTTTCTCTGAAATATACTGAAGATAATTTTAAAATTATTTTTTAAAAAAATTTCGTTAGTGTCTGAAACAATGTGCTTAAATTTCTGAAATTTCTAAGCAGAGATAAAATCTTTCATTTTTATCCGGTTTGCTGATACATGTACTGGTTTTTTATGAATGCATGTCAATGCATCAAGAAACAGATATGGTAATGTTGTTCTAGATTTATTTTGCCAACCATGTAAGTATGTTTAATGCATTAAATTATTAAATACGTTTAATATATTAAAAATGAAAGTAAGTTGTTGCAGTTACTTAAAAGATGCATCGCAATTTTTATCTCAAATATGTAGAAGATACCTGCTAGCAATTAATCGGAGCTTCATGAAATTAATTGCAAGAATTTACTTTCATTTATTTTCTGGGATATATATTTTATAAAAGGATAAGGTAAGCAAATTTTTTTCTTTGCATAATAAAAGAAGTGTATCGCAGTATATTTCTAATTTCTTGCACTGTGGTGAAAATACGAATTTTACACTCCAGAAAGTAAGCCACATCGCACTAAATAAACGATATTTTTCTCTGGTTAGAAATCAGATTATTAAACCAAAACACAAAATGAATTGTCGTCACTATGAGGATTCGAATCACATATCGCTATCGAACTTGTTGCTGTGATGGAATTTAGATAGGAATTTCAGAGTGCCTATAAATAAACATTGTGATTTATTTTCGATTGTAAATTTGTCCAAATTGAAATAGGGACTCCCAATTCCCATTTTAGTCCCTTCATTACAAGTGAAAGTGTATCGAGATACCGTCGCAATTCATCAGAAAGGAATTACCAGACACCATTAAAAAATGAGATAAAAACTTGTTGAAAATTTTTCACAATTGGAGATTCATTTCAAGAATAAGAGATATGAACGAAGAATTATTCTTGGAATATATTTTTTATCTTTATCCCCTTAACCACCGACGAAATCTTGCGAATATTTATTTCCCTCCAAATAGATAGGCATAGTTATGCAGGTTGATTCGCTACCAGTGCGACAAACTTGCAGAGGGGTGTAGGGGGGGCACAAAGACAAATCGCAATCACATAGCATTGCAGTGTTCGAAATGCCTTCGTCATGCGGTAGAGGGCGTTGAACGTCAGTTTGCAAGTACAGCGATCACGCTGGAACTCAGCACTTACGAACCGCTTTCCAAGGCAGTAGGATGAGTATTCGAACGTTGAATTGGCCGACATGCACCTCACGTATGGAGCTGCGGACTGTAACGTGTGCACCGCTCTGCGTTTATACGTGGAACGTTTCCCTTGAAGCACATGTTTCTCAGCCGTCTCGCCGCTCACTGTGATCCCCCACATTACACCAATGACGTCCGCCAACACCTAAACGTTAAATTTGGAAAGCATTGAATATGTCATGGTGGTCCGGTTCAGTTGCCTGCTAGATCGCCTGGCCTATCATGCCTGGACTTCTGCTGGGGTCAAATGAATGCATTGGTGTGCGAGAGCCCGTTAATTCAGTTGAAAACGTCGTAGCTCGCGTCTCAGTAGCTGCCGAGTATATATGATACGTGCCAGGAATCTTCCAAAACGTTAGGAATTCCATGCGGCGCCACCGTGAAGCCTGTGTGACTGCTTCTGTTCGAAATCTTTAACCAATGTAAAGCTTGTCATTAAATTTATTTCTGTTACACTAACGAGTTGCTGTTTCTGTTCTTTTTCTTTGCTTCTCTTAACCGTAGCTAGCTTAGAAAGCATTTCGGACCTTGCAATGCTATGTGCCGAATCGTCTCTGTGCCCCCTTACAACCCCTTTTTATTTTACACTACGACACACCCCTGACTCCAGAGATTAAAATCTTCGGTTTGCAGTTTGGGTGAGTGTGCGTAGAAACTTTATTGAACAAAAAACAGAAGAGGAAGAAAAAAAAAAGGGTTACGCACTGGTAGAGAATCCCCCTGTATGTCAGGTAACAATAGTATTTAATTTTATAACGACGTATTTATATGCCGGGGCGTCAATACACAGACTCTGCAAAGCGTATATAAATGCCTGGAGAAGTTAAGGGTTAATAATGAACATTTTTAATCCTCTAGTATAAGGCGAATTTTCAGTTTTCAATAAGAATGTCGTGCTTATTTATATTACTTATATGGAATATTTGAAAATAAGAACAATCCGAATTTCGTGTTTATTTATATTACTTATATGAAATATCTGGAAATAAGAATAAATGTCATTCCAACTAAACTAATAGTTATTTATAAACAACGCTAAAATAATGTGTACGTCCAAACTCACGAGCATTTTCTTCAAATTTAAAGCTGCTTCTCATATTTACAAATCCTTTTCTATTCATATTAGTAATTAAATAGTTTATTAATTAATTTTTTGATTTTATAACAAAGAGTCTGATATGCTGTTGTAGATAATGTCTAAATGGAGAAATGCGACATTTATCTGTACTATAAACGTTTCCCATCCTTTCTTTCCTATTCATAAATCGGATTAAAAAGTGATGAATCTTAAAGAGAAAACAAAGTGAAAGTAAAAAGCTAAACCACGTTAAACAAATGCCAGAAAATAGATTTTCAATTTCACAGTCGCTGCACACAGCGAATGAGTTTCGCCTAGAGAAATATGAATAAATCTAGACAAATCAGAAAGAATAAAAGAAAGAAGTAAGACTGTTAGATACATGGGATTCTTTCGGCAATGAATAAAAAGTGACATAAAGAAGATGTATCGTACACGAATTTAGGGATGTGTCCCTTCATCATCATCGTTAGTGTTACTAGAGCTGAATTCATAGAGTAGGAAAGAAATGAGAAAACAGAGAAGAGGAAGGAGTTTATTTCAGGTTCAGGGAAACGAATTTCAGTCAATGACAAATGAGATTGAATATTGAGCTTACGATTCTTAATGAAGAAGGAAATCAGATAGCTGCCATAAGAAAGTAGATCATGAACTCAATTCTTATCACCCTGTTCATTTTTGTCTTACACTTACATTCTAGAGTTTACAAATGGAGAATTTTTTAAAATATTGGCACTGATTCTAAAAGGCTATAACTGTTTTTGTAAACTACAATAGAAAAAAATTGTGCACAGTACAGAAGATAGATTGAAGTTTGTTTCGGTCTTTAATAATTTTCCCAGATGATTTCCATTTGTCACACGCCTTTTGAAGAAAAAATATGCTTATAAAGATATGTTAGTTAAACGTCCTCCTTTATGATCATACAAACTATATTTATTAACAACGAAAATAATTATTTTATAGTGCGCTCTTTAATTTGACATTTTTAAAATGTTGATAGTTTTATTTGATTGAATTTAAATATTTCTTTTCATGTTATTAATTTATATTATATTTTCATATAAAATAGTATTTTTATAATGTACTTAGAATGCAAAAATATCCAAACATTTTATATAGATTATTACATATTTTTGCGTTTCAGTCTGCATCAATTTTGTTCCGAAAAAAATTAAACCAAAGTATAATTTTTTGAACCATATAGAATAAAGAAATAATGTGTTTGTTAGTGCGTGCGCGTTCGTGAGTGTATGAGCGTGTGTGCGCGTCCGTGTTTGTGTGTGTGTGCATGTGTGAGTTTATATACATAGAGATAAAGCAATGATATTACTTTTACAATGCAAAAATATTTGTTAATAAATTCTGTCTGAAGTTTTTGTACAATAAACTATCCATTTATTTCCGAAATCCAACAACTGACATTTCTGTGGAATTTTATCTTATTACGAAATCAGCATCTCATACTGTAAACATATTTTTTGTGCAGGATCCCGTCATTTTCCATTGAGTCTTATGGATTCTTATTAGCAATATATATTGCGCTTAGTGCAGAAGCCCGTCAAGTGATAGTAAAAAGTCAAAGCATAGCGGAAACACGTTCTGCAGTAAACTAATTTTCAGTTGATTACTTTATTAATTGGTAAGATGTCGTGTGTTGGTTAAATTCTTGTCGTAGTAATAATTTTTGTGCGGATTTGCGTAATAATTTATGATAGCTTATTTTTAAAAATGCTAGTAATAGTTCGGAAGATGAACCTCCCGCTAAAATGTAAAAAGACATTAACAATGAAGAGAAATATACGCTGCGTGTCAAACAGCAAAAGGGAAGCAGACAGATAAAAAACTATAAAGGAAGATTGGTTAGATTGAAGTCTGTCCCTCATGAGATTATGTGTAAATGTACAGGTAAATGCAGCATATATATTGTGCTGACGGACCAACAAGCCAACGAACCCAGCCAAGGAAAAGTTGTCAAACACTTCATTGATGCTTTCTCATCCTCAACTTTTACCTTAAAAGTACAAGGGCGTTCCTGAACTCCGAACAATGAAAGAGTAATCTTCTGGAAATTTACCCATCAATGTTAAAAAAATGATGTCTTGAAGAATCTAAGTAACTACACTATAGGGCATGCAAGTTTTTGCGTTAATTTTCTAGTGGCGTATTACGGAAGCGGTGAGCAACGTAGATGAGTAGGTCCAAGCAATAGGAATGCCAGTTTTTTTTTCAGAATAATAATGAGATCGACAGTTGATGTCTGAAACAGGTCTAAATATGTTTTATTTGCCTTGAGATGCTAAGACCCTTAGATTGAAATAAAAATTAGTCTAAGTTGATCCAAAAATTAAATGTCTCTAATCCGCAAACAAATTTACAGTAGCTTAACACTCAGAAGAGATTATGAATTTTGTTTGCATAAAATTTCTGAGCTCTACACCTACTGTAAATTATGTTTCCTAACGAAAGCAGATTACATGATATTATACGACATAAAATTAGCATATATAGAATTCATGCTTTATTTTAAGTGATGCTTATGAAGTCTATAAATGCTTTTTCATTTAATACATATTAATAAACCCCCAAATGATATTGTTTTGCATTCACCTGCTTTAAATGTATAGCTTCAAAATGGCTGAGAAAATAAATTTCTGATATTTTTAAATATATCCCAAACCGCAGTAAAGCCATGTAATATAGAGAACCCCATACCTCTACTGTCATTCAACTTGCTCTACAGAGTATCCACATGTTGTATTAGCCTATGAGATTACCAGATCTTTCTCTCATGGAACACGTATGAGACATTATTGGACGACAAATGTAGTGTCATCCACAACCAGGACGGACCGTTCTTCATTTGGCTGACCAAGTGCAAAAGGCATGGAACTCTGTCTCCGAAAATGTCATACGGCGACTACAGCAGTTATTAATAGAGAATAGCCATTTCACGTTTAAATTGGTTATTCTCACTTATACTTCAACCTGTGACTTGGAAACTTTAATGAAATAAATATTTCATTTAGATTAATACTTTGACCAAATTTCATTCCTCTAAACTAATTTCTTTTTGGTGTTAGGATTTCATTTTCCACCAATGCATGTAATTTTTTTAAATTTTATCATTAAAGAAGTCCTACAATTATTGCTCAATCAGAAGCCAAATCATCAAAATTAAATATGAAAAATAACTTTTCCTAAACATTTAACAATCCTTATTAAATGGAGTAACTTATATCAAAGTTTTGATTAGTTCCAACAATAATGCACACGGAAAGTGCTCGATGCATTGTGAGCATCTACATAAAGACGGATAGACTAAGATAAATCCTCTTTTAAAATTCGTTTAACCCTTTTTAAGCCATGGTAGATATACTTACCACAAACTTCATCAATTTTAAATACATTTTTTTAAGGTTGGCATAAGTTCTCGCCAAATTTTTCAACAAAACGAAGACCTAGATGTTCCAATTATTTCCCCAAACCATAAAATATTGTCTGCATTTGATAATTAATTATTAATTATCAAAATTAATTAACAAAAAATTGTCATGGAATAAGCTGAATGAATTTCTTTTCTGAAATGAGTCTCAGTCTCAACGCCATTTTACAATAACACTACTAGAAAAAATGGTCCTTTAAAGGGTTAATGAATAATTAAATCCGTAAGTTATCTTCTCAATGTAATCCTTTATAAGATTTAGTTTAATTTAATAAGGTATTCTGCGTTGGTCTTAAACTGGTGATGTATGTCCTAGATGCCCGTAATGCATAGCGAAAGCTTAAATCTGTGTGTACTGCAAGAAGTATACTCAACATTTGGTTCCTACGTGTTACCTGGAACTAGGAGGAATGGAACAAAATCGGTTTTAATTAACTAATTAATTGTGGTGGAAGCTCGCTTGAAATCAGTCTCGACCTCTGTTTACGTGAAGAGGGTGGAAGAGTAAATTAAGTGAGTTTAACAGTAGGACACACTGGATTATGTAGATTTTCTATCCTAAGGTTTGAGAAGTAAGAATGAAATTAAGGAGAATAGCGATTTTGTTGGAAAAATCACCGATCTCAGTTAAATAACCGCATTTAAGGAAATGTTTTTGAGTTTCTTGAGTTAATTTTATTCGATCTTTTATGATGAAGATTTTGTTACATTGTTTTATGAACAAGATGAAGCTTTTCAGAAGCATAATATATATATATTTTGTAATTCTTAAGCTTGTAGTAACTTGGCATAAACATTTTAAAACAACTTCTACTTGTTATTTTATACGAACATTTATTGCTGCAGTGCTACATACATTGTATGCACTTACTGCAAATAAAAATGAAACATTAAAACTAAGGATAAATTCCTGACATCAAGTGACCAAAAGAAAAGAATATGAAAGATACCCAATATCAAGTGCATTAAACAAATTATTTCATTTTTAACCCATGCTAAGTTATAACGTTATGCAGATTTTATACCATTGGTAATTCAGAATTTTTCCATTATTGTGTCATCATATGAAATTTGAAATCTTCTTCTTAACCTACAAGAATTCCCAAGACCATTTTTCCCCATTTTTTCTTTTTGATTGCCGTGAATCATAAAGGAAACTTTACAATTCAGACCAGGTCTATCATTTTTATTTGGAGGAATAAAACCCCTCATTTGAAAAATAAATTGTCTGTCATTTGAATCGCTTGAATCGATCGCTAGTGGTGTTATGTTCTGCATGCATGATTTAAAATTTATTTGATATAAAACACACATATAATGGCAGAGGAGCTGTATTATTCCTTTTGCCTGTTATTAAATTATTTCATTGTTTAGATTTATATTTCGGACACGTATATTATTGACAAAAGTAAATAAATTCAAATCATTAATGTTTAAATATTTTATCAATATCATTTCAACATTTAGTTATAAAAGAAGGTTGCATATTTTACACCATTTTTTGTTACTAATATTCAATAAATTAAAGCAAGTCACATTTAATTTTCAATATGTGACATAAATTACCAAAATCTTTCATAAGTGATGTCATAAAAGGAATGTTAAAAAGTGTGACTTACTCAATTTTCTCGACTAAAACTATATCATCGCTTAATAAGCAACACCACCTATCTCGAGAAAAAAATGTATTTTTCACAACCAATAACAAATATTTGCACTTTTTTACATCTGATATAAACGTGAGACCTCATGTTTATACAAGATGTGAAAAGATATTCAGATACATTCATTATTGGTTGCGATAAATATAGCGTTTTCTTCCTCTTTAAAATTACAAAAAAATTGAGATAAGTGTTGTTCCTTGTTAAGCAACGACATGTTCGCATGTTTCCAAGATCAAGAAGAAACAATATCTGATAGTAATAGGAAAATGTAGGAAAATCCTCTTAAACAAAGAAATGATTTTTCATTACTAACAAATGCGGTAAATTCTATTTGAGATTAATTTTATATTTGAAACTAATATGAAATATGTTCCATATCACGCAATCTTACTCATTCACTTTGAGTTTCAAACTAAAGCATGCGTTTTATAACAAGACCACTTTCTCAAAATTAGTTAGAATCTTTGTTTTTAATAAATTAAATCCTTATGACAATTATTTACGAAACCAACTGGAAAACTTTGAAATATAGACTTTGAGCAATTACCAAAGATATCAGCATACTAAAAATTTAGTTATTTCTTAATGTATACGCCATCAACAAATGTGAAACATCAGAAGGATCAAATTTTCTGTGAGTCCAAATTCATTGCGTACTATGGTGTTTAATTCATCGTACTGTTAAAGGCAATGTGTGAAACTCCAACATTCTATAGAATAACTAGGTATTTTATAGAATGCCGGGCGTGTTTAGGCAAAGTATGAAATATGAGAATTATTACATTCTTTCCCTAGGTATTGTATATAATACCTAGGCATTCTATAGAATGTCAGGCCATTTAGGCAAAGTATGAAAAGAAGGTCATGATAAGACCATTATTTAAAAGACGTGCATACTTTAAAAATACAAATGTTATTTTGAAAAAATAATGAAAGAGTGCCATTAATAGACTTTTATTCAAAATACGTAAAGAAAAATGAATGTAGTGCGAAACAAATTTTGCATTGCATTTCTTATGACAAAAAAAAATGGATTTCTTATGACAAAACAAAATGAAGTACTAAGAGATTCAAGGATGAAGAGTGTGTCTCCGGCGTATGCTCCAGAACTGAGTTCCTAGCTTGTGCCGTGTTCAAACATTATTAGATCAAGAGTATCACAAAAAAAATCTGCCTTCGTTTGAAAATCCTTCGTTGAAAAAAAAAGGCAAGAAAAAATTGCCATCAAAAGACGGGCTAAAATTATTGCCGATCTGATTCGGCCAAGAGAAAAAAAAATGGCACCCTCCGAGAAAGGCCTCCATATTCTTTTTCATGAAATATTAACCTACTTGTTGCATCAATAAAGTAAATAATATTATTTCTTAAAAAAACGAATAGATGTTGTATTATGAATCAATGATTCTATAGAATGCCTAGGAAATTTTAATCGTTTTATGCATTGCCGACCAGTTTTCGTCAGTAAGTATTTTGTAGAATGCCGGATTTCAAACTTTGCCGGTAACAATACAATACTCTTCTACTTTGGTTTAGTGGAAGCTTCCGCATGGATACGTTATTTTTTTTTTAATGTTTGTATTGAACCTCCTCTAGAAAAGGCGATTAAATTCTAATGCTTACGAAAGTACTATAAAGTACTTTCTTTCCCTATTTGGTTGCAAATGACTCTGAAATAAATGCTCAATATTTGGTTTATGAAAAGCAGCGCAAAGTTCAACTGCAACCTTGAAAAATTAAAAGTATATGAAAACATTCTCAGATTTTTTAAAGCTATGAATGACGATATTTTCACCTTCCGTTACTTTCAAGATCCTTTCGAAATAGGTAAAATATTGTCGTTATAGCAAAAAAATGCATATCCTGTGCACGGTGTCTGATTTTATGATCTTTATACATAGATGACCAAACTGGAATACAACGCATCACGTAGTATACCTTTTGAGGAAAACAATTAATATGTTTTATGGTACTAATGAAAATATTGGATAAAAAATTCATTAACCTGATAAATTAAAAAAAAACTTTTTTCCTTACTGAACTTATTACAAATGCATTGGAGGAGCATGCATGACTTATGCTTTATGAATAACAACCCTGAAATTCAGTTCGTCCTGAAAAAATTGAGACATTAGATGAAGAATTGCGAACAATTTAAAAAAAAAAGCTTTGTATTTTGCCATTTAATATTCGAAATATTTTCTTTCGAAACAAAGAAAAATATATTTGGATCAGTAATGGAAAGTAGTTCTTCCAATTATTTAATACAGAAGAACACCGCTAATCCGAACTAATTGGGACCGGTTCAGATTAAAAGAAATTCGGATTACTCGAAATTCCGATAAAAATAGGAAAGAAAAAGATGTGTGCTAAAAAAATGTAAGTTATAAGTACTCAGTATTACTATCTCATGAATTCTTTTATTCAAAAGCAATAGAAAGAGAATATGTCTCCCCTTTTCATTAGAATAATGGATGTGCTCCTGTATGAAGTGACCTTATCTTACGGCGAATTGCATTAGTTTCTTCAATGTGTACAAAATTATGCATGCTGAAAAAGTATTTTTTTGTTTTCAGTATGTATATTTAAATTTTTTGAGGTAATCGTTTCAATTACATATAATTTTCGAAAATAAAATGGGTTCGGATTAGCCGGAATTTCGGATTAGCGGGGTTCTACTGTAAATTCAATTTTATTGATAAATAGCAGTAAAGAGATTATACGTCAATTTTCCTATTTATCAGCCTTTTATTTGTAATTTGTTTCTATAAACCAGAGAGTTCGGAACATGGCATTTGAACAATATCATAAAAAGACTGACAATCCTTTGTCTTCAAAGCCTGAACTGTTTGTTTTTGTTCTCTCAGAGAGTGAATTATAAATTTTATATCAGCTGCATTTATAATATTTCGCTTTTATGCGTTTACGCGAATTTTGTTTCCGAATGAAACGTGATGATCGATATCAGTGATATAGTAGGCAATAAATAAACAGGACACTCGAGTTCTTGCTAGGTTTTACTTTTTCACCGTCCTCTTTTACATCTTTGTCCCTCAGTGCCTGATACCAACAATCGATCATAGAAGAAAAACGCATTTGTATCATGCATTTAAAATATATATTGCTACCAACATGTCACAGAAATCAGATCGTTGTGTCATAAAAATCGCATAAAACAGATTTTGTAAAGTATAGTATTATGGAGTTTACAATTTTTTAGTTTAAAATTTCAAATCACTGATAAGAAAAGAAAACTCTTTCTTCTGGAATTTTATACACTTTTCCAGAAAGAGTTTTACATTCATCTACGATCTTATAGGACAATGAAGGGTAAGGAACGAAGGATGAGTTTTTCTTTAATGACTTTCTTTAAAATATTAAAAAATGAAATATCATAAAAAGTATTACTATATTTCAATCATTAGAGTAAAAATGATAATTTCTGATCCATTATGTATTATATTTCCTCTCATATCGTTAAATAACAAATATATCATTATTTAATAAACGTCGAATTCTGTCGTATTATTTTTAACGTATAATCCTTTCAGTAACATGGTAACAGTTTATCGAGGAATGTCAAAACCTTGAATCGTTTATTGGCCAAAAAATATAATAAATAGAGATTTCCGTTTAAATATTTCATAAATCCTTTCAGGCTCTTCATGCAATTACACACATTTAGTTTCGATTATGTTGAAGGCATCTGAAAGCTTTATGACATATAATAAAAAAGTTTCATATCATACAGAAGAAATTTCTTTATTACTTGTATCTATTGCATAAAACATACTTCTATACAGTAAATTGATTTTGATTAAATACTTTTAAGCTATTGTTTAGTACTTACTAGATATGTTATGAAATTATTGTTAGTACCAATATTATTCCGCATTTTTATTTTATTTAATATCATATGCAATATTTTAAAAGTGTTCCCATTTATGCAGATTTTATAACTGCATACAAAACATGGGTAATAATATCCTGTGTGTCTAATCGCTTAAATAATGGAAATAATTTATTTGAATTCATTTCGTAGTTCCAATAGGACAAAAATGTAATGTTTTGAAACATTTTTTCAAATAACTCTTTTCAATTTTCAAATTAATGATCACTCGTAATGAAATCCATAAGAGAGACAATTTTTGCTGTAACAATTCTATTCAATATGACAAGAATTCAACTTCTACAGTAAACATAACAAGCAAATTACTTTCATTCTTTCGGCAGCGTTTATAATAAATAGTAAAATCCTAAAACGTGAAATAAAGTGTACAAAAATTCTAGAGTTCAAAGATTTAATTGTGAATGCACTAAATTAAGGAAAATACATATTTCATATAAATACATTGTTGACGAACCATTTCTTTTTAACAATGAGCGTTTCACTAGAAATTAAATTCTAATTTTTCTCAAACAGGAATAAAAACTTCTTAAATCATATAACACAATCAGAAAAACCTATTTACATTAAATTTATTGTGTATTATTATTTAAAATCTAAACACTGAACTTAACATTATTTAGTTTTTTTGCATTTATGCGTTAAATTTAGTAAAAAAGAAATATTTATTTTTATATTTCGTATATATTCAGATTTCGTATATTTCGTATATACCAGATTTTACTCTTTCATCAAATTATATATATTTATTCCATTATTGAGATAGAAATGGTTAAATATTTTAAATTGTGAGCAAATGAAAAAGGAGAGTATTAAAATATTTGAAGCTAATTTTAAATTCATATAATTCCATATATTTGTTTTGTAAACTGTCATAAACTTCATTAGAAACCTCATAGATTTAGTTAGCTAGAACAATAATTTACCTTAAAATCCTCAAGAGGGTATTATTATTTCACAACTCGATTATACCATGTGACACATCGGTTTACCGTTCCAGACACACTTAATCCCTCTGACAGTGTAGACAATTATGTTGTCTGCTTCGTTGTTGACAGTTCTACGTTCAGGTTGCTGTCGAACAAGGTGGTTTAAAATTTATATTGTACTTCCAAATATCTAAACTATGGAATTTTCTTTAAAATCTAGTAAAGAGAAGTTAGAAATAAAATCAATTGTTTAATTTAAACTTTGTCAATTTTAGGAATCATGAATTTAATTTACTGAAATATCTAGGCCACAAATATATCAACGAAACTTTTATATATTTTTCTGCTTTCTCAGATAAGCGTTATTATGAGATAGAGTTTAAATAATCGAAAGAAGCAGTAAATATTATTAATTAAATCATTTTTAAGGAATAATATTTTGCCATATAAAAGCTATTCATTTTTAGAATTTTATAAGTAATGCCAATGTTGACATCAGATTTCAAATTTTTTTGTGTTTATAAAATGTAAATAATTTGGTTCAGAATACTGCTATTTAGCTCGCTGATTATTGCTACAAATATCAAAGTATGCGATTATTTGAAGAAATAGGACATTTGTTCATTTCACCTTGAAATATTTTGTCCAAGTGCCCCATGTATATAAAAAAAATACAATACTGTAACTATGTATGCTATTTAGATTGTAAAACCTTATTCTTTTGAAAAATTTATGTATAACTATATTTTTTAACCTCTATGAAATTTACGTCGATTTCTGGCGTGATTGGAGTTCATTTTCCTACGCTGTGCTTATTCATTTACACAAAATTTTTCAAATCAAGTGTTTTTTGTTTCTAAACTATCCTTACTTAATAATCGTCACATTTATAAAATGTATATTTAGTCCAGCTTATTATACGTCTGTTTACTAAGCATTCATACCCTATCAAACAATAACGATTTAATCCAAAAGTAGTGTGGTTCTATTTTGTTTTTATAACCTATGCATTCAGGGTTAAACCAAGTACGCTCACACGGTGCTGGACAACAGTAATGATAATTCTTTCGGTAAACATGATAAAAACATACCAGACGTTGTTCTTTTGTATTTTAATTATGTATTTTGTTATTTAAATAAATGCAAAGAGTGGATACAACGTAGAAACTGTCTTAGCTGGGAGCACGAAAGCTGCAGTGGCACGGAGGCAACTGCTTTACAGGTGAATTTTATAACTAATATTCTCAAATTGTTATATAGAATAAAAATGTCTGTTACTTTTCCGCTGAAAATCTAGTTTTCCTAATTTCCCATAAAGATAACATGTATATCCGGTTTTACCCCATTAATGCAGTAAAACCAGTTGTTTTGCCCCTTTTTATACAAAAAATTATTGATAATAAAAGTAATCAAACTATGTATTTTCAGGAATTATATATTGCACTCCGTTAAAAAATGAATATTTTAATAAAATATGACAAGACCTATGTCGAATAGTTTATTTCGAACAGGCCTTCGAGTCTCAGCTACCCGGTCTTACCCCACTTTTCCCTATTTGTCTTTCTTATGAATTTGCTATTCCTAAGAAGAAGAGACATCACTGAAAGTAAATTTGCAATTAATTATTTATTATGAAAGGGACAATTCAGTGTTTCCTTGATGCTTTTTAAATTCAATGAAATATATATCATTTGACAAAAAATTAAACAAAGGTCTCTTTATGATAAATGAGTGTTTGCATAGCTTAAGTAGTGATTCGCCTTTGAGAAGTAGAAGCTTACCGTTCGAAGTTCAAATTAATCTGGTTTTTGCCAGGTCAATCAATCGTGTAAAGAATACAGAAGATATAACAGCACAAAAAAGTAATGAAAGAAAGAGTGGGAAACGAATGACACGGAAAAAAAGTTTTTGTCAAACTCATAATAACAGCTGTCGCGGAGAGAAACAACAGCAATATTGCAAAAAGTGTGAAATAAGAGCATCAGCAGTTCTTTAGGAAGCATTTCACATTTTCAGAGTTATAGAAAAATGTCGAAGCTCGACGAAAGCCTCATTGTTGAAGAGAACAAAACAAATGTTGATTTCTTTTATCGATAAGAAATTTAAAAAAAAAATATTCTTCAGATTGCTTGCTGGAATGATATAAAATTCTTCTGCATGCAAGATTTGTATTGGTTTAATTCAGTTCAATATGATCTGAAAATTGTTGAATGAACCTTTTTGACGATGTGAAGCTTCATAATCTAGCATTTTTCCTGAACAAATTATATCGGAACACGTGTTCTAAGTTTTAATACATGCATCAAATATAATGGTATACCATGGTTTGAGATAAACCTTCAAATAAGATTGGAGGAAATAGTTTACAGATTGCCCGTTTTGATAGTGTTATATAGTTGTTTTTGATACATTAAATAATGTAAGATAATAAATATGCATAAGCATTTATATACGTCTAGATAAATAGTTTTAACTGTAACTAAAAATGTTTGAGTTGACATGCATATAAAAGGACGCAGAAGATTAAGACTTTTGTATTTTATTCAAAGTATATTCTCAAATAACATACTATACTTAGTTGACATAAATTATTCATACAGTCCATATTTCGATCGTTTTATGCTGATATATCGGAAGTGTAAAATTTTAATAAAGCAAATATAATATTTATAATTTATTTATTTAAGCCTGAATGCCATATAAACTTTTTCTAAATACATTTACTTTAATGAAGTTTATTCTATAAGTTAGTTTTTTTTCTCTTTTCGGAGAATAAAAATTATTGATTTTGAAACAAAGAATTCATAGTCAATAAAGTTGACTAAAAAGTGTTCTTAGAATAAGACTGTCAGCTTCAGACATATAATAAATATTTTGGCTGCTATTAAATATTCCAATTTCGATCGGTGGATATATAACTGTTATGGACCACTTCAAAACAACTACAATGCTATCTGCTACATCCCAATTTCTGTAAAAGGATGGTTGAATGCAGTTATAGCATTTCTACAGTTACAAAGAAATAGTCTATATTATGTAGATGATGTTCTTGTATTGTACTTAGTATTTAATTTCTTTAGATTGTACTTATAGTGATGGTCGAGATATTTGTACAGATATTTTGTACCTACTCAATTTTAAAGAATTTTTGACAGTGTAATTAAATTAAAATAATATTTAGACTTTGCTGTTACGAAAAAAGCAGATAAAAAGAAGTTATTTTGAATTCAATTCGTGTTCTCTATTAGATTTTTCCTTACTACAAAATAAAAACGGTGCTTATATCTAAATATAATGTTCTCATTCATCAATAGTTTTATGAGGCAATAATAAATTAAATAAATAGTTTTATGAGGCAATTTTCTAGATATATATTTAAATATTCCATAAGTAAAATGTCTTATGATCTTATTGTAAATCTTGCTTGTTAAATATTCAAATAAAGTAAATTTTTTTCTTCGTGTGAAGTTAATTCTCATGGCTATTTTTCTTTTATTTTCAACGCACCTGAATCCAAGGAAAATTATTTTTAATCTCATTTATTTAGTTAAATAGCTTTTCCACTTTAAGAAAATTAATTTGTGATTTTAATATTTAATCAAAAGGAATTTTAAATTGTTGCTTCTTCAAGGATCTTTTAGGGATATATTTTGCTCACGGGACTTCTTTGGTTAGTAAAAGTATTTTAAACATCAATAAAGCTCATTCATTAACGTTTAAAATTATCACTCTTCCTAAAAAAATTATAATTGAAGTTAATTGCAGTCTGAGTTTTAGCTGAATACTCATTGCATTATTATTATTATTTTTGAATTTCCAAGAAATTTTGTCAAATTTGTTGGTTATATTAGGTTGAAGAAATCACATGTTTAGGGTAAGTTACCATTTTTATGTTCCTAATACCTTCAGTTGAGGTTAGTAATAGAAATTAGCAAGCGAGATTTCATTTCATGCGCTATTATTGTCCTGAATTAAGAAATGTGGATCTACTTTTTGGTAGCTGCTGAAATGTAATTAGAAAAAAAATTCTTTAAATTGTTTTTTAAAGAATCAAATGACGTTGACACATGATTAAGTGTAAATAAGATAAATTAATAAGAACCTATGCATAAAATGAAATAAAAATCATTAGTCTCAACCATCTAAACCAAGGTCTTTTTTAAATATTGAATTGACATAAGAAATTAAGTAAGAAATTAAGAAAATAAGAAATTACCTTTAATTTTTTTCATGATTACATTATATCGAAACTTTTAAATTCTCTTCCATAAAAGTAGTGATCTTTTCTACATAAATATTGTAAATAGTTTCCCATATCTATATCTATATCTATTTATTCGATTCTTCGACATGAAATCATCATAAAAATACGCACATCATTTAATATTATAAAATATTTTAATATATAACATATTCCACGAAACATAACCGACCATGCGTTTAAAAAGTTTTTTAAGATATTATTCATACATAATAAAACTATCCCAAATGAGATTCATTTCCCTCCATCTGCGATAAAATAGAACGCTGTATAAAAAATCTCCATATATGGTTGAAATATGAAGAAATGCAATTCAATCATATTATATAACAACAGTTTTGCATGCTCCCTCTCCAACCTTAAGAAACCGTGAAATCCCCAGAGATAGCAACCTGATATATTGAGCTAATCATCTCCCGCTGCGAGAAATAGCGAGCGTTAAAATATATGTTTTTTCCATTGTACGATACGTCTTTCATTGAGTAAGAATAGTGTCTTCCATGAAGACTGGGGCATAAGTTTTAAAAATGTATCGTGTAAGCTCAACTGAGTAATCCGCTTAGAATGAAACCCGCAGGGTTGCAAAGTTGGATTAAAGCAGATCTTCTTCACCAAAAGCAAATGTCTTTCGAGAGACCAATTCTTGCTTTAAATTAAAAGAATGCTATTTTTTTCAAAACCTAGTATTGATTGAAAGTAATTCCACGCTGTATTTTAGTTGTCCCTTTCTGTTGCATCTGTTTTTTAACTTGAATTTTGCTTTCATATTGATACACTGATATTTTTACTGATTTTTTAAAAAACACTTTCTAATATCTTTCGTAAATTATGAAACATATTCGGTTGTTTATACGAATTCCGATGCTGTATGATTATTTTATTAACCTTGAGCATGTTTTATGAGCATGTTTCGATTCAGGAACCGAGTAACTGGATTAGTTGAAGTAATCATTTCCACTCTCATAATAAAAAAGAAATCTTTGTTTAGATTTCAGAAAGAATGGGGAAAGTACATAATACAATGTTCAGTCTTCTGAAATAGATCGACTAAATTTTCGAAAATTAGAAGTTTGAAAATACTTTGCTAAGAGAAATATTCAAATCGCGCTAAGCATAAAATACTGAATTGAAATTTTTCTCAGCTAATAATCGGGAGGAATCAGATGGCCTCCAAAGGCGGATTAGGGTTAATAAGTTAATTATTAAACTATCGCCCGCATTACTTATGTTGTATAGATCTAAACTGCTCTACCCATACAATTAAAGTGACAACCGTCCTTTTTTTTACGGGGGACAGTCTTTCTTTTGTAAGTTCTATCCTCCCTCGAAAAGTGTACAATAAATTATGGTACAAATGTTTTAAGCATGTATTTATCATAATATAGTGTATTCTGTATTATTTTAGCGATGAATAAAATCTTTCTTAAATTTACAATATTTTTTATCTTTAGATTATTTGTGTCCTCCTTTTCATTGCAAGAAAGTTGGTCACCTTTGTAAAATGCATATATTCGTAATTACTAACATAATAGTCTCTCTGTAACGCTTTGACGTCACCAACAATAAAACTCACGCCATAGCACTGCTAGACGTTGAACAGCATTATTTCATTGTTAGAGAACCTAAATTTCAGTAATTTTAAATTTAAAAAAGTAATTATGTCTCTAATTTCTAATTTAATAGATCTAAAATAATGAAATGAAATTTTCTACTGTGTGATATAAAATTTATCTCGCTATCTATGTTCAATAGTTCCCGAAAAATTTTAAATTATATTAATCATATAATTCAAATTTATTTCCGTTTTTTAATAGAAAGTAGTAAATTGCGTCAGTGATATATCATGCTCGTGATATAGTTTTTACGCCATGATGCATCTGATTATTTATTGCAATTGTGATGATATAATTTGATAATATTTTTGGCAACGTTTGACAAGCAGAGAAGTGCTTTGTTTTGATTAGAATTTCGAAAAAAATTCCTTTGGAATTTTTACTTTTGACTTACTTTACTTTGACAAGCTGAAATTTCATGATTATTGGATTATAATAAAATTGTTAAACGACGAAAAATACTTCACATGGAATGTTGTTTACCAAGAGGTTTTTGAATAAGGAAATATGTAAATAACAAAATATTTCCTGTCATGAGTTTATTTTATTTGTTTTCAATCAATGTTAAACATTTCTCTCGCATATATATCTATTTAAACACGTCAAATTGGACAGGAAATATCTCGAATGAAGAGGAAATTTGCACCCGTCATACCATGACAGGTGCTTTTCTACTTATATATATTATAAGAAGCATAAAGGGAATTGTACTATTGTCATTACTCGACAGAATTAAGGACATATAAGATGGATAATGAAGGCCGAAAACCAATTGCTATAGTGAATTAGATTTATTAGAAAATTCAATAAAGCAATATGTCTAAAACACAAGTTTAAGCTAAGGAACGTTTACTTACACTTGCTTGGAAATAGAATATGTTGTTGTATTTAAGGTAAAGTCAAACCCAGCATTTTCTTCATTTTTCTTTTGTTTTTCTATGAAATTGGTGCAAAATATCCTTGAAATTGGTGGTAATATTTTGCACCCAAAACTTTGAGAATTACTGCAATTTACTCATTCCTTATTTTAATGATGAAAAGAAAATGCTGTGTTGAAACTTTGAGAGGAGAAGTACCTGTTCGGATGTCATTCTAGTCATCTGACCAAGTTTATATGTTATCAGGCCCGTTTCTAGAATAATCTTATTTTTTTTAGCTTTTTCTTCTTAGGTTAAGCTAAACCTAAGCTCAGTGATTATCCCAGAGCAAGTTGAAATGAAATTCATGCAAAACTTAAATTATTTTATAAATATCCCTAAACTTTAAGAATTCTCCAATAATCAAACATGATTTCTGAATCTTCTATAAAAAATTTCAAATGTATTAGTAATTAATATTTTCTTATTGAAAAAACTAATTTTTTAAACATTATATTCAAAAATTCATATTTAATACACCATGCCGTCATATAATGATGCATATTACTTCTGTACATTCACTTAAACACTCATTGATCATAGTGAACATGTGCGAGTATCTTGGAATATGAAAGAAAATTATTTTATTGACTGTTACATGTTTAAATGAAATTTAATTGATACATCTATGATAATTTCTATTTCTTTCGATTATAATATTACAGATTTTCAAGCCAGAGAAACTCCAGAGTTGGACATTCATATCAGTTCTTTCTCAAATCTTATGATAATGATTAAATATGAGAGATTTTTCTGCTTAAAAATGAATGAAATTTATGTTAAATACTATATGAAAATAAATTCCAATAGAAATAGGAGAAACTGATAGTGTTGCATTTATGCCAGGAATAACCCAACTGCATTTCAAACCTCTGCATTAAATATAACGTGATGACCTGTGTACATATATCATAAGTTTAGACAGCGCTAATACATAAAGACTGAATGTAAACTTCTGGTATAAGTCTTCAGTAACTTATTGTGAAAGATTTTATAGCACAAAAGCCAGACCTCACCATGCTGTTCCGGATTGTGATAGATATCCATAATCAAGCACATTGTAAAAATATCTTAATCGATAACCAAAGATAAGTTATGACTTATGCAGATTTTATGCCATTGGTGATTCAGAATTTTCCAGATACTACATCATGAAAAGAAATTAGAAACATTTCTTCTAGATATACAAACATAACTAAAAACGAGGTTTTTTTTCAGAAGATATGACCATAAAATCTCACAATAACGATGAAATCCGGCAGAAAATTTCCTTCCGGAATATCTTATTCTTTGTGATCCCAATGAATTATGACCGAAACTTTCAGATAGAGCTGGTTCTGTCTTTCTTATTTGGAAAGTAAAGCCTCTCATTTGGAAAAGGAATTGGCAGCCATTTAAATAAATCGCTCAAATAGATCACCATTTACGTCATGTTTTGAATGAATGAGTATAGACTTTTAGATATGTCACAATACATATATAAAGACACAAGATTGTACATTTTCAGAAATCATGAGCTATTTGATTTGCTATTTACAAGGACTCTTTTATCACTTGATACAAAAAAATTTGTTTCATTATTACTCCGATTATAAATATTTAACTCCAATTATGATTCCGCATCTACTTCAAGTAACTTCTTATAATAAAAGCGAAATTTGATTTAAACTTCTATTCTCTTCTCAGTACTATTTATAATTTATTATTTATGATTCATCATTTATTATCATTACATATATCATTTTTTTCGATATAAATAATATCATTATTATTCTCTTTCAATGATCTGAAATTAACATTCCAGCAGTCGCGCCCTCTATGCCAACATTAAAGGTCGGGCGTATTTCCAATATATGCTATTATAATATACTAATTTTTAAGAGTTAATTATTAAAATTAGGTTGTAATTTGGTAATCTGCTGATGATACTACCTTAATTATTTCCTAAGAATATGGGGAACTCCTCTCATGAAACACTTTGCGATTTTCTAACAAATCTCCACTTTAAAATTATTAGAAATTCCATTTTTTCTCAAATTAATAGAATAAAAAATATTTGTAATAACCATTCAACTTTTGTTAAATCTTTAGATAATTTAAAGAATAATTTAAAAGATAACGGTTACCCAAATAATTTCGGTGACGTCAATAACTTATTTATAAAAGTTTGAAGATCTTTCTATTTCTGGTAATTGGTTCGAATTTTTCTACATAGATGGAGCTAGGTATGCTAGCCTCTAGATCTTTATTTCCTTTGTTCTTGTATATTATCGATAGCGTCATTCATTCTTGCTTCCATTTCGTAAGAGGGTAAATATTTACGTTCTCTAGTCTCTCTATTGGATTTGTTATAAATCACTTTATTAAGTTTTTCTTTTTCCAAAGGGATTATTTCCTATATTTCAGTTAATGGATAAATTCAGGCAACAGGGGGTATAATTTTTGACTATGTAAGTCATACCCTTGACAGAAAATTTATCCATATTAGAACTCCGATGGCCAGTGGTCTTTGAAAAAGTTCGCCATTCGAGTTCTCCTCCATTTCAATTGTTTTTCTTTTATTTTATCATTGTTTTCTTTTATGTTTTTTAATTATTTTAATTATTAGAGCACGGTTTTTTTGTTTAATTCCATAATGAATTGTTGGTTAATTGTAGGACAGTATTGCTGATGCAATTACTGGATGCTGTTGCGTTGGACGCGTAAAAAGGTGTATTGCTATTACTATTGTTTATTTCTTCAGTATTTTTCTTGTTTTGTATTCTATTATCATCCTTTCATGAAAGCTGGATTCAATGTGGATTGTGCAAAGAGTGGTGATAGAAGGATTGAAAGTGCCTCTTATGTATTTATATGCAACTATTTTTAGACCAGACCCAGTGCATACTCGTAGCCATCCTACCTGAGTACTTTTATCCTCCAGGTAGGTTAAGAGTACGCAATTTTCATTCTTTTAGTTTTATTTTTCTTACTCAATTGATTAGAGATAAAATCCTCTAGACAAGATTTATTGATTTATAGTTAAATAAAGAACATTCTGTGAAACTTGGATGTCTGTATTTTACTTATTTTAGTTTTAATTTCTCGTATACAAAGTATACAAACAGAAAGTATTTTAATCGTAAAAAAATTCGAACTTGAGATTTTGATGAATTTATGTTTTAGGCCTCCGTGAGTCCGAAAAACATAATTTTGGAATTATATCTGTCTGTATGTCTGTGAACACGGTAACTGAAAAACTATTAGAGCTACAGGGACGAAATTTGGTATGTGGTCTTTACACATAATTTGTAGATTTCTATCAAAGTTTGCACAAACTCCGTCCACGGGAAGACTGTCTGTATGTCCGTGTTAATGTGAACGTGATAAATCACAAACTTAAATAGCTAGGTGGAAAACATTTTTATCATCAGGAATGCAGGTTTTAATCAAATTTTGGACCAAATCCGTCAAAGGGTTGACTGTCTCTCTGTATAATCGCATATTTTGAAAGCAATAACTTCTTTAAGAAATTATTTTGATAAATTAAATTTGGGATTTGGCATCCTTCCCTCTGCCTGTGTTTCAGACGAATCTGACAAATTAATCATTTTTTTAATTGCTATATATTTTTTAAGATTAGATTTTGATTATGCATAATAAATTCAACCTATTAAAGTTCTCCTTTATCAGGATTATCCAGTTCCCTCTCATAATTTGACACAAAAGCACACTATTTACGATTAGATTTTCCTTACGAATATAACAATGCATCTTAACCCAGTCCTCTCTATCAGAAAATGGAACTGTTTTTAAAGCACATTTTGACGTAATTCGTAATATTGCTGGAGATTAGATAAAATAAAACTGGTTCTTTCCTAGTCAATTAGTCATGTAACGAGTGCAGAAGATGTGACAGCACAAAATAAAAACAATTGATGGTGTTGAAAGAAAGAATGGAAAGTGAATGACATGAAAAAACACAAGAAATATTTCATCAAACTCTTAATAAATGCTGTTATGCACAGTAAAAACAATAATGTGGATTAATGTGGAATCTGTGAAATAATAGAGTCAGCAGTTTTTTTTAGAGAACTAGTCACAATTTGTGAACTCGAGAAAAATGGTGAGTTGAGAATAAACTCGTAATTGACGAGAAATAAAAACCGTTGCCGTTCTTCAAAAGTAAATAATTTAGTTACCCCTTTTTTTAATGCTATTCGCTTTGAAACCAAACTGTAATTCCTTTTAAGATTTTTAACTGAATCCTTTTGTACAAATTGAAATATAATGAAAATTCAAAGCAACAATGTATGATAATTAGTGAAAAGACATCTTCGACACCACACTATTTGAAAATCTAATGCATTTCAATTCAGATGCAATTTTTAGTTCTAATAGATATTAATAAGTATAGTCTACTACGAACAGCCAAAAACACAGGAAACAAATTGCTGCTTTTTCAGTAAGAAAATGTACTTTGTAACATATATGTGAAACAAAAATTGTTTTGCAAGATACATTCCTTTTCATACAATTCTCCAAAAATCGTTTTGTTCTCGAACTAAAATTCATATAGATTGATACAGACTTTTTAAAGTTATCTCTAAACTAAAAAGCAGAAAACTTAAGGCTTTTGTTAAACAAGATAATGTATCTAAGCGGCACATATTTTGTGTAATTGGCTAGGATATGCGTGCAACCGAAATTCAGTTTGATAAGGATTGATCTTAATGTATAAGATTGGATACATTTATATTCAAAGTGTAGAAAAATATGATGGAAACAAGATTAAATATTTCCCAAATTTGCCTGTTTTAATTCAATTCGGAAAAAATCAGCGAAATATTTGGAGGATTTTGTTCATTATTCTTGTGTACAGAACAAGAATTTTACTGTTATGATATTTCAATTAATTTCATGTATAGGATATGGTACGTATCTTTTAGGACGAATACCATGGGTTTAAGTTAATTTAAATGTTACAAAGTTACTAGCTGTCATTTTTACCAAAATACAGGGTCGTCATAAATTATTGGACGCATTTCAAAGATTAATTTAAAAAACTTTTGATGCTAAAACTACGGTTTTTTTTAAAACGAGAGTGCAATTTAAATAGTTTTTTTTTCATTTAGGTAACGCGCCGTTATGGTGATCTAGGTGGTCGTAAATTATTGGTCATTTCCCATTTCTGAGATCCATTATCTGAGAAACTTTTAAAGCTAGGAGAAAAATAAAAGGATGTATTTGTAGAGAATTTCAAACTCTTTAATTTGTTAAAATAATTGTTGTTTAAAAGCTGAATAACTTTCGAGATATCAAAGAAAAACTAAAAGAAGAAGCCAGCAAACTCGCATCGGCTTCTGCTGATCGGTAGCCATTGCGTATGGGAATTTCTCGCTGTAACAAATTTAGAATGCCGTAATGGTACACCAAATATCTGAAAAAAAGCTTTTACATTTGCTTTCTCTTTTGAAAAAAACGCATTTGTAATATTATTAGTTTGTTTATTAATTTTTGAAATAGGTTCAATTATTTATGACCACCCTGTATATTTGTTTGATATATATTCTAATACTCTGGTACGTAGAACCAAAATGCAGTTTTCTTGCATTTATTTAAAAAGTAAAATAAATTAGATAAATTATATTTTCATGTAGTGAAACGTAAAAAATCTAAAACTTATTCAAATTCATTTGCTAAACTTATTCATATACTAAAAGAGAAAGAAAAATTTGCATGATTATTAACATACGATGAATATGTTTTCTAATTACTAACTACAAAAAATGCAGAAAAAGTTTGTCATATAAAAGTAAAATGAAACCGATTATTTCAGTTTATTATTATTTTTTACATTGTCATCCTTCTTTTGCGTTTATGTCTTATATATATATGAATTGCATAAAAATGTGTAAGAATGCAAATTATATAAGGACCTACGATATAAAATTAGCATTTATCAAAGACAAGTGTTATTTTGAAAGGCATTTATAATTAATTCCAATGGACATATCTGTAGAAACATTTATAAATTGTATCATGACTTTTCATTTAATACAAATTAAAATTATCTCATTTTAAATTTCTTTATCCATATCTGTCATTAAGGTATCTTGTTCAACTGCTGAAAAAAGAAATTTCCAAGTTTGCTAAAAATAACTCTCATTAAAGGTGAATCGTGTAACGTAAGATAAAGTAGCGATATCTTTGCTTTACAACCTTAAGAAACCGTAAATCTCTGGAGATAACCAGCCTGATGTATTGAGCTAATCAGCTCCAGCTGCGAGCGAGTGCTAAAAGTAAAGCATATTCCTTATTCTATTGTGTACAGCGTCTCTCTCGTGAAACAAAAATGAATTCTTTCATGTAGACAGTGGCATGCGTTCTCGCAGTATGTCATCAAAGCCCCGCAGAATAATCCGCTTAGGATGGAATCAACAAGGTTTGCAAGGTTGGATTAAAGCAGATCTTCTTCACCAAAACCAAATGTCCTTCAAAAGAGCGATTCGAGTTTACATTTTAAAGAATGCTGGAGTTTTTCAAAATGAAATAAGGCTAGCTTTGATTAAAAGCATTCTTACTCAGTATTTGAGTCTGGTTCACTCCGTATTTAAGTCTATGTTGAAATTTATTCAGGAAACTTTGACCGTTTCTATTGCAATCTCGATTTGATAATTTGAATAGTTAAAAACATTGGTTGTTGAATTAGGTTCCATTACAGTTATTAATGAAAGAAATGAATAAAACTTTTTCGTTTGCTGACTTTCAAAAATGCGAGAAACATTGTTGTTCTTGCATTGAAATGCTACATAAATACTGACAATCTGAAATTATCAATACATTCATTTCTTGATGCTAAATAAGAGGGCATATCAGAAAGTTAGGTTCCCTATTTTTCATTTTGAGAATTTTAAACATACTGTAAGGAAAGTGTAGCAAATATGAGGGTGCGTATGTCCACCTTATTTATCCACATAATGCTTTATTTCTTTAGTCATTCACAGTGACGGTAAATCAAGGAATCTAAGCTTAGTAGAAAGATCCGTCCTGCCAAGGTTGATTAATGTTATCATCTCAGTGAAAATGCTGTGTTCACAGATGCGTTTTCAGCTTGAGGAACAAATTTAAATCGGAACGGGCCAAATCAGAACAATTGGGAGTATGTGACAGAAAGTGGCAGGAATTCACGATATTTCGCGTGGCACGAGCTGTATTTGACCTTCCGTTGTCATGCAAAAGATAAATTCACAGGGAACTCCACGGAATGTGATATGATAGTTTATTTCGATAAGTGATGAAGAGTGAATCGTCTTTCTTTTTGCTTTATCGCTGAATCAAGATCATCAACATGACTCGCTGAAATTTATGATCATCTCTCTCCAAAGCGCTGATGATTTTATTTTGAAAATGTCGATATAATTTCCTTATAAAATTACATTCATAACAAGAGTAGGGGGAGTTCGGGTAGATTTATAGGTGGGGACATTGGTACAGTCCACAAATTTTGATGATTGGAATGGCTCAAGATGTTCGCATCTCCTCATATATATGCCACTGTAACCCTTAGCACACGGTAGATTTTTCGGCTATATTAAGTCAAAAGTTAATTTAAAAATGAATGAGACTAATTTTCTCGTATAAATGAATTTTATTATAAGTATGCGTTGAGTGGTTTCTTTAACTATTTACGTTTTCCTGCCATTAAATTTACTCCAAAGGTAGGAAAAAATATTTATTTTTCTGAACTATATTAAGTTTGTTTTCTGGTTGTTTAGCATGGTTTTGCGTGACCACTTATTTTAAGTAAAATGGTCTATTGGGGCAGATTAATACAATTAACTCTGGGGCTCATTGATACGCGTCCCCTGTGCGTATCAATGTGCCTTAACAGCAACTACTTTCTAAAACCATCTCCAGAAATAGAAAAACCGTAAAAATGAATGATCAAAGAGAAACACACAATAAAGTATTTGTTTTAAACAATTAACACGTTTTGAATTTCATTGCAAAAATGAAAAGTATTTTTGTAAATAAAGTTTAAAATACTTTTTACGAATTTATTAAAATTGGAGAAAAAATTGCACTGAAACTTAACTAATATGATCAAAAATATAATATTTTCAATCTTGAAATGGAGTCAAAAAATTGCTTGTGCTATATTATTTTCTTAAGTCATCAAGGAAGAACGCGAAAATTTTCCTTAATTTTTAATTTATGAAAATTTTCAAAAACGGCTTCGAGGTGCACATTCGCTACCTCCAAAGTATTTTTACACACAGATTAGCCTTTATTATTTGTAGAGATAAATTATTTTGTGAGGCATTAATGCTTCAGTTTTCCAGTCTCATTAAAAATGTTGAATTTTGATTAAAATAAAAGTTTGTTACTTTGTTAAACTTTAAGACTTTGATTTGGGATACACATTTTATTGATAAAGCATTTCCTATTAATCATCATTATTTTCGATATTTCAATGAGTATCAATGCATCCCTAGTATGGGGCAGATTGATACAAATCCATTTTTAGGAAAAAAGTGCAATTAGTATTTTATTATGTCATTTATAACGAAAACTCGACTAAAATCCCATATTCGATTAACAAATGTATAAATATAGTGTATTAGTTCTAATTATTACAGTTAGTAAATAATTTTTTAGATTTCCATAAAAAAGTGCATAAATGTACCCGTTTCCCCCCTACCGCAAATTGCAATATTTTCAAGATGGTTTTCAGACAGTGGTATCCCTTTAATGCGTCGAAAAACGAATTACTGATCGCACTTCTTGATTGGACTATTTACTCAGTCTGTTAGCATTTTAAATGGATAACAAATGCGTACACATCGATTATTCCAGACAGAATAAATAATATTGGATCTTTACTTCCTTTGAAACACTATAGCCATCTATTCGCAATGATATAACAAATATATTTCGTAGAAAAATAGCGAACCTTACTTTCTGATATACCCTCGTATTTATATAATGTACTGTGCTGTAAAAATATTAAAGAACTCGCTAATACATAATGTTGTGCTTAAAAATATTTTCATCTGTTCTCTCATTATCGTTTTTCGTGCTTAGGTTTGCATATGAGGTTTAAACAGGGCCACTTCCACTAGATAGTTTTTTAAATTTTTCATTATTTTTAGTTGATCTTTGGATTTAAAAACTAATACGGAATATAATGTGTAGTATTTATATATGCTTCCTTATTTCTAAGGATAGCATTTCAGATTTTATAAAAAATTGTTTATTTCTTGAATTTTCTTTCACTCTTTAATTTTAGCACTTCCCTAAGTTTTCATACCACAACATTAATATTGATAATATTAAATTTGGCATTTATTAAAAATGTCCCGAAATTGTTAATGTTCCTAAACGAAAATTAGATTAAACGAATCTTTAGATGAGGTGAAATCTATTCAAATTTATATGAAAAAAGAAAATTTAATAATTAGTTAAAAAACAATTTCAGTTTCACTGATTTTGCTGGGTTAGTGTCATTCATATTAAAATGGCATTTTTGTTTTGGCGATTATAATCAAGGAATTCTCTACAAATTTCGAATGTGCTATTTTGTGGCTATGTTTTAAATATTCTAGTGTTTGAAAATTCAATAATTTCAGAGGTTATTTTAACTTTATCTTTTAAATATTGTATTAAAATGCAAATTGTTTTAAAGATGTAAAAAATATGAAAAAGAGTATAGGGTAGGTGAGCCAAAGGTGGTCAGTGTTCCTAAGGTAGCCCAACCCCCAAAAATAGAATTAACATGGTGGTACTGCATTGTAAATCATGTATCTGCTGTGCACGTGGCTGAATTTGAAGAGATCACCTTGATCGACCGCCATGTTATGTTGTGATTTCACTTTTGCGGAGTAGTCGTTTTAATTTCCAGGTAAAAAGATATTTTAACTTACATGTGTTTAAATACTTAGAACTGAGAGTTATTATACTCTTTCTGAAATCTTATTTGTTTCTCTTTAACCGCATTTATTTCAATTCTAATAAATTTTATAGTTATAGTCATCATTTCTTATTTATAGTTTTAAGTCGTGCAAATGGTGACCATATGCATGTCCGGAAGGTGGCATGGGTGTTGGGCCATCTTAGGAAACAAATATGGAAATCAATGTAGTAAGGTGATTGTAAAATTTATAAATATCTGAAAAAATTTATTACCATTTATTGTTAAATTTATAACAATAAAAATTATATTTTTTACTTAATTTTTGAATTGTGGTTATAGATTTATTTTCATATCAGAAAAATCTCACGAAATCTAAAATAAACTTCTGTTAATTCTTGGCCTAGTTATTGTTATAAGTATAAATAGAAAGTATTGAACGCTGTAATATTATTCTAGTAGTAACAATAATTTCCCGAGCATTTTTTTCACATTTTAAAAGTGATTTCAATATATGGGCAACCTTTGGAACACTATGCGTCAAAGGTGGCCCTCTAGCTACATTTTAAAAATTGTATTATAAAAATAATTAAATTTTATTTTACAAAGAAAAGTATACTTGATATGTGTCATAGATAAGTGTAAAATGTTTCAAAAAAAAATTCAGCCACACGCACATAACCAGAAAATTTTGAAAAATCCTCAACGCTTAACTATGGCCACCTTTGGTTCACCTACATTAATTACCAAAACATTTCAAAATTCTGGCACTTATATCGAAACCTTCATTTGTTTCCAATAATAACGCACACAGAACATGACCGATAAATGCTGAACTGGTACTAAAGACGAACAAACTAAGATACGGCCTCTTTCAAAACTCGTTTAACGAATAATTAAACATGTAAGTGATCTTCCGATTTAAGCCTTTGCCAGCTTTAGCGAAATTTAATCAGGCTTTCTGAGTTTATCCTATGCCGGTGATATAC
Source organism: Araneus ventricosus (assembly GCA_013235015.1). NCBI lineage: Eukaryota > Metazoa > Arthropoda > Arachnida > Araneae > Araneidae > Araneus > Araneus ventricosus. The sequence continues at coordinate 4,341,646 of BGPR01000003.1, read as the reverse complement.
GTCCTAGATGCCGTTGATGTATAGCGAGAGCTTGAATTTGTGTGTACTGCTAGAAGTAGACTTCCGTCATTTGGTTGGTACGCATTACCTGGAGCCAGGAGGCACGGAGCAAAATCGGTTTTAATTAACTAATTAATTGAGGCGGAAACTCGCAGAAATCAGACCCTACCTTTGTTTACGAGTAGGGGGATGGAAGAGTAAATTATGTGGGTTTAACTACGGACTCCTCTGGATTATTTAGATTATCTGTGTTAAGGTTTGAGAAGTGAGAAGGAAATTAAGGAATGTAGCGATTTTGGTGGAAAACTCAGCAATCTTAGTTGGGTAGCTGCTCCATATTTTTAAAGACAGGATTTTGAATTTTTGCAGTTATTCCTATGAATATTTAGAAAATCAATTTTCAAACTAATATGGAAATTTCCAGAAGTATAAAATTTCAATACGTAAGCACGTTTTACAATTCTTCAGCGCACAAAAATCGCTTATACGATTTTCGAAATATAATTTTTTTTAGTAATCCGTAATCGCGACCATATTTAATTTGAGACAACTCTTTAGAGAAAAAAATGTAGAAAACTACATTGCATTTTAAAATAACTTTCTCCATAAACTTTTGAAAATACTTTTATAAATAACTGTTTTACAAATTTTTGGTACAGTGAATTTAATTATAAAATACATTATTCCAGATGAACAGTCAAAAACTGTTAATAGTTATAAGAATTGCTTAGATACGGAGGTTGTAAAAACACAAACTTCTAACACCAGGTTTCAGAAATTTATTCATTTTTTCTGCTATCTTTTTCTATCAATGAACTTTCAATATTCGTCAGATAATTTTCCCGTATGAATTTACATCAGTTATATAATAATGTCCTTTTCTGAAGAACCAGTGCTATATCGGGCCAGATTTCGTACTTTTGAGCGAGGTGACGAGTACGACGCCTGGCCATTATCTGCTTTACCAAACTTCCATGCTACACCAGGGAAGGGAAAGCGTAATTGATTCTAGAAGGGTTTTAGTGCAAAAGGCCGGTATATATTGAGGGTTTCAAACACACGGCCACCGATATTGACGCCAAGGCTTTTCCACGAGTTCCATCAATTGCCCTTATTTAACAGTTTTTATGTTAAACTATATTATAAGTTGTATTTACAGCGAATTTATATTTCTATAGTTGCAAATCCGTATATTTTAGATTTGAAGAAATCTTTTCGAATTCCAAAATAATATTTTCTGTGTATTTCGAAGAGTGTCAATCCTATATATTTAACAATAATATTCATTACATTCACTGAAAGATACCAATGATATTCTGACATCAAGACAAAAGTCAATTGAACTGTTTTCCATGCTCCTTGACTTTATGAAAATAAAAGCGCATATAAATTCTTTAAATATCAGTATGAACAAAAATCCTAAAGAAGAAGAAAGTTTTAAAATACTTTTTGAATCGGAAAACGAATTGAAATTCCGTAAAGATATCCGAATTTAAATACCTCACGTGATGAAAGCCTTTTAAAATACCTACTGAGGCATTATAAATTCTTTTGTAATAGTTCTATAAATTCTTCCTTTCAATTCAATAAATATTTCTCTAGACAATATAAATTTTCCAGACCTCCTGCTCTGACGAAGTTGTTTTTAAATATTTCATCTTAATTCTGTCAATTGAAATATAATATAAAGATATAATAAAGATAAAATATAATTATTTCAATTTTTTTAAAAGAAATGATAATGTGGGATTGTAAATATTTGTGAAAAGTGTAGTGGTATGAATCACAGAAACCAGAAATTAGGAATGTTATGAAATTTTAAGCCTTTGGTTTGAACTCCAGACCCCAAAATCTGGGAACTTCTAAAAATTAATAATTCGCAAACTAATCTTGATATAAGAAATGTTATTTGAGTAGCACAGATAGAAAAGTGACAGTGGAGTTTGAATATTCTGGAAATAAATGGCACTTCAGGTTTTCGAAATCTGTGCTATGTTGTCCGTGTTCGGTGTGCTGTTCATTATTCAGCAGTAACACCATTAAGCAACATTCTATCAGTATGGCAGACACATGCTGAGGGACGACATCTTTCAATTTTGGTAATGATTCTGGATGACTGGTTGTACACTGCTGTCTCCATGAATTCCCAGAAACTTCGAGGAAACCATACGATGTCAGATCAAGAACTGTGGGCGACTTTACTTGCGGAGAGAATCGCTGAATGAACCGTATTCTCCCCGAGTGGTGAGAATAGCAATCGCTGCGTAGGCTCAGCAAGATGCTGTGCTACTCCATTTTACACAAAGCTGACTATGTACATTGACTGTCCCGCTTGCCATTCTGGAATGATGCTGTTCTGTAAAAATGTTGCAAAGTGATGACCAGTGACAGAAATCCCTGCGACTCCCTAGAAGAAAAAAGGAACGATTAGGAAGTTTCGTTAGACTTAACTTTCGTTCATGCGAGGGTCATTCAATAAATTCATCTGAGTTTTCTGGGCCCTAGATATGACAGTGTTCTGTGTTAAGACTGCCAGAATGTGTGAAATAACTTCAGCCGTCTAAAGAACAGAATAAAGCCAGTCACGCTGCTATTCCATTTTATTAAATACTCAATTAGGAAAATGATAGAGTCGAATGCAATAGTCGTCAGGTTTCAGTCGCTGATTGTGATACAACTTGCACGGATACAGTTTAAAGTTAATTTGCATGTATCTCCATATATTATCGAACAAAACGCGAGTCTGTTTGCGGATATTTCTAGATCCCTGCATTCCTCTTGCTCAGAAACCGACGAGACTTTCATTTGAACTGTCTGGGCAACACTAGATGATATGTAGGTTCAATCATATATTAGGCGTTAAGCCAAAGATCCGATGACTTAAAATTTTTAAATCCTTTTGGTGAATGCCTAACAAATCATTAATATTTTGCCCTCTCGATCGATTTACCAGCAATACTGCGCTTGCATTTTTCTCATTCTCTTAGTGTAGTTTAGAAAATAGGCCTTCTAGACTAAGGATCGAATGTTATCCTTAGTCTGGAAGGCCTACCATAATTAGCAATATAGACTAAGGATAGCATTTCTATGAGCACAGCTTCGACTGCCCTAATCAATGAGAAGAGACGAGATGGTTTTGAGTAAAGCAACTGGAGAAGCCTCTACTACCTCATGTCTGATAAAACTTTCAAAGGACTCAAAGCGCTTTGGATCTTCAGGAGCGGAAGGTGGCTGGGGGAATCTTCATGAATTGTGAGGCCTCTCAAGTGGTAGAGAGATGGACCGACAAATCGATGGTTTTCTTGTACATGAATTATTGAATAATCCTTCAGCATTCTTGCACTAGTACAGATACTACCACAGATCGATTTTTAATATGTTATTTACACATTTAATTTTTTAATATTGTAGGACGAAAAGACGAATATATTCATCAATTCTGAGAATGTAATTCATAATATACAAACATTTCTCAAAATTTAATTATCTGCAACTAAAATTTCAACATAAGATTAACATTATGAATTTGCGGAATTATTTCTCAAATTTCTTAATATCTTTGAGATTAAATTTGGTGCTTTCAATAATTAATACTACGATAACTTTTCTATTACTTAATCGCATTTACTTGCGGACAATTGCCACAATTTATTTTTTAAATCATCAAAACCTATCTTTTTCAATCTTTGTTATAAATTAATTTATTATTATTTCATATTATTTATAGTGATTATTATTTCATATCTTTTGCCTCGTCTTTCCCAGCCTTAAATTCACATGCCAAAAAAGCGAGAATAGAAGAATTGTGCTTATAAGTAAATTTAATTATAATATACCTGAAGGAAATTAATCAAATCCAGAAAATATAATTAAAATTTATTTAACAGAACACTACATCAAGCAAGTCTTTAATCCTAAGCCAGAAAGAGCTAAATTCAAATTGATTTAATAATAATGGATTCGATGTTTGATTCTAAAGAAATCACCGATTGCCTTTGAAAACTCTATATACACTGGTGTAAGAAATTAAGAGAATTTGCAGACTTGGTCGATTATCTCTAGAACTAATGGACCGATTTTAATGAAATTTGATATGTACATACATTGATACAATACAAAACAAATAACCATTCAACAATTGTAATACACACTCATGATCGTGCGTAACACTTGTTGGAGTCTGAAGTTATGAAACAGCGGTTGCAGAATAAAGAAAACAATGGGTTAATATGGGTATGGTCCCCTCTTACAGATATACAGGCCTTTCAGCCTGACTTCATACTTAAAATAAGGCAGTTTATTATTTCCTGTGGCAATTGGTCCCACTCGTTCATCAACGCTGTTTTCATTTCCTGGATGGTTCTCGGAGAGGGTTGCGAGTTGCAATTGCTCCCCCCAGAGCGTCCCAGACATACTCTATAGGGTTAGGGTCTGGAGATCTGGCTGGCCAATCCATCCGGCGAATATCCTCACTCTCTAAAATTTCGTCGACAAGAAGACCTCTATGTGGCCTCGCGTTATCGTCCATTAAAATGAACTCAGAGCCAACTGCACCCCTGAAAAGGCGAACATAGGGCTCCAAGATCTCATCCCTATACCTCACACCAGTCACAGTGCCTCTTTCAAAGACATGGAGAGGTGTTCGGCCTGCATAGACCATTAAACTCCCTCCGCCATAATGGTCGATTTCGCGGACATTGGAGGGTAGGTAGCGCGGCGAGAATCGGTGTTTAGGCTGAACCGGGACTCATCAGTGAAGAGAACGGTCGCCCATTGATCCATACTCCAATCTCTATGCTCTCTGCACCATGCTAAACGGACTCTCCTGTTTGTAGAAGTGAGCGGGACGCAAACAGCAGGTCTTCTTGCAAACAACCCTGTCTCATGAAGTCTTTTGGAAACAGTCACCCTTGATACACGGGTTCCTGTGGCTGCATACAAGTCACGGGAGAGCTGAGAAGCTGTAGCACTCCTGTTACGCCTCGCTATAATGGACAAATAACGATCTTCTGTGGCCGTGGTGGCTCTTGGACGGCCTTGCCCAGGCTTTCTCTCGATGTATCCGGTATTCTGGTACTGTTTCCATAAGTTACACACGACGCTGGGCGTTAAATTGAACTCTCTACAAATCTGGACTTCAGATTGGCCTGCTTCTAGCCTCCCCACAATTCGCCACCTGATTCCATCATCTAAGCGTTGGTGATTACTCACTTTTACTGTTTCAATTTGAATTTTACAAATTGCTGCAAAATAACACCAAGGAATTCGCCAAGGTGTGCTAGCGAACGAAATGCGTCTTACCTTACGCGCGCTTATCAAGCCTGTTTCTCTACTAGCTCCGCCTATGCACACGTGTACGCTTACGTACTTGCCGTACAAGATTTGCATTTTCGTCTAGAAGCAGTGGTTTTACATTCAGTTCAGTTCTTTTCATGAAATTCGATAAAATATGCAAATTCTCTTAATCAATTTCACCAGTGTATATATATAAAACTCAACGTATGAATGTATGTTTATTTGTTTGTTCCAGCATCACTTTTGAACTTCTCGACCATTTTGATGAAACTTGGCACAGAGGTTCCAACCTTAGACGACTTGAAGTAGTATAGGGTAAATATGTCCTAACTGAAACCCTCAGGGTAGGGTGGGGCAAAGATTCCAAAATACATGTAGTCCCATTGACATGCCTGGAGATTTTGATAAAACTTTACACATGTTTCTTATTACCCGATTTCATGTACTTTAGTAGTAAATATGGGTATGGTGGGGCAAAGTCTCCAAAGTACATGTAAGAAAGAGGCAAGTTTGGGGATTTTGATGTAATTTGGTACATATGTTTTCTCATTGGCAGATTTGAAATGCAGCAGGGATAAATTTACCCGAATCTAGTCCTTCAGGGTAGGGTGGGGCAAAGTCTCCAAAATACATGTAACAAAATGGCCCATTCATATGCCTGGCGATTTTGTTGAAACTTGGCTAACATGTTTCTTATTAGCCGACTTGAAGTTCTGTAAGTGTGAATAATCCCTAACCAAATCCCTCAGGGTAGGTATGGGCGAATTCTCCAAAAACATGTAAAAAACAGGCTGTTTGGCACGCTTGAAGATTTAGGCGGATTGGGAAATTTTAATGAAATTTGGAAACATACTTGTAATTAGCCATCTAAAAATATTATAAGAATAAATAAACGCTAATCTGCCAGGATAGTGTGGGGCAAAGTCTTTTAAATACACTTAATAATTGGGCCTAATGGCAATTTTGGACATTTTTGAGGATACTGCGCCCTTATAGTCCTGCTAGGCTGACAAATTAGGTATGGATAAACAAACGCTAATCTCGCTCTTCGGAGAAGGATAGGACAAAATCTTCAAAATAGATGTAAACTCTTAGGACGATTGACATGCTGTTGGATAAGAAAAGTTCAATTTTGATCAAATTCGGTCCATATGTTTCTCAGAGGATGATTAAAAATACTCTATGGGTAAATAAACTCTAACCCAATACTTGAGAGTACGGTAGGATCAAGTCTTTTAAATACGTCTAACAAATGGGCCGATTGGCACGAAAATTGATATGGCTGAGATTATTTTGATGATACTGGACACATATGTTCATCACAGGCTGACTAAAATGCGGGGATAAATTAATCCAATTCCTCATAGTAGTTTGAGGCAAAATCATCGAAATGCATGTAAACCCTTTAGCCGATTGTCATGCTGTTGGATATGGCTAGGGCGATTTTGATGAATTTTGGTACATATATTTCTAATTAGCCAACTAAAGATAATGTAGGGGTAAATCAATGCTAACCTAATCTCTGAAAGTAGAGTTAGAGTCGTTTAAATACATACCGCAAATGGATGATTGACTTCAAATTTAATACGGCTGGGGAAACTTGATATGCACGTTCCTCATTAAACCGACATGAAGTGCTGTTGGTGTTAATAAGTCCTAATCCAGTCCTTCACTATCGGTTGGGAAAATGTTTTCGAAATACACGCAAAAAATAGAATAATCGAAATGAAATTTAACTTGCAAGTTTCAACATGTCGAGCTGGAGATATGGAGTGTTAAACCTTCTTTAATAATCACTTTGGGATCATAACTACTGATAAGACATGTAGAAAGACATGTAGACAGCTGGAGCAATATTGATGAACACTTTAATTTTTGAAATTTTGGTTGAAAAATGACTCCGACATTGTTAGAAAACGTTATTGAGAAATGAGCCCTATTTCGAACTCTTCTGTGTTAGTTGGAGATGAGTCATTGAAAGACATTTAACAAATTGACCAATTAGTATGAATATTCTGTGTCCTGCGCTTCTAAAATAATAATAAGACGCCCCCAAAAATTGGTTAATTCAAGAATTAAATATAACACTGTTTGTTATGATGTACGATAAAAAAAAACAGCTTTTTGTAATATTAATTTAAGCATCATTTCATCATCATTAGAGTACGATTAATTAAAACATTGTGTTATTTATTGATCTAGCGGAGCGAGATCTACGTTTTAATTCAAGAATTGAACACTTTGTCTGTCTGTAAATTTGCTTGTTACGCGATTACGTCCAAATGCATTGTTCGATTTCCTTCAAATTTGGCAGAAATATTTCTTGAAGCAATAGAAAACGATCCATATGTTTTATTTTTTATTATTTTAATTTGTTAACAAAATAATAATTTTAATTACATATAATTATTATATTAATTGGAAATAAAAGAGTGAGTGGCAACCGAACATTAAGATTATGACATCAGAGTTATAAATAAACACATTACGATTATCGCTATGTACTGCTGTGTAACGTTATCCGCATTTCGCTAAATAAATGTCACCTATTTTTATAATCTTTGGCTATCTTTTAATTATAAATTCATATTTAAACACCTTCACCATCTAAACAATTTCTTTTTTACCTTATAATCGCAGTCAGCAATTTAAAGAACTTGAAAAATTGCTGGTAGTTATTAAACTTCAGTGGAATTATCAGGCGCTTCCCCAAGAAATGTGATCTCGACAATATAATTTTTAGTAAGTGAGTGCTTCTTGAAGTTTTATATATTTTTTTGCCAAAATGTAATATTTATTGCCAAGTTATTCTGAGTTCCATCTTCTTAGTTCTAAGGAAGTGAGTTGACAAAGTTACTTTAAATTGATGCCTATTTAATAGTGAAATTTTCTCGAAGAGTTTTTTTAAATAACTTATTTAAGGATTGAATTTTCCTGTGTGATTTTTGGTGCCTTTTTTTCGCAAAATATTCCGATATGCCGCCTAAATAGAAGGAAGTAAAAGAGCTAGAGATGCTTTGATAATTCAGCAGATTGCGAACAATTGTCTCCATATTAACTCCATATTGTCGCACCTTAAGAATTGTGCTAAACTTTTGTACACCTGTGCATCTCCTTGCGAGTGTCGAGTCATTGGCAATTTTGGCACCTTTGAATCATTTTGATTAATGCATTTGTAAATACTGATTAACCCTTTGAACGGCAAAAATATTTCAACTGAAATGCTTTGAAAACGGCCTCTCTGTAGCTAAATGGTGAACGCAAATGTTTCGGAGCCGGTTATCGGGGAATAAACAGAGAGCAACTTTCTACGCCGGAGCCGGTTTTATGAGTAATAATCGAAGAACGACTTTCTGCGACGGAGACGGTTTTAGAATAGTCATCAGAGAGCGACTTTCTACGTTCCAGCCGGTTGAAGGGTTAAAGCAAACATTTAATTTTAATATTTATAATACGACATTTAATATTAATAGAAGACATTATCTTTCTAAATACGGATAGTCAATTTATTAATGCTGATGAAAGCAAAAATTTGTAAATAATTTGCATTCAAAAAGAGAGAGAGAGAGAGAGAGAGAAATAATTTCCAGGCTTGTATTTGTTTATTCCTGTTTCGTTGGATCTGATATTACTCTCTCTTTCGGTGAAAGTTTTTTCCGTGATTCTACAAAACAGTTCATGTTATAAAAATTTACAAAAAGATTATCTGTTATCGTGTAACGTTTTTTTGGGTATTAGTCATATTTTTTGTATTGCTATGATAAATACTAATCTCATTAATTCACCAAGATACTTTTTCCATCTTCAGGTACTTTTGGTACAGATAAAATTCTGATAGTTGACCGATTGAAGTGATGTCTGTTTCAACTCCGTTCAGCATCTCGTCTGTTTGCTATGTCTCATATGTTTGTTACGCAGTCACCACCAAACACTTTGTTCGATTTTCTTTGTTTGAGGTTTTTTGACGTCATAAGAGAACGACATTTATGTCAGAATTTTTCTTTATGCCGTTTCAAGATGGTAGGCGTTTTAGTGATTTCAATGTGTTTGTGAGTCAATGGCGAGTTTGGCACCATTAAAACATTTGAATCATTTTGGTATTGTTTAGTTAAGTTCCATTAAATTCCCGTTTCGAAGCAAAAAGAGGGCTATTCGGGGACGGACCTCGTAATTTTGAACCGCGGTCAGATGAAGAGAACGACACCTAAGATGGCGCCCCATCTGCAACTTTCCGCATCACACCAGCGTGAAGACATTTGGCCACTAGATATGATTTAAGGTCCAACAGGCCCCATACACGCTGGGTCTTCAGGGGAATCGGGTTTCGGACCTGGAACACTCCGGCCCCCGAAGCCGAAACCTTACCACTAGGTCACCTCGGCCCTTCAGTTTGGTATTGGCAACATACTTAATTGTAATTTTGCTAATAGTAATCACAGCAGACATTTAATGTTAAATTTTTTATGCTGATGAAAACAGACATTTAATGTTAAATTTGTTTATACTGATAAAAGCAGATATTTAATTATAATTTTGTTAATACTGATAAAAACAGACATATGATTGTAATTTTTTAATACTTATAAAAAGCAAACATTTAATTGTCATTTTGTAAATGCTGATAGGAACAAAGATTTGTGCGAACGATTTGTACTGAAAAGTATGTATTTAAGACAGAGTAATAAGATCATAATTTTTCCACGTTAAGAGTTACTTTTTCCTGTTTAGTTCCCTCTAATCGTGCATTTCCCTCTTTATGTTATAAAAAATTGATGAATACCTCCACTCTCGAGTGTAAAATTTAGTATACATGTTATTCAATACATTTTTATATAATTTTATTAAACTAATATATTCGCTTTGTAAATACACGGAGTAAAATTTGTGCATAGTATAGGATAAATCGTGGAAATTTTAGATAGTTTTTAAGCATTTGAAATTCTGTACTAAGACTCCCACATAGTCAATAATATTGAAAACTGGATTTCCTCATTATTAATTTAATTGAAAATGAGCTTCATTAAAAATGTATGGTCAAATATTCATGTTTCATTACGTAGTACTAAATAAACGAACAGAAACACAGTGAATACTTTAAATGGTTTTTAATGTTCAGTTCTGTTACATTGCAAAGTTTGTACAATAACAATTCAATATTCCGTTTGTAGTTAAATCAACTTATCTAAAATCTTAACAAATATCTAAAAACCTTCATTAAATTAAGCATTTAATAATATTAATTAAGTCACAGGTACCGACAAAGAAGTACTCGTTAGTTTTAACAGCAATGCCCATAAAAAGTAATTGACTGAGGCTTAATACACACCTGAAGATAAACGTTCGAAAGATAAATCCGCTTTCAAAACTCGTTTAATCAATAATAAACGCGTAAGTGATCCTTTCGATGCTAAGCTTTCGCCAGCTTTAGCTTAATATAATCGGGTGTATCGCGTTAATCCTACGTTGGTGATGTATGTCCTAGATATTGCTGATGTATTGTCTAGACTTCAAGGAATAGACTGGCCATTTGGTTGATGCATGCTACCTGGAGCTAAGAAGCATGGAGCAAAATCGCTTTTAATTAACTAATTAATTGCCGCCGGAACTCACCGAAATTAGAAGCGGCCTTTGTTTACGTGAAGAGGGAGGAAGAGTAAATTAAGTGGGTTCATCGGTGGATAATTTAGATTAGTTACGCTGAGTCTTGAGTACTCCGACGGAAATTCAGTAAAGCAGCTATTCAGGATGTAAATTTATCGAAATAAAATCGGTGTTAAAATTTCTTAAATATATTTATGTTTGAATTATGTGTAATGTTTTGCAGTTCATATTGTATGGTGGATAATTATGTATCTTTCCTACCTCATGACATGGAGCTATTATTTCAGAAGGATAAGTTAAAATATATAAATATAGTCATCTGTGAAAAATGTAATAAACAAAATTTAAAAAATCTTCTTGGTTAGGCAATTTCATGAAGTCTAGATTAAGTGAGAATTTTTGAAATGAAATTTAGTTGCAGAATTATTTTAGTTACTTTTCCGTTAGCTGGGCGCAAGCGAAAAATCGCCAAATACTGTAGAATACCGCCAAATTTCTTATAACCATTCTCTTGGCGACTTGGCTCGCGTTTGGTCCACAATTGGCGACATTTGCGCCCGGCTAACGGAAAAGTACCTTATTTTAATCTGGAAAATTTGTTCTGATATACTATTTGCTGGAAATTCAATTTCGTTGATGATTGAATAACAGACTGAGCCATGAAAACTCGAACGTATGAGCGTTAGATATTAGGGGAAAGTCGGGTAAGATGGCCACCTTAAGGTTTGAGGATTTTTCCAAACCTCAATATTCGTTGCAGGAATATTATTGTTTCCGCAAAATCTTCTTGCAACTCTTTACTTCAAAGTAATAATTATTTTTTTAAATTTTTATTTTCAAATTTGAGACCTCGAAATTTTATTTTAGAAAAAAAAGTCATTTTCGTCATCTTACCCAACTGTGTAGGTAAGATGACGTACGGTGTCGAGTAACATGGCGAACTGACATAACAATTTCATTCAACATCATATGCTATCAAAAAACTAATTAAAACTGCTGCGATCACATCTTGATAAAAAAAAATTGCACATGACAGAAAACAAATATAATCGCACAAAATTAACAACATAAAACAAATGAAATGTTATCAATCGAAGTTTTAGATTCAAACCTTAAGAAATAAAGTCACTTACAGAAATAGCATCGCCATGGGCTTGGATTTTGTCCCAGCCAGTACAAGTGGAATGGGGCTAGAGCTTGTATATAAAACATTGGAATTCCGATTCCGTTTTCCCTTGCTCGCTTCAAATGATGCATTCTTCATTATCGAGGTCTTCTGCATTCAGATTGTCGCTAGCGTCAACGTAAGGAAGTACAAATGAATGAGTCGAGTCTTCAGATTCAGAACATTAGAAGTCGAGGTGTTGCTTAGCTACTTTCTGCTTTTTTGTAGAATTTTTAGCAGGTTTGTTGCATTTAGTCTCATTAACTTCAGCCTTCTTCATCTGTCACATTTTTCGTTTATCCTTTTTTCCCTCTTTCTACTTTTTTTAAAGAGATGCTCGTTTTTCACGTTAGTGCCAGTGAGGTGCATGACGGGCAAGTGGCTCGACGATCTCATGAATTATCGTGGATGAGTTCGTCATCTTACCCGACATCGCCATTTTATTTCAAAACAAAACATTGAGGGATATCAGCTCATCATAAAAATTAAAATAATACATTATCGAACACTTTCTGTTTAGCTATTTACGAATACCACATATATAAATCAAAGCAGAAATCAAAAGTTGCGTAGGAACAACTCAAAAACACATTAATGCGGGGTGGAGTCTTTTTGTGTGACACGGGTAGCTGGTCGCTATAGGTCTCTGATGATGTAGAATCGGAGCATTCATCTAGGGTAATTTTTGAGGAAAATCCAATTCGTCTTCGTCATCTTACCCGACTTTCTCCTACATAAAATATTTCGCAAAAAACAATCAATAAAAATATACGAATTTTAATTTCGAAGACTATGAAAAATGTATCAAAGAATCTTGGACCTTGACAATATTTCTGATAACCTTTTAAAAATTTTCATTAAAAAAGACTCTTCACTTAGAAAAAGACAATATAGAAAACAGCTTAAATATTTATCATATTTAATGTGAGGGAATCACAATTCTTTTTCAGAATTTTTTTTTTCTGAAAATCATGGAAACTACTTAAATTTGAAATGCATTCATTTGCAGAAAATGAAAATTTTATATAAAATAAATTTAGTCAAAAGTATAATTATTTGAATATATATATATATGTGTGTGCGCGTGCGGGCGTGCAGGTGTGTGTGCGTGTGTATGTGTTGCCGCGCAGGAGAACTCCCAAATTATAAAGACTAATAATTTAAAGGAAAAAAATTGGTAAACTTCAAAAGTTCTATTACATGCAAAATATAAGAAATTATTTCATTTTTGATTTTGCCTATTTATGAAATATATATCCTATCTCTACCAGTTGCTTGAGTTTTATCCTTTTAAATTTTAGGCATTAAATATTTATTAAGTGCTGTGAAATCGTATCTTGTCTATCTTCATACAGAATATCTTTTTTTGTGTTTCAAAATGCTTAAAAATCATGCTTAAGTACTATTTTATCTCAAAAAAATAAAACATAATTTCTTATGTATGTTGAAAGATTTCATACCTCAATACATATGTTGTTCCTCAAAATTTTTTTTATTTTTTGAGGAAAAGTTATATATATGAAGAATGAAAAAAATATTACTGGAATTTACCGTTTTGTATTTCTAGATAGGCAAATTTACTTTTTTTTGCATAAATCTCTACCTAGCAATTAACTTAAACCATATTTCTTCATTGTCCTTAAAATAAGACAGCACATATAAGTGGCTTTTATATAAGTTCTTTTAAATATTTTAATTCAAATTAAAGATGTCTTATTATTCAAGAGTCATTTAATTATATATTTGCCTATATCGCAAGTTTAAATTAATTTTGGATATTTTATTTATGGTGCTTTTTGCAGAATTTTCTTTTAAATTTTCAACACGCGTGTTTTTTAAAGTTTTCAGCCCTAAGAAAAACATAAATATAAATTTATTGAGGTTATATTCCATACTTTTATACCAGTGAAAAAACATTGTAAAAATATATCTAGAAGGTCCTAAAAATAGGACAATGGTACAATCCACTTCTACCGAAAACCCATTAGTTTGTAATTGAGATAATCCATTCTTTGTCTTTTACATTCAAAACATTGCTGCTCTACAACCAACGTAGTCGTCCAACGGTCTGTCTGACAGGCGTATATGATGTGGTAGGACACGCGGAAGGGGGAGGGGCAGTTAATTATTCTCAATCAGCTCATGAAGCCTGTTTGTATTTTGATATTCATCGAAACAGACCTAGTTTTTCTCATTTCCGTATACTTGCATTTTGTTTTCTTTTGAAAATAATTTTGATGCTAGTATTTTAAAATACCGCGTAACTTTTTCACGTGACACGAAATATGTAAAGGTACCAATGGGCATTAAGTTTACAATAAACATGAGAACGGAGTCGACCTGTTTGATAATCATGCTGCAGTTTATTTTATTTCAATTCAAGAAAGAATCAATTCAAACCTTAATTTATAATGCGTTTGAAACAGCATTTGTTGCTTCATGTAAGCTTAATCAGTGTTTTAGTGATGATAGTCTGATTCTGCTTGATTTTCGAATGCATATAACAGTTACCTATTTCTGACTTTCTATTCCAAGGATACCATCTTGTAGAAAACTGGGTGTTCAACATGTTAATGAAGATTTTTTACAGCTTAGAAATAAACATGTTGTGTTAAAAAAGACCTCAAAACCGACAAAAAAGGATCCAGCTATAACCCTGTGAAGCAAAACTAACAGCTGTCTGTAAAAGACGTAACGCTGGACTAAGATTAATTTTTTTTTCTACCAATCAACCTAAGCGAAAACGAATATCAGTGGATTGTACAGTTGTCCTATTTTAAGGTCAGCCTAAACCTATGGAACTAATAAAAGTTTTAAAAGTTTTTTCATTTTATGTGTATACATAGATTTCGAAAAACACATAATTAAGATTTCATTAAAAAATATTAATTTGTTCAGTGTGTTGGTACGATATGGGTTAACTGAAAATCACATTGATATATTTTATATAATCTTGAAAATACTTAAATCACTTAATTTAATAACATTTTTCTCAGTTTTAAGCGGTCCATGGTGGCGTGGTGTTAAAATACGCGATTCTGGATTCTTCCACTACATTTGACGTCGAGGATCATAGGTCCTTCTGATAGAGTGGTGTGGAAGCTAGGAAAAGGGTTTACAGGCTCAGATGCTGCACTCGCCATCTCATCTCGATCCACAATAACTGCCCTAAAATAAATGATATCATTAACAGAATCGCAAAATAAATTTATCAGCTATTTGCGATAATAGAAATAGCTTTTATAAGATTGTTAAAAGACATCTATAAAACTTCTAATCCGAAACAACTGTCAGAATTAACGAATAATTACGCAAAGTTTCCGAAGCATAACAGGAACTCTGTGACTTTCAAATCCGTTATTAACAATAATAAAGACATCTTTATATAATCATTTCCAGATACATTATTTGAAATCCAGTGGATACAGCCTCTAATTCAAAGGCTAGCCACTGATTACAATCACTATTCCACCGATGTCTACAATATAGGCTTTTACAGTCACGAAAATTCAATATCATGTCTCTAAATATGAATATTTCATAATAACCAGCTTTCACCCATCACCTTCTCCAACAAACAGTTATCTTCACTCTCTGTCTCTTGCAACAGAATCAGCTATTCTAATGAATTTTGTGGTAATCAGAAACATTACTGATTATGTCTTGCCTCAAAACTGAGCAACTAGTTTTAATTATTTAAGTCATCATATTTGTCTGTGCTGATTTGATTTCTTCATACTGATATTGTTTTCAATTTCAGTGTAGTAGTTTATAAGTAGCTTTCTTTGAGAAATATATTCTTCTTTACAAACTTTATGGTATCTTATATAAATGCAATATTATTTATCAATATTATTATCTCGGACATCAATATGATGTAAAAGATGTGTTCTGGACGATATTGATATGATGTAATGAATACATTTTGAAATTGAGGCATTTTTATTTCATTATATAAAGGCAGCGTGTATCAGAAAACAGTATTTAGGAAACAAGCAATGAAACTATATGTGTACTTTTATTGAATTTAAGAAGATATTTTTTTCATTCGTGATCATATTTTTAAAAACATTTGTACAATTATAACCGTTTGTTTTGGCTACAAAAATTTGCTTGACCCCAAAATATTTTTCAGGGTGACCTATAGTTTCAGGAAGAAAGATGTATAAAATGAAACAAAGATTTTATCGGGTACTTAAATAAAATGTTAATTTATTAATTATTTGGTAAATTCAGGTATATAAAGAATTTTAAAATATTTAAACTATGAGAGTAATTTAGCTTATTTTTTTATTTAGTGATGTGTGAAATATAAGTAGAACTCGTTGACAGATGTTCTGTTTGATTCAGAACCGTGTTAAAGAAATCAAGTTATACAGGGCGCCCACTAAAGTCCCTTACCACCCTTTTAACTGCCGAATGACAGCAGCTATCTTCATAAGAGTGGTGTCTAGGTATGGTAGAGTGACTATGCGCTACTGGATGAAACCACTTACAGCGCTACCCGGTAGAAAACGGTGCAGTTAGCGTTATTATCTCTAAAATAGTGCGAGATAGAGGAAAAAAGTGAACTACAAAGTTATAGAGCATCGTCGATTTAGTACAAACAGACACCTTGTGGACGTAAATGCTTAGAACAGAACTTTTAAAACGCGTATATGTTTGTTCGCGATTTTCTACACTGACAAGTGACAAAACATTCTTAGAAAGAAGAAAAACAGCTAGTTATCGCAAGATACCTTTATTTTCGATTTTCAAACTTCTTTCCGTCAGCTACAATGAACATCTGGACCCTTTCTTGAATTTCACGTTGCACACGGTGTAGCATAGCGGGTGTCATGCTGGCAATAACATTCGTAATGCGTCGTTGAAGGTCCTGCAATGTTGTGTTATTTCAGGTATCCCCACAGTAAAAAGTATATTGGCGTCAGATCAGGTGAACGTGGAAGCCACTCTTGGAATCCACCATACCCTATTATTTGTTCCCCGAATTCCTCCACCACTTCACTGATGATGTTTTGTACACAGGCGCACCGTCATGTTGGAACCATACGTTCCAGAGCTGAAAACAAACAACTGTGTGTTTTAAGCGTTTTGTTTTCAGCATTCATGACCATAAGATGTCTTTCTGTACTAAATCGATGATTCTCTACAACTTTGTAAATCACTTTTTCCTCTATCTCGTACCGTTTTAGAGATAATAACGCCAACTCCACCGTTTTCACCACGTGGCGCTGTAAGTGGTTTCATCCAGTAGTGCATAGTCACTTGACTATGCCTTGACACCTCTCTTATGAGGATAGCTGCAGCCATTTGGTAGTTAAAAGGGTGGTAAGGGACTTTAGTGGGCACTCTGTATATAAGATAATGAATTCATAGGGGTAAAAAAATTCCTCCTTTTGATACAAATAATGATGTCTGGTGTTCCTGGAAAAAATGTTGTTTCCACAATGAATGATAACGTTGGATAAACCTTTAAAGACTGTGATGAAGAACAGATCTTAGATTTTTTGGGGGGGAGGAGGGTGCGAGGTCTACTGTTCACAGTAAGAAGTGTGATAAGGGTCTTTCAAGGGCACCCTGAGTATTAAATATGAAAACTTACTGACCCTAATAAACTAGATATTAAACTTGCACGCATTTCCTTATAAACTTTTCCCATTAAGAATTAATTCCTGTTGTAAAGATATATGTAAAACCTCGAAGAACCTTTTAAAGTTTAATATTCTAACTCTTTAATAATAATTACCATTTCTGGATCATGAATATAAAAAAATTCTTGCTCAGTAATATTATTTCATAAAATTCACTGAGATAAAGCATATGAGTTATTATTTCAAATTGTTTCTCATTAAAAAAATACTGATTTCATCTTAAAATATATTTCATAATCATCATTTTTCCGCTATCCAGATTCATATATGAAGAAAGTTAACTTTTTTATTATTTGCGTATTACAAAATTTTACATTAAATGAATTTTGCTGTATTAGGTGCTTTTAAGTGTGTGAAGACGTTTTCTAAGTACGAAATGAAAGAGCGTTTCATTCTGATATGAGAAAGAATTGACTTTAATTTTCATTTTCCAATTATCTGAATATGCAGTTTAATTAACTAAATTAATTAGGCCATAAATATTAAAATATATTTTTATATAACGTTCTCTAATACTTTATTGAATGTAATATCTTGTTAATTTTTATATAAAATGTACATTAAAATGTACTACTAAGCATAAAAACCTATCCAGGAATAATTACTAATGCGTTATTATTGAATAATTTTATAATGAATGCCTGGATTACTATTTTAATGTATTTCTTATAGATTAGAGATTTTAATGCTGCAATTCTTTAGAAAGAACCTTAAAGAATTTCATTTAATAAGTTATAAAAACAATCAAAAACTTGGAAATAGGATAAAAAAATCTCCAATTTTATCCGCAAATGGAAAAATATTAACCATGACTTCCATTCATAAGTCATGATCCATATTTCTTTATTAACCAATCTCTAAATCAGTCTTGGGAATTCTTAAAGCTCTAATGGCATCAGTAGCTTCCAAGGCAGTTACTCTAAGAAGAACATGTATTTGCATTAATTAAAACCTCTGAAATGAATAATATAAACGGCTGTGTTTTACACGTCAACAACAATAAGTCATTCATTCCTTACTCTTCGGTTTTAATTAGATTTTTGAACTAACTTTTTCACAATTCGTTCTAAATTTTATTTTATATTCCTGTTGCTATTGCATATTTCTTTAAGTAGAAATTATGTATATGAATTTTATTGTGCTTTCCAACATATTTTGGAAAATGGGAAAAAATGAGACAAGTACGTCTTTCTCCTTTTCTACTTTTAGAAATTTTTGAGATTTTCGAGTGAAAAAAGACGGTGATGAAATAATACACTATCCTAAGAACTTTCATTTATTTGGTTTTATGTTTTACTAAGTATTAATGCTTACATTTATTTATATTTTAGTAATAAAAGCTATCTAAAAAGAACCTTGTTTCAAGTGAATGCCTCAAATCAGAGCTTTTATCCAAGTAAGCAGTGAAAATTTTATAAGCGCGAATTTTTTCTTTTAGAGCCTTTTAAATGTCTGTCAGAAAGTTAATGGCTTTAATGCAATATTTGATTATTAAACAGAGAAAAAGCAGAATAAAAATGAAAATCTCTGAAACAAAGCTATCACGGGCTTCCTTTCATTTCTTCAAAAAATTGCTCAGCATTTTTAAATAAGGTTTTAAATTTTATAAAATTGAAAGAAATGCGTTATAAAATGTTTAAAAATACTTAATAATGTTAAATATAAAGAAAAAGGATAAAAATTAAATTTAATTTAAAAATGCTTTAAAAAAGGGGTTTAAAATCTTACCTCTATTTATTGTGGAATGATACGACGCTAACAAAAGTTAATTTTGTTTATAGGTGTCCACACCTGTCTCCATCTAGTGAGGGAGATATGTGCCCCTTTTTTCAGACAATGTTTAAAAGACTGTTTTGAATTTCTTCTTTGTGGATAAATATTTTCTTCCTTATTTTGTTTCCATTTTTTTCCGGAATTGGTTCAGTCCTCAGAGGAAAATTTATTTTCGACCTTAAAGTCATTTTTCCTCGACATAACACCAATTCTAATTTTTTATCTGCAAGGATGGCAGTCTCTGATGAAATCATCCATCGGATTCTTCTTCCTCCTCCTTCTTTTTTATTTGTTTTCTGTTAATATTATTGTATTTTTACTTCTATCACAGTTAGAACTTTCCTTCATTTGTTTTAATATCTTTATCTTCAAAATTTTTCCTGGATGATGCTGCACTTGCGAGCGCCAGATAAATGACTCCTATTATTGTTATTTTGTCTTTATTGGATGTTTATTCTATTCTCCTAGGAAATATTTTTATCTAATTATTTTTTTCATAGATAACAACAACAGGTTTTGCTTTATAGATGAATGGATATAAACACGAACTAGAGACAATTTATTCACAATAGAGAAAAAAATAATCAAATCTTATTTCAAAAACTTTAATGACAAATATTGATATATGTTTCATTTACAAATTCAATTATTTGCATATAGTTTCTTTATACATGCTTTAAATTTCATGATGTGTAACAATGACTTCAAAATTAAATCAATTATAAAACATTAAGTAGAATTAGATGTCTTGTTTAGAACGTTAAAATGTGTTATTTTATTATAATGTAAGAAATTATTTCTAAGCGCGACCACTTCGATATCAGTGATGTGACACTTTGATACATAGCGTAATTAACCCTCAAATGGGGAGGTGCGGTCTCAGGGTCCGCTAAGGGCAGTTTACCTAAAGCCTCTACTCTGTTTTTATTTCAATTGAATGGATTCGTCCTGTAGCTTCTCATTTTGTGATCTTGATTACACGTGTAGATTTTCTAGAAGTTTTGGCGCCTGCTTTTTAAAATATTCCAGTTATTTGGCTTCCTCGTGGTCTAGCAGAACGCACCTCCCTGCTAGTGTTCCAATATTGTGAAAGGTTTAGAGAATGGCGCTGAAACTTAGTCCTCTGAATATCATCCAATCTTCTGATCCTCTTTATGACGCAGAACTTCAAAAATTTCTAAATGAAGTAGGAAGTGATTTCAGTGATCAGCATAATTGTAAGGAGGATTTTTAGCTCTCATTCGAATAATTCTGAATTATCCGAATTTGAAGATGGATTTGATCAACAAAAAACTCAACCTTTTTCATGTGAAAATTATTATTATTGAAGAAATCGTTTTATATGGTCATTTCTGGAAACGAAAAGGAATGTTGGAACTACTGCTCATAATGTAATTCGATTTTCAGAATTTGCCTAGAGCTATTTTCTATAGGTTATTTACTATTGGATTTATTTACTATGGGTTTATTTTTGAACCCTGTTATCAAAAGAATGCAGTTCCCTAAATGCCCTCGCAGGAGACATAGTTATCCCTAAAATAAGAAGAAAATTGACAATTCAAGAATAAATCAAAACTTGCGAATGATAATGAAGCGAATTCTAAGGAGTGATAATCCCAGGAGAAATTGATAATTCCTGAAAACCACCAATTTCCAAGTAAAATATATGTTATTTATACACACCAAAAAATAAAATGAAAATACATATTTATGCATATTTTATGAAACACCTGTATGTTTAGAATACAATCGAAAATTTTGTTATCCATGTGCGCAAGAATCTGAACTGAAATAATTCCGTGTAAAAACAAGTCAGTTTTACCCAATATCATTTTTTTTCTATAATGGTTAATTTTTACATTATATTATTTTCTTCATACATTTATATAATGTAAAAAGAAATATCATTAGAAAAATAAAAAAAGTATTTTTTTAAGATTAATTTTAGTTATAATATATATTCCGAGAAAAATATATATAACAAAATAATTAATTTTTCTTCAAATAATATATTTTGTAAAATTTAAAAAATATATATTTTTTTATTAAGATAAATATTTATAGAATATATAGGCAGAATTTCATACTGGCATTTCCGTTAGAAAATTTTATTAGAATTTTTTAATAAATGTGGTCTTGTAGTCCCCACCTTCCCAGTTAAGCCCAAAATTTTCACCACCCCAGTTAAGGGTTAACTTTGAAATTCCCTATTTATGATGATTTTACAACTGCAAGCGGTACTTATACAAATGAGAACTTATCAAATCAACGCAAATAAGTATGTTCTTTTAAGTCATTAGAATTTATTGATTAGATTTGTTGCAGATCTAATTAGAATATCTGATTACAACAGATTTCATTAGAAGAGTTAACTGTGCTGCAAGATATAGGTACAGTATGAAGATACACAATGCTGTAGGAGGAGGAGATGCGTATAGCAGCCCATCCTGAAATTTCATATTAGGGATCGCGATATTGAATCTGCGTGACCGTAAAATTCCATATTGCCTGCAGCGGCGTGAAAGCAATTGTAATCAGTGGTTCATCTTCGAATTAGGGGCTCCATCCTTCAATTTCCATTAGATTTCTAATAACAGATGTAGAAATATTGAGATGGTGCTAATTTCAAGGAACTGTTTCTGAAGTCTTGTCAACATTGATGATGAAAATGATTATTATAGATTTGGTACTGTGTTAGAGAATGAAGGTGTAGTTTCGCTTTAATTATATTGGATTGAGGTATTAGCTCTTTTTATTCATTGTTTCTAAATCTCATTGCATAATTATAGACAACTGAGCATTGCTTTTAAGCAATTTTAAAAATCGTCGATAAATATTCTTTCATATCTATAATGAAATTAATTATCAAATCCTAATTCATTCAATATAAAATATAACTTGCAATGAAAGCAGCAAATATTGCATACAAATTTAAAATTTTATATTCATTTAGAACAAAAATTAAGTTAAATTTTTATTTCTAAAAATTTATTGTGTTATTTCAAATTTTTAACCTAATGATCTCTCCTTTTATTCCACTGAAAATTATCTTTAAGTAATTTTAACTTCATAATTGATACTTAACAAGTTAATTAGTAAAATACATTTAAATTATTTAGACTTCCAGACGAAGATCATTTGTAGATCTTCCGTCATTTTTATTGTTGCCTGTCGTAATTGGTTTTTTTCCCCGCCTGTGATCGAAAAGTTGTGGTTATGTATTCACACTCATCCGTAAGTCGAAGTTCCTTGCGTCGCGAAGTCGGCGAGATCGAAAAAGTATTTCGTCCAAAGTTTGCAGCACTATAAAGCTTTTTGTTCTTCATCACTACAGTTGCAGAAACAATGACTCAGGTCGGTGATTCTTAAGAAGTTTGTGTGCAGTATTGAAAGACATTATAGTGCATGTGATTCATAATGTCTTTGTTTATTTTATGAGTAATTTCCAAGTTTCAATAAGAATGTAGTTATGTTAAAACTATACAGTAGTTGCTTTGGAAAATTTTTACAGTGAGAAATAGGAGGAAATTAGGATTCTTCACTCGTAGTTGATCTTTTCTATAATTTCTTATGCACTTTTTTCTTGACACTATAAACGATTCATTTGTGAAGAACAAGAACATGAATGGTGTTGAACTTTATGTCTCACTTCAATAGTAGGTTCGTATAAGGAAAAGTCGACGAATTTGAACCACTTGAACATTTTTGATGTGCAGTGATAGGGAACTATTTTTAATGAAAAACAAGTGTTCGAATTATTTATTTTCGGATCAATGCAATTAGTTTTTTTTTATGAAATATACTTTACAGACAAAAAAATAGCTTAAATTCTGAAATTGGTCAAATCATAGAAACTGGTTCCCCAGATTGGATCACGAAATTCATTAAGCACAATTTCAGCACTCAATGCATGAACCCAAGAATGACATTTTTTGCACTGTATTTTTGCACTGTTTTTTGCACTCCTCTTCTCAATTTGTTTCCTCACAAACGATACAAAACAACGTAAACTTAGATTTTGTCATTTCCCAACCAATATTTGATGGCTTTTGTGTCCTTTTATTGTTATTATTTTTTGCGTTAACTTGTCCCATTTCAAATTTATGAGGACTACTTTTGATGATAATTGCTTTCTGAGCTATTCCTGTAGTTCAAGATAATAATCTGATTGATTTAAACGTGAAATTTAGGTAACTGTTTGTGATCCAATCTAGCAATTTTCGGACAACAGCAAAAAAAACCTAACCTTATTTTTAAATAATTTTAAGAGATCTAGTTGAGGTAAAAGTTAAGAATCAGAGGCGATCCCCCGCCAAGTGGGAAAAAATCACGCCAACTATCGAAAGACTCGCCAAAGGTCCGCCTTCTTGGATGGCTACGAGACTTTTAAAAAAGCGCCAAAGTAGACACCAAGAGGGAAAAAAACGGAGGACAAGAGGCATATAAAAAAAGTAGTGTTTCCAAAATTATCTAAAACGAGTGATCCGATAAAATTTTAAAACTAAATTCTAAACGAATAAGAAACATTTTACAATAATTATTAATAAATAATATGAAAACTAATATTCGTTAAAAAAGGAAAGTAGAGTAACTGATTTAAAACAAAATGATACTGGAAGTGATAGAAAATACGAAAAAGTAGCAAAACAATAAGAACGGAAAATTCACATAATAAGCGAAAACCAGGATAAAACGGAAATAAAAGGAAGGTGAAGATATCGAATTTTAAGCAAAATAAGAAATTGGCTAATTTCCTGAAAGGCAAATGGGGTAAGTATTGCTCTGTTACTGTGACCTAATGACCTAATAGTGCGTTTTGCGACGTGCAAGTAAATATTAAAACCTTCGTTTTATGTGTTATTGTCTATTGTATATAAACTTTTATAACTTTTGCGTTCCACGGAAATGAAAAAAGGCTGAATACGCCCTACCCCATATTTTTCACGCACTCTTCAATTCCCATTTTGAATATTTTCAAGTATTCTGCTTATAGATTATAGGGCAATCTCTTATGAATAGTGCGAATTTTAATTATTAGGTTCGGTTGCGTTCGGTATATGTTGTGCTCTTCTATAAGTCTTTTACTAAAACTCCATTTCCTGAAATCCGTCCCCTCTTTTTTTCTTTTCATATTTTCAAATAACAGAATTTACACCTTAATAAACTCTTATAATGTTTCTGTATAATCAAATTCTTTCGTAGCGATAATTGAATCCCTATTCGGTCAGCTAAGGACTTTAAACAAACGATTCAGAACTCGTCATATCGTACGATCTCGCGTTGTATAGGTGGACTTTCTATTTTATCCCAGTTTTGCCTGAAAATAGATGATTTATTGTTGTATTTTTCTGTTTCTATTAGTGTAATTTTTATCGCAGAGTTAGTGTCAGTTGTTAATTTTTCACAGAACCGCTCAGTCATATTTAATTGGCTCCATACGAAGCGGTAACAAAGAGGACGCTAAAAGTTTTATATATGTAATCATATTTATATTTGTGCATGTTTTTCTGAATATTTTCGTGTAGTTGTGAATTTTTATCGCTATTTTCTTCTCTCCAACGCAACCCACGATTGAAAAAATGTGTTTCTTTTTTGAGTGTGTGCACTTGCTTTGAAGAGAGTTTTCACTCCCAGACACACGCGGTGTCTTTTCAAAACAGTAGCTCTAGCAGCTTTGCATTAAGCAGTGTCTTTACAAGCCATATATCGCGCCTTGTTTCACCTTAACATCTCCAAGAATTTTGCTATTACCCATCACTCAGTGGGCTTCAATAGCATCAAATCAGCTGGCATCTAAGTATTGTTGGATTTTTTCTGTAGGCACTTTCTCGAAAAATCAAACTATGGATGCTCAATTGTCAAAACATTTTTACTGATTATAATTACATTAATTATTATTTTTAACATTAATTCAAAAGTCAAGATAGTTTTTTTTCCTTTTTCTTTTTTCTTACAAAAATATATTAGAACTCATTTAACCTCTTAAACACCCAATATTAAAACTAACCATGTTCTTAAAAGCCCTTTGCACGTTCAGGGCGGCATTTAAAATGGTATTCGAAGTATATTTTGCAACATTTTTGGTTTTTAATTGCAAAACGTAGGTTGGCTTATCAAGGCTGATTTTGGATGAAAGGCCTGCATATACGAACTCAACTGGTCTTTAGTATCAAATACTGTACAGTAGCGTTTGAAGTGCAAAACTTGCATTTTAATTTTATTGTATAATTTTATTTTAAAAAATTATGCAATTTCTTTTTATTTCTTTCATTCCTTTTACTATTTTTTAAATTTTATTTTCTCAGTCTGACGGTACATTGTTATATTGTGCTTAAGCATAATTCACTAGGCACTCCATGTAGCAGATCTAGTCAGCAACCCTGTGACTAGCCAGACCATTTTATAAATATTATCTCCCAAATCCATGGGAACTCCAGGGCTCTTCTTGTCTCTGTTCTAAGTTCCAAGGCCCCTCCATATTCCTGTGAGTACCCGGTACCAAATTTTTTAACCTATTTTTATTCGTTCCTTTTTGCCATTAATTCTCCTGATTCCACGTCAATCGACGCATTTGGTCTGGTGGCCGGGTGATCACTGCCCCAACCGCATTTTATTTATTCATCTTCTGATCATTTCACCCCTTGTAGCAACAGAAACTTTTCCTAGACAATAGATATGTCACTTCTTCTAGCATCCGAATCAGTGAAGTCCCTAGTGAACCAAGATTCAGCCCAACTGGCAGATCTAGTCTACTCTCCCTCGTCAGGAAGACAGAGGAGTCCGACGATTTCTTCGGTTCAACCAATTTCCTCATCCAACTTATCGGCAACTTCCAGTAGACCTCTCATTCTCAAAGATGCGCCAATTCAAGAACTTTTCCAAAATCTCAAAAATATTATAAACGGAGGTACCACGACTGCTACCAAAGGTGGTAAATCAAAGTACAAGTAGCACATGTACATTGAAATAACGAACGAAGTAAACAAGATGGTGGACGTTCTCGAGAGATTACAGACGTATCAGGATAGCCAATCTGACATTCCCCTACCTGCTCCTAAAGCCACAGCAGACATTGGGAACTATACGACAATCAAAATAACAATCAAAACCCAAACTGATGCAGAAGAAATTAATCTTATCTATGCTGAAGCAACAAAATGCCAAATACATCCAAACCGAATACCTTGCTCCTCTACTCAAACAAGGACCCAGAGGAAAAGAAGCGGGTAAAATTACTCAAAACGGAAATCAAAATCGACAAGGATTTTCAGATAAAAGACGTCAGGAAATTGCAAAGCGACGGAATAGCAGTCGACTGCCCAGGCTTACAAGATGTCAACAAAATTGTGAGCGGATAGACAACAATACTTCCTTCTAAGAGAAGATAAAGCCGTTTCCCTTCATGCAGAATCTTCCGAAGTGCATAGTTTATGATCTCGAACCAGATTTCACGAAAGAACAAACGACAGCAGCTCTTTCACAATCCTTCGGAGATGCACACAAAGACCTGAAAGTCCTGTTTCCCATCAAACAGTGCACCAGCGAAACCCATTGGGTACTCCAAACTCCAGTAAACACTTACAGGCAGCTCAGGAGAAGACAGAAACTTACCAATGACTGGGAAACACAACATTCAAAGAATGCGTGAGTGCCGGAAAATGTTCCAAATGCATTGTCTAGAACACACAGCCTCCCACTGCACCGCAGAGGAGATTTTTTGTGGGTTTTGCACAGGGAATCACAGAATTACAAACTGTCTCAGTAGGCGCCCCAGTTACGATACGATTTATACCGTCAGATAAGAATACGATTTATTAATATGCACAGATAAATGCACACGACAGACAATTTTCTATTCCAACACCAACCTCACTACCAACATCCAACCAGTTCAACAAACACCAATAAGAAAAATATCATAAATTAAGCTTAGGGAATCAAAAATAGTATCCTCAGCCTTATTAGACGCCAGCAACCCACAATTCCTCCTTCTTCCTAGTCCAGGAACCATATTTACTACGCGGAGGAATAGCCGGTATCCTAAGATTCTGGAACCAATGGCTCTCTAAAAATAACAAGGCAGGAATTACATCCCTGCCATCTTGAAATAAACTAGTATTCCTCCAATCAACTATCAACTCAACAGAACTCAAAATACAAACCGAACAAGGTTCACTGATAGTCATCTCCGCCTACTCCTCTCGCTACGACAACACCATGGAAACATTGCAGGAACTCGACTCTATCTTCACAGACCTAGGTGATGAAAGTGTCTTGATCTGCACAGATCTCAATACACATAGCAGGATCTGGTGATATGACATAGAAGATACAAGAGGGGCTCAGGTAGAGGACTTTCTGATAGCCCAAAGACTTTTCCTACTAAATGAAACAAACTCCCGTCCCAGATTTGAGCAATGTGGCAGAAAAGGATGGCTGTACCTGTCTGTTATCAAAGGTACGGACTTCGCAAATTCGTACACCTGGTAAGTTCTTGAAGATTACACCCATAGTGACCACAATTATGTCATTATTGAAGCCCTTTTCTTCCAATCACATTACAGCTACCCAAGATTCAAGGCGGCCTATGGAGGGCACAAGAGGATGCTACAACACTTTAGCCAAAACCCAAAGCAGCTAGAGCAACAGATAGAAAAAAGCAACACCAAAGATCATCTGGTGAAGCCAACGGAAAAACTCCAAAATGCAATCTTAGCCTCATGTTAGAAAAACATAGAAGATCAAAAAGTTTAAACTAAAAATAAACAACAACTGGTGGTTCCAGATCCTCCAGATCAAGAAAAAGGAATTACAAGCCCTAAAAAGAAGAACTAACAAGTCTCAAGAAGACAATAAATGGAAATATCAACTGCTCCTTTCCAAAAACCCAGCAGAGCTAAAAAGGGCCGTTAAGAAGGCAAAGAGGAATTCTTTCAGGAACACCTGCACCAAAGAAGCAGACCCATATGGCCTTACAAAACAGTGGTCAAGAATAAGCATCCTCCAGCGAAACTCTTGAAGCAATTGGGAGATCCAAGCAGTTGAGATGCCAAATCATTCGCCCTTAAAACCTTTCAGGAACTTTGAACTCTATTCCAATCATAAGTTGCCCTACTCAACAGCTTCCACTGATGCTAGAACCTCAAATTACAAAAACCGAGATCAAAATAGTACTAAGAAAGCACCAACAAAAAAGTCTCCATGAAAAGTTTGATGCAATTATATCGTACTCAAAGAAGTCGACAATAGCTTCCTTGAAATCCTTCTTTCCTGAAGCCCTTTACAATAAATGTTACCAGCTAAACTGTTTCCCAGAACCATTGTAAAAAGGAAGGATGGTAAAGAAGTAGATGAAATAAAGGCCATCAGACCGGTGGTCATCACAAGAAAAATCGCGGACGCCGTGGAAGATAAAAAAATATATATACCACGATTACTTGTTTCGAAAGCTATCAATTTGCATGCAAGATTCATACAGGAATTATGAAAAACATTTTCATAACTTGTGTAAATAATTGTGAAGATTCTGTAGAATATTAATCTAGATTAGATTTTCGAACTGGTTTCAGGATTTTCAATTTCGATCATGTTTTCTGATATGTTTAAGTATTTATGAACACAAAAATAACAGCAATAATGTTTTTTAGTCACTGTAAATGTAGGTAATAGATGTTTTCTGTTTATTGGTTTGTAGTTTGTTTATTCGATAAATGATGTTTTATTTATGCTCATGCTCAAAATGTATTTACTTTGTTTTTTAATGTTCATTGCTTTATGTTTATTTAATTTTTTTTTATTAAATGTGTAATGTTTGTTTAATTTAATCAATAGTACTCAAAATTCCCAAGAGTGAACTCTGGAGGTTGTGAGAAATACTAGTATACCTATATTTCTATTCTTTTCTTTTATAAATAACTTTGGACTATTTCTTATCGTTAGTTCCTATCGTGACTTTTAAATCGCTTTCAATAAGACTACATACGCAATTTACCTTCTTTTTATTAAAACTTTGAGAATTTCGAGAACTGTTTAATATTTTTTCTAAACTATATTTTTATTAATCTAAAATCCTAAGTTGTAATATTCAGTGAAAAAAATAGAGTACTTGGGTGTATAGATGCAATTATTGATGGAAAACAAGATGACGTACTGAGTGTTACAGTGCCTCTAAGGGTTAATGACACGAGACAAATTTAGAGATGCTGCGCCAAAATTAAGTTGGAAGTTGCCTGTTTGTACTTTAATAATTTAATAGGTTACCATTACTTTAACATGAATTGCATTTATATCTGAATAATTCCTGTTACTTTAAAACTTCTTATGTTAAAAGTCTTTACAGTTTTAATTTCAAATGTGTAAAATTTCTTAATTTCAACTATATTCATATAAATCCTTAATTTGTTTATTAATTCAAAATTGATACCATTTTTGACACATAATCTATGTTATCAAGCAGATAATATCTAAACATAAAGATAAGACAGTAATCAATACGTTACGCTAAAGTTGAATCGCATCTTTTCAATGATAGTCATAAATTGCCCCAAAGCGTGATGGATCTTAAAGAATAACAAATTGAAAGTAAGAATGTCACGAGGAAGCAGCAAAACCAGTGAAAACGAATGTCAGAAAATAGATTTTCAATTTCACAGTCCCTGCGCAAAGCAAATGAGTTTTGCCTGTAAAAAAATGAATAAATCAGAGCAAATCAGAAAGAATAATAGTCAGAAGTGGGACTGTAAGTCACTTGTGATTCATTCGGCAATGAATTTAATAGTGACATAAAAAAGATAGATTGTCCCCGTGTTTCAGAAACTTCCCCTTCATCATCGTTGTTAGTGTTACTACATTTATTTTATTCGGAATGAGCAAAATTGAAACACTCTGTGAAGGGGAAGAAGCATATTCAAGTTCAGAGAAACGAATTTCAATCAATGTCAAGTGCGGTTGAAAACTGAATTTATTATTCTTAATGAAAATTGAAACCATATAGCTGAAATAAGAAAGTATCTCATTCTCTCAATTTTTATCATTGTTATTTATTTCTTCTGACAGTTATATTCTAGCGTTATCATATCTACAGTTGAAATTTCAGCGAAAATATCAAGAAACAATTGTGTTAAAATAAATGGATTAGCTAGAAGAAAAAATGGGTTATAAGTAGCAAGATGCATCAGAAAAACTTTATTTTACTTTATTTTTAACTTGTTTCAAGAACTCTAATAATTGTTTTAATCTGCTTAAGTAGAATCTTTCTAAAAAAACAAAATAAGCCAATATATATAACATTGAAACAAATACAAATTAAAGAAAGGAGCAAACAAAAAGCAAAGCAATCTCAAAGATATTTTCAAACGCATTCTAATTATTTTAAGTTTTAATAATGATGTTCAAATTTTGTACACTCCATGAACACAATTGCCTACATTATTATGGAATTTCATAAAAGAGACATATCGGATGAATCATAAAGATACAAGAACATTCTAAACGCTCCTGATCCTACTAAAACGCTATTATATGATGGAAATGTGGAGAAATGGCTAATAATTAAACTCTGTTCATGATTTATAAACTGTATTTATCAATAACTAAAAATTAAAATTTATGTCGTGTACATTTAAATTCTATGTGTTTTAAAATATTATATAATACGATTAAGCTGCAGTTTCATGTTTGTGTTCATTGTATCAATCAATATTATCCTTATAATATTATCCTAATTATATTATCCTGGAGTTTACGGTGCCGGCCTGCTTCTCGCCAATTCTTCTTGGCGTAATTTCATGTGCCGTCGCCAAATACTGTTTTGGATGTGCAGTACCCTTTTTATTGCTCTCTTGCGCATGCGTCACCTGAAAACGAGAGATTGAGCACGCAATGCCTGCGGCATTTCAAGCACGTACTGGGCAAATTTGTTAACTTAAAAAACATCTGTTGCTTCAATTTCAGCATAGCGGAATAATCCTAGCTTCGCTTATTCATTGAGAAACGAAACACACAGAATAACATACACGGTACTGAACCGATATTCCACCCGTAGAATTCCAAACGAAGTTTTATTAAAATTCGAATTTATCGACCAATTGCATCGAAGAGTAGAACAAAACAGTCCAATCGAAACGTGGCGCAATATAGCCTAATAGGCAAAACACCGATGAACGGATGAATTTGTGCGCATGCGCGCTTGTCACTCATTAAAAACATCTAGACGGAACCAAAACAAATGTCCTCTCAACGCCGTTCTTGGCGGCAAAGATTTGGCGATCTTAAGAGGAACGAAGTAGGCGGGCACCGTAAACTCCAGGTCGACCTATTTCAGTACTTACAGTTTCATATGAAAAGAAAAAATCATTTTATATTTTCGAAGTGCATACGATTAAAATGTACTGAACTGCATAAATGCGTTTACTGCTAATAATTTTTTGAATAGGAAAAAAAAAGTCAGCGTTAATTTAATTAAAAGTAAAAGAGGGGGGGGGGAATAAAAAAATTGTACTAACTATATAGTAAGAAAAAATCTGCTCCTTTTGAATGTATATTTGTACTGCACAGTATTCTTATATATATATATATATATATATATATATATATATATATATATATATATATATATATAGTGTGTGTGATATTTTTCAATGAATATTTCTGACTAAAGCTTTCTTGGAATAACCGAAGACTAACATTTTTTTTGAAAAAGCAGAGAGGGAAAATGCAGAGAGAGAATTTGAATCTTCTTTCTGAAGTAGCGTGATAACAGACGAAATTGAATTCTAGAGAAAGTGAAAGTTTGGGATTCTTCAAAAAATGGTTCTTTTCTTTTATGATCCAAAGTATATATTTAGAAAGTGTGCACAGAAACATTTTTAGATGCAAGAAATGGAAAATAAATTATTATATTTTCTTGCGAACATTTATTTTATTTGTAAAAATGTGTAAAATAAAGTATTTTTACAAGAAAAGAATTTAAGCCTATAAAACTTTAATATTTCCTTACTTTATTATGAACTAGAAATACACTATTCATAAGTAAAGTACACTGGTGTCCAAAAATAATGCATAATTTTGAAGATGCTATAAAATTGGAGTTAATACTATGGTTCGCAATCGGTTGTTGAGAATCGTGGGATATGCTATCGTCGAAATTCACCTTTCATGGTGAAGATTCGGACACGAGGGCAATTAAGGAAGCCACCAGTAAGAAATGAAGGCAAAAATGGAGTCTGACCCATCCTGTTTAACAGAAAGCTGACAACGAGATGGTTCATGAATGGTTACGTGTGATGTGCATAATATTTACATGCATTTTCATAAACACAGCAAAAATATTCGTGAAGATGTAAAAGATTTTTTCAAAAATTCCAAATTTTTCAGCATGCTTTTTGATTATAACATGCAGAGTTTTCAACCAAATTTACGACACTTACAGAATACTTGACAATATATAAAAGGGCATCATATTAAAATTTGATTAATACATGAAATATGATGATTTGGAGTAAAAAATTTTTTACTGCGCATGTTCCACAGGTAGCTTAATTTTAGTTCATGACTTCAGACCCAGATATATAAAAAATCCAGTTCAATACCATTAGTATTCAGAAAGATACCGGCATTGGAACTTGATGAATTTCGGTACACTCTAAGAGAAGCTAAATGATTCTTGCACCAATCTCATATTTTTTAAATTTGAATCTTCTAAAACTTTAGACAAAACATCCCTTATTTCCGATAGCGTCTGTTTTTCTGCCATTATGACGACAAGTAGATTTTATTGGTAAAGACTTTTTTGAGCTCTTTCTCGTGAAATGTTTTTCCTCTTTTCCAATTTCCGGGATAGGTTCAGACTACAGTGGAAAATTCTAATTTCGACCTTAAAGTCATTCCAATTAGAAGCCTATTTCAATTAGAATCCATAAAGGAGAAGTGGCCTCCGATTACGTTTTTCCAGTTGCATTCTTTTATCCTTGGATTCTTTCAATCGTATGTCATTAATTTTGTTGCTTTTAATGCCTTTTACATTTTTGTTTTTCCTTCGGACATTTTAAATCTGTTTATATAGTAAATATAAATAAGAATGATCTACAGTATGTAGACTAAACCTCTGCTGTGTTCCCAAATTCGAGTTTGGTCACTATTGGAATTTTTCTCATGTATAAAATAAAGGATATGAAACATCAAATGCATATAAAGAAGTTCCCAATTGTTTTTAAACAATATTGTGCACTGAAAGCAATTGATATATGCCCAACAAACACTTTAAGATAAGTGCTAGAATCAGAAATCCTGTTTCTAGACACGTTTAATCAATGACTAAACAATCAAATGATCCTTCCGTTCGTAAAGCTTTGGCCAGCTTAAACTTTATTTAATCAGATGTCTTAGGTTGGAAAAGTTAAACTTTATTTAATCAGGTGTCTTAGGTTGGAAAAGTATGTCCTAGATGCTGTCTGATACTGGTGATGAATATCCTAATTTGTATAACCTAAACTTGTGTCTGGGTTCTGAAAGGAGTATGCTCGCCATTTGGTTGATACGTGCTACCTGTACCCAAGAAGCGTGAAAGAAATTTGTTTTAATTAACTAAATAATTGCGGCTGAATCTCGCAGAAATTATACTCTGAGGTTGTTTAGGTGAGGGAGTAGGAAGAGTAAATTAATCCAACTATCCAACGACGAAATACACTGGATTATTTAGATTCGTCTGAGCCTTGAATTCTTCTAAGGAAATTCTATAAAATAGCGATTTAGAAAGTTTATTAATCTCTGATGAATATTTGTCGCAACTTGTTAAATACATTGGAGCTTAAACTTAAGAATTTAGCCTTACCTGATGCTGTATAAACTTAATGCATTTTTCTGCAAGATATTTCCTAATAATATACTGCTATTAATTCTCTGCAGATTTAGAAGTATGAAGTATATTTTTTACAGTATGACTTTTGAAAAATCAGTTTGGACATATAATTCTATAAAGTTTAAAATGAGTCTTCTCCTTAGTAAAAATGTGGAATTAATATAAATTAGTAAATATTATTTTGGAATACTAGTTTCTAGGAATTTATTTTCAGTATTATTAAATATTAGACATGGGTACTATTGGACAACATTAATATTACATATTGCATTAATCATTTTAGCAAATAAGTAAAACAATATAAATTTAGATTTCCGAATATGTAACAAAATTTATCTGGAATCTGTGACTCTTTTAATTCAATCTTTAGAAAATGACTGTTTTCAGAATATTCGCAGTATGATTATTGAACCAAAACTTAAATTTTATTAAAAAATGACAACACCGATTTGAAATGAAATACTTATTGTATTTATCAACATATTTCTTCTATAGAAATGTTTGATAAAAAAAAGCATTCTATCAAAGTTAAAACGTTTTTCATTAAAAAAATGTAAATTTTGTAAAATGAAATTCAGTTTATATTTTTAGAATACGATAAATGATGAATGAAAAAAAAAATTCTCTAGGTGAATAATGAAATATGGTAAAGTATAGTAATACTAAATGAAACGTAGGTAATAAACGAACGTGAGTATTAAAGAAAATATGAATATTTGTAGTAAATAATTGTTTACTGCCCATGCTCGAATGGTGCGTAATTTTTTTTATTTTTTTAGAGCCAGACATAATTCATCAACTTAAATAAAAATTCCATTTCAATACCGTTAATATTCAGAAAGATATCGGAATTGCAGCGATGTGAATTTTCGTACACACTAAGAGAAGCTAAATGATAAGGGTCCATGCACAAACTGAAATTTACCTTTATATCTTTACGAATGTTTTTGCTATTTTTATGAAAATGCATGTAAACATTCTGCGCATAAAAAAAAAACCATTGATGAAAGTTTCAAATCATTATCGGCTTTCTGTTAAACTGAGTGGGCCAAAATAATTTTCGTCTTCATCAATTTTTCGACGATCCCCTAAATGTCCTAGTGACCTAATCTTCACTGAAGGTCCGGGGAACCATTGTATTCCTATTAAGTCCTGAATTTTCGATATCTTAAAAATGTTCCTTAGTATTTGTCCATCAATGTATATACAAAATGGAAATATGAAGGTTCTCTATATACTTACAGAATGTAAATCCTTTATAAACTGCTGGAAAGTATGTTGTCTAGTTAATATAAATTCTAAAAAATTACTTGAATGACATTTATTTTTCTTCAAAATGTTTGAAATAAAATATATTAAAAGAACAGACTTCAAAGAAGAAATAAAATCATATAAGTGTCCCTATCAAACTTATATATTGTGACTGCAATAAAGCTGACGAATGTTAAATTAAATGAATCCCAGATATATTACATCCTTTATATTTTCAAATTTGTTACCTTCTTTTGTGCTTTTGATTTCTCTTTCTCATAGTATATAAAGTCTACTATTTTAATTAAAATAAATTAATCAATTTTCGGTTTTTTATTGAATTGCATGAATATCTGCCTCTGTTCCAATACATAAAGCAGAGAGATATGATTCTTCGAAGCATGAAATGTTTTCTTTAAAAACCTTTCAGCAATTTGTTAAGGTACCAATCTTTAATTTTGGCATATCGCCTTTATGAGCGTAGATATTCTATTTTTTAATCATATTCTAATTCATCATTTCTATTAAAACATATATTAAATTATTTTTACCGCAGTATTAAATTAATTAAAATACATTCAGGTGAAATCCATTTTACTATTAACTATATAAAAGAACGCATTTTCCTCAAAATTTTGATATTTAAGTCTTCGAATTTCTAGCTTATCGTAAAGTTCACATATATATATATATATATATTCCGAATGCGATCGGAAACTACATAAGTTTTTATTTACTTTATATCCATTGTTGATATCTTGGCTTAAAGTGTTTGTTTTGCAGTGCATAATTAAGCTAACTCCAATCCATTGAATAACTAACCTTTTATTGCACGAAATAATTTAGGAAAATGCCGCATTATAATTTTTTTCTGTAATTATTTGTAGAGACAGCTATATTTCAAAATGTGTCTTTTGGAGTTGATTCTCTACAGTCATGCATGACTATGTTTAATTGAATAGATAGAATATAACTTTATTGCGAAACAAATCACTAAACAGCAACCAAAAATTCATACATGTATTTTTTTGTAATTTCAAACCAGTTAAAAATTTATACGACCTTCTCGCAAAGGCATTAAACATTTCTAACTGCAATTTCTCCGCACGAATGAACATTAGTCATGTGTTTCATACATTTATAGAAATATCTGTTCAAGATATGAAAGCAATTTCACATAATAACTAAATGCAATTTTCAAATACCTCAGACAAAAAATTACTTTTATAAACACCTCTTTTCATAATTCTTTAGAACTCCTAATACAAAATAGCTGTTAGATTTTATACGTAACCATGCAATCCGTAATAAAATGTAACATCATTTATGTTCCTGTTCATTATCAGGACTGATGAAGGATCTCGCAACTATTCCTCAAAATTAACGTCACCTCGAAATTTCCAAATCTGTTATTCGAAGCGATGAAATTACATGGATGAAGACTTTGATTTCAGAGGTGAACCACTTATTACTATCGCTATCCCGCAAATGCCAATAATATAGGATTTTACAGTCACGCAGCTGCAATATCGTGTCTCTGAATATGAAATTTCACAGCTTTCCTCATCACCGTCTCCTACAGCCAGATTACCTTCACTCTCTGTCTGTTGTAACGGAATTAACTATTCTAATGAAATTTGTGGTAATCAGAAATTCCAGTTATCAGAGTAGATTATGTCTCTCAGCTAATTGTTTGGAGTATCGTATATTGGCGTGTTAATTTGATTTTTTTGTTACTGATCTTGTACTCGGCTCCAGAAAAATATTTATTATGAACTTTGTTTAAGAAATAAGTCTTCATTACCTATTCAATAATCTTAAATGGATTATTTTTTTCTATATTGATATACTTCTATATCACTATGATATAAAAAAATGTGATATATAAGTTATTCATTTATTACTACAAATAGTGTTTTGGTTTTAACGTTTTTCATATCAATGTACACACACAAACACATATACATATATATAAAAGAGTTTTACAAAATAATATTTAAATAGCAAACCCAGAAAGTAAAATATTTACTTACGTTGAATTTAAGCTGGTAAAGTTCTTTTCATTGTACATTAAGTATTTTTAACGTGTCTTCACTTGCAACGCTTTGTTTTACTTAATCTTTTCTTGTCGCTATTTTTACCGAAATAAATATTCGCAACCTGTTGTCGGAATGAAAGAAAGTTTTCATAGTCTCAAAATAATAGATTATTAAAAGTAAAACTATTAAAATAAATTATAACAAAAACGATCCAGAGACTTTGTGCCTTCTTTAAAATTTTTGTAATGTATTTTGTCTCTGAACGTGAATTTTAGCTATTAGTTTTAAAATATTTCATAAAAAATAAAATTTTATAGCAAATTTCTTTCCACTAGGCATAAAAATAGAATTTACGTCCTAATACCGTGAATACCAAATCTACTTATCTTCTATAAACAACAGATTCTTTTAGAAGAATAAAAAAAGAATTCTATTAATAGTACCTTGGCCATATTTGAAGGAATTTCTGATAGTTTAAGTATTTTAATCTTGTTTTCCTTTGATACATGTTTCAAGATAATTATTTTGATGATTTGTAAAAGCAATCGGAATATAGGGCATTAGATACATTACAGCTTTCTCTTCCTCAGTGGCAAAAAATATCGAAATCAAGTATTCCTTAAAATGAATATCAAGTTTCAATTAAACATTATCATAAAGATTTGCGCTATTATTTTATCTTAAATAGCAATGGAAGCTTTCAAGAAATAATATATAATAGCATTTAAATATTTGTTAAAGTAAGCCCAAGAAACAATCTATTCAAACTGCTGTGTTTTACAGGTTACGAAATTAAGGCATATATTTTGCATTTTGAAGACACCTGTAATTTTTGGCTCGCTAGATTTAATTATCTTTTTCAAATAAATGCCCTGATATTCCTTTCTTTTGACTCAAACATGGAAGAATTATTTTAAAATCGTGCAGCGTTTAGATCTTCATTTAAGGAAACATTCCAAACATTAATTTTAATGAGCTTTCAGGAGTGCTTTGAGGGATTGTAAAGATGAGACAAATTTGTTTTTTCGTTTTCTACTTACATTAACTATTATTAGGAAATAAAAAGAATTAAAAACACGGTCATGAAATCATGCATTCCTCGTAGTCTTTCGTGTACTTGAGTATATATTAACTCAAATAACAAACACATGTGGCTTTAAAACATTGCTACTTTAGTTTCACGATATTGTAAAGCATTCATAATATGCCGGCTGATACGAAAGTCAAAGAAAACTTTAAAAATTTATAATTCTAACACGAATGCATCGAATGGATGAGAAAAAAAGTCGTATTTTTTAGAACGAAAGAACAAAAAATTGCTTAAATAGGTTTTTTTTCGACCAACAGATGTTTGGCGTGGATTCTCCGCGGATTTCGTATTTGTTCCATTTTTCAGGAAGTCACAGGCACGTATTTAAACAGTTTCTGTCATTGGTGAGTGCTATGCTATATTGGTACAACATAATATTATACTAGAACTGCAATGCGACAGACACTGTACACAGTCAACTTTATGCATGATAGATCATATCCGCATATCGCTACGCCTGTTCAACGCCTCATACGTTCATAAAATCAGTCCATCCTTTCCAGGAGCATGGCCTCCCATATCTCAAGATCTGACACCTTGCGACTTTTGGTTGTAGCCTCCACGAAAACGGGTACAGATGTTTGGTATGCCTCCCGCGAATACGTGTTTGTCTTTCATCAATGCGGTGAACTGTGTTGCGTTGTGCCTCATTTAAAAGAACTTCTGCTGAATTACAGACAACATATTGAACAGTTGTAAGGTTATTTGCTAGACTAGCTACAGACTACATTTAAATGATTCACTGGAATACTGTTAGACTTTCACCACAACCTTTGCTGCGAAGATTCAAGGATCAACAGATTTGGTCTAAGGTCCAATCAGGTGGAACAAGGGCTGAATGGAACTTTGACAAGTTCCCATGTCATACCCAAGCAATGGATAGATGTGTGAAGCTGTTAACCGAGGCATCACAAAAAGTCGTGGGTTCCAATTCCAGAGATGATTTTAAAAGAACTACACTTCTTTCAAGATCTTCAATGCCAAGTTTTTCAAGCAAATCTTATTTCAAATTACCAAAAGAAACTGAAGGCAAGTAAAGGACTATATTTTATTACAACTTGAAATTGAATTTCACAATCAGAAAAAACTTTTTGTTTTAATGGAAATTTGTCAATTTTTTGTAAAAATAATGTGTTTTTTGAATGTAATGCGCTATTAACAAATTTTTAAATGTATTATTTTTTCATTTATTTATCTTTCCTACACTTTTTCCTACCAAACTATACATCTAGCTACTTGTTATAGAAGTTATATGATTTTTTCCCTGTTATTAGAAAAATTATGAAAATCGTATATTTTCGAAAAGTTTAGGGTCGATGCGCTGCGCCAGATGTAAGCAAAAGATTTTTTTTTTTTTTGCATTTTTCTTATCTACCATAGAGGCAAGTTTTCCGCACTATAGCGTTTCGAAAAGAAAAAAAAAAGTTTTTTTCGGCCCACCCTACTATGTATACAGGGTGAGTTTGACCTATTCCGCCAAATGGAAGAGGGTGATAGATGAGCCCATGTGAATCATAAAACACTATAGAAACCTGTCCTATGTCTAACCTTTGCAAGTTATGGTGGATAAAATTAATATGCTAAAAGTCGAGTAGAAATCGCATTTAAAAAGTTTTCGACAGACCGACACGCAAAATACGCACCTATTTTTAAAACGCAGAGAAATTCCCATAAGATAGCAGCATTTTCATCAGGATAGCTGTATTTAAAGCCGAGCTACAAACACCGAAACATTTGAACAATGCAAAATCGAATTGTCGCCAAAATATTTAATATTGAATAGCGCGAACACCGTTCTATCTAAAATTTGTCAAATTTACGAAATCCTTGTCCATTCCATCAGCTTCTGAATGTGCTTACATTAAACCATATCAGTGTTCTAGTTCAGGAGAAATTTAGTCTTTCGTATGAAATACATCACGGAAATCGGTGTTCTTCAAAAATGAAAACTCGCGAGGGGCCATTGTCGCTCCTGATTTTAATTTCCTGTACACCTTCAGCCTGCTGTTTTAGTTAGGTGCAAGAAAGAAAGTTTTAAGCCAAATAAGAAAAGTAGAATACTTATTAAGTTACATACACAATGGAAACAGAAGTAGTTTACAGTTTCCTACTCCTACAATAAAGGAACGTGCAAAAATATAAAAAAAAATCAGTGAGGTAATCCAAATGAAGTGAGGTATATTGGGGCAGGATTAATACCCAACCTTCTGCTCAATACCAGGCAAATTCTGACCTGTTTTTCACAATGACGATCATTTTGGGAAAGTTGCGATCGTGAATGACTAGCCTTCAATAGAAGAGTGCACACGTTTATAACAAATGGCACATCGTCACCCCACATGGTATAATCTCATTTCATTTTTAGGAAAACTGTCCACAATGATTTAATGATCATTAATGGTTCATCCACCTTCGTTTCGTTTGCCGATTTTTTGTCGAATGTCTAATTCGAAGAATGTCGATTTCAGTGATGTATTGCTAAATTTCTCCGGGACAAGAACACACATATGGGTTATTGAAAGCTCATTTAGAAGTTGATGGAATGGACAAGGTTGTGAAAAATTCGACAGATTTTAGTTAAAACTGTGTTTACGATATTCAATATTCAAGATTTTCGAGACAATTCGGTTTTGCATTTCGCCAATGTTTCTTCGCCTGCAATTCAGCTTTAAATCCAGTTATCTAAAGAAAATAGAGTCATCTTATAGAATTTTCCCTGCTCTTTCAAAATATGGGTCTATTTTGCGTGTAAGTTTGTCAAAAAACTTTCAAATTTGAATTTTTTTCGACTTGTAGGATATTCATTTTATCCGTCATAACTTGCAAATATTAGAGATAGGACAGGTTCTCTATATATTTTCTCTCTCTCTCTCTCTCTCTTTATATATATATATATATATATATGTAATAATCTCACTTAATTTTATTTCAAATTCTAATATTATATATTTTAAATTCTTAATGTATTCCAAAATCACTTTTCTAAAACTCCAGATTCGTTCTTTTTCCCGTTCTGGAGGTATATTAAATCTCTCGTCTTGGCATATTTATTACTAAAAGAATGTTTTAATCGTTTCCACGCGCACACAACTCGCGAAATCAGCGACTTATTGCCGCCATTCATTTTCCCTAAAACACTTACGTAATATACTAAAAATAGCTATTATTCCCTTCACTTTGATCACATGTCTATCTGTTAAATCCCTACCTGAGAAAAAGCAGGGATCTTCTGTTCACTTTTGGCTTAAATCTTAAACGAAGATGTACGTACATTTCGTCACTCTCTGATAATAAAATGAAATTTAGAATTCAACTCGGCCTGTTTAATCATTTAACGACTACAATAACGAATACATTTCATATATATATATATATATATATATATATAATTTTTTAGTTCTTAATATTTGAATAAGGAATTTGATTATTATAGAAGAGTATTCCTTAAATTCCTTAAAATTGTGCCGTGTCAATGAATGCAAAAATTCTGTTTAAAAATAACAAACCCAAATACCATATGAATAAACACGAAGATTGATTCTC
This sequence comes from Araneus ventricosus, assembly GCA_013235015.1. Lineage (NCBI taxonomy): Eukaryota > Metazoa > Arthropoda > Arachnida > Araneae > Araneidae > Araneus > Araneus ventricosus. The sequence continues at coordinate 4,299,378 of BGPR01000003.1, read as the reverse complement.
TAGGGAAGATTCAAGTGGAATTAATTTTTCTACAATTGCAAAATATATTATCCATGTATTTCCCTATATCACTTAGAGCTATTAAGAATGTGGTAAGTATTTCATAGGATTTTGCATCTTGATCTTTCAGAATGTTTCTCATATTGATATTGGACAGGATTCAGACCACAAAGGATATACTTTTGATTTATAATCTTACCCTTGACAGAAAATTTTGTCCAATTTCAAATCTTTATGGCGAGTGCTCTTTGATAAAGTTCGCCATTCGATTTCTCATTGAACTTCCTTTTGAACATTTTTTACTTTCTAAATTAATTTTTATGTGTATTAAATATTAATCGTTTTAAACTTCTGTAGATGCAATTACTTGAGGCTGTTGCGTTAGTACGCTAAAACAGGTATTGTCATCGTTTATGTTTAAATCTGATGTTTCTTATCTATACTTTTCTTTCTTTTTTAATTTTAATTTTTCTTTAGTATTTCTATTATTTGTAAGTATTTCACATTATATGTTATTCAGAATTTTTATACTCGGAGTTCCTCAGAAAGTTCGCAATACATAATGTTATATTATTACGGCATATAAAGATATTTTTCAATAAATCGATTATCATTTTGGAAGATTTAGAAAGCTTTCTTCACTTTCAGAAAAAGAATGAAATTAAAATTAATTTATTTTCAAAAAATATCCGTCTTTTTTCTTTTTTTAAAGAAAGTGTGGTAGAAATGATTTCTATTAGCCAAATAAGATGGATCAAATTTGAATCAAGTGACGAATATTAAACATAATAATGTTTCTGAAAATAATATAAAGACTAGACTTAAAATATTTTTATAATAATTCTAATTTTTTTAAATTAATGACTTATTAACGCTATTCCGAAATTTGTAAAATTGTTTGTTTTGTTTTAAATATGCCATCGTTGTAATTTTATTAATAACATTACCGATTTTTTTGAAATTGGCATTTATGTTTCATTGAATCATTTCCACTGAATTCCATAAAATATTATTCCCGTTTATAAATTTTATTACTAAATTAAACCTCTTTACATAGACTATAACAATAGCCTCCGCTTTTCATACACACTCCAAGTTGTTTTAATTTGTGAGAGCACAATTATAATTTTAATCACCAAAAAAATATAAAAACAAACCTTGAATCTTTCTCTGAATAAGACAAAGGAAAAAAAAAGTCATTAATTGAACGACTTTAATGAGAAGCGTAAATGAATATTTCGTTTACATATTCCATTATATTTAATTCTTCGTCGTACTTGATCTAAATTTCATGACGTAGGACATTAATTACAAACGGAAATCTGTTCTAAAATTCTGTAAAAAGAATTAGATGTGTTTTTAGAGTGTTAATATATTTAAGGTTATTATTCTATAGCAAAATGTTTATAACCGTAAAATACATTGATGGTAATCTCTTTATGTATGATCCTTTTGGAAATGAGAATAATATCTGGAAGAACGGCAGCTAATAATTTCAAATCAAAATGACAAAATATATTTTTGTGATTCATTAGTATTAACTGCTGAACTTTGAGACATGGTCTAATCTATTATGTTACATAGAATTTCTGATGACTGAAAATTTCATTAGAATAGTTAACTCAACAATAGGATAGAGGGAGAGAAAATAAAGATTCACTCTGTTGTAGGTGAAAGTTATGCATATAGCAGGTATAAAATTTATATTTTGTAAGAAATTTCATATTTTGAGGAATAATATTAAATACATACAGCTGGTTACGCAAATGCATATAGCAGTTATGCAAATAGCAGGTCTTTAAGAAATTTCATAATTTTTTGAGGAATAATATTGAATTTGCGTTATTGTAAAACGCATATTGATTGCAGTGGCCTGAAAGAAATTGCAATTAGCCGAATTAGGAACTTCATCCTTGAAATTTTATTAGATCTCGATTCACAGGCGTAGAAGTGTTAAAATCGTGTTAATTTCGACGAACAGTTGCTGAAATCTTGCCAAAACTAATAATGAAAATGATGATTATGAAATTGGTATTGTGTCGTAGAATCAGTTTGCAACTTCTTTTGTAGTTAATTTTGATAAGGATGTTTTAGTCATTAGAGTTAGTTAGAATACTGCATAATCTTTTACATAATATATGTATATGGTTTTTAAGTAACTTCCCTGCATATCTAAAATAAGTTTTAATATCAATATTACACCGATAAAAAATGTTAATACGAAGAAGAAGAAGAAGGATTTCTCATAGTAAGTAAATAATATATCAATTCGAATTTCATTTTCGTAATCATAAACTTTAATTTATTTCAACGTCTCAAAAATTAATAGTAGAATTGGAAATTTTAAACAATTACACCATTATAAAATTACAGAACTTCACAATTTAGTTAAATGAATATAATATACAAGTTTCCTAGTTTATTATGGTTCTTAAAATTTTAAATATTTAAACTAAGCAGCATTTTATAGCACACCATGCATTAAACTTTCTCTGTTACAAATTTCTAAATTACAATGCACAAAACTGAAAATTTTGCGAATTAATCTCAGAAATTATTAGATATTTAGAATTTATCTCTTTCAACTTTAAAATGAGTTTCATAATGGGTAGTTAATTTTAATAAAAATTATTTGATTATTTTCTAGATAGTTTAGGTTATTATAGCATCATTACAATATGCCTGATTATTTTTTAAAAAAGATAAAACAACTAATATGGAAAAAACATAAAATGGATGCTGAAAAATAACAAAACACTTTGCAGTATAAGAAAAGAAACGACAATATTCTTTAATTTATTCCACAAATGTCATTTTACATATTAATACTTGATATATAAGAGACCTATCATATTGACAATTATATTTGTGGCTATTATTCTTTTTTAATGCGCTCAAAATAATGTGACAATTAGAAATTTATTGAGAGGAATTGATTTAATAATTTGTAATAAACTGTCTATTATGTATAGCTGCCATAATGAGTTGAACTCCCACCAACGCTTATCCTCATATCAACGGTGTCTGGGAGATACATCGTAAGCATAAAACAACGCTTGTTAAAAGCTGGCAAAAATGTTACTACGGAAGGATCACTTGCAGATTTAACTATTTGTTAAACGAGATTTGAAGGCGAATTTATTTTTTGTGTCTTTATCATAAAGTGTCTATTGAGGGTCTATCAATCACATTTCATGTGCTTTATCGTTAGAAACAAATGAAAGATAAGTACTATAAGAATATTTGAAACTTCTTAAGTGTTTTTCTATGTTTGATAAAATAGATGCTTTCTCTAACTAGTATTCTCACTTGCTTCATAACCTGGAAGAATAATGAACATCATCTGGAAAAGTTAAAAAAGGAATGATAATGCTTGAAGTTATATCATAGTGCCTCCTCGCATTCTGAAACAGTTACAAGTGAGTATGAATGTACACAGATCTAATCGATTTTTCAAGTTTTTCTTAAATAAATAATAAATTTATCTTGTATTTTGAACTTGTGTGGAATCCTTTTCTACGAAAGATTTCACACGAGAAACCAGACAGTTTCTTATTATTAGTTCAAATATTGTAAGATGTACTTAGCAGTATTAATGAATTTCATGTTTATATTTCTACCTTATATCCTTGATAATTTTATTGAGCGAGGGAAATAAAACGCAGAAGAATATATTACGAACCATATAAGAAAAGAAATATTTCACCAAATATGCAATTCTTATATATGGCAAGAGTAGTGCATTTACGCCACAATACATTTAAATAATAAATTCTCGCTGCAGCTTTCTTAGAATAAACGTGAACTTACTTTTCATGAAAAGAGAGCACAAAAAATAAAAAAAATGAACTTTATTTTTTTTTTACATACAGCATGATAAAAGATGGAAATGAAATTCTGGAATTTAGATTTCTTCAGAAATAAAATAGTTTTCTCTTGTGATTTCAGATAAAGAAAAACTCCACTGTTCATACATTAATACTTCTAGATGCACGAAATCTTTAACTTTCAGAAATAATAAATGATTTTCTTTCTTTAAACTCTTTTCCTTTAGTTATAAAATTATTGACGATGAAACAGTCTTAATAGGAAAAAGATGAAAACTGTGCCACGTTCTAAAATTTTCTTACTTTTATTAAGTATCAGAAATTTCCTATTTATCTGAATTAGAAGGTAGAAGAGATTAGAAATTTTGTATCACGTTAGTTTTTTTAATTCATAAAAATGCATGAATAAAATATTTTCAATAAACACTAAAATTGGTAAAAAACACTTTTCAAGGAGCATTTAAATAAGTAATATCAAAATAAACACAAATATTTTGTTTATAAATATTTTTTAGATTTGATTTTTAAATATTTTGGAATCAATTTTTTTTTTACTTTTCATTCGAATTGTAATATTCTGAAAAAGTAATGTTTGCTTTCGGTGATTTATCTCCTTTATAATTATTGTAAATATTGTTTTAAAATTATAGAAGAAAACGTTTTGAAAGTCAATTTAGAGCTTTTCAAATCAAGAATAACCAGCTATTGCTTATAAGACAATCTTGTAACTCTGTAATAAAATTAAGCTTCAAAAACTAAATTTTGTGCAAAATAATTATTTTATAGGGAAGTACGTATAAAATAAACAAATTGACTTTATTTCAAACCTTGTTTGTTATACTAAAAGGTATATTTAACCAGTCGCCATTTATAAAATTTATGTATTTTTTTCTTTGGGATAATTATCATTATTATATTCCAATAATATTTAAGGCCTTAAAGATGTTCTAGTTCAATTCAATGGATGTTGTAGTACCACAATTTGGATGCCGATTCACCGATTTAGTATAATATATCAGAAACAGAGAAGGGAGTTTTTTACGAGATAAATATTTAACTTCGTTTTTAGGATATGTGAAGACAGCATTTCATTATTCTAATGAATGAATGATCCTTATGTCGGTTTGATGCTTAAAGAAGATTATTAATGAGAATAATACTATATAAACACCCTTAAACACACACGAGAATTCAACTTATAATTCCAATTTGTATTGAATTTTAATTAGGTGCCATGAAGATATTCTCGTTTAACTATGCATGAAATGAACTGAAAAATTGACCTCGCACAATATGTGTTGATTAGCATAATTTCTTATATCATTAAATTTCATAAAATATGAAAACATTCTGATTAAAATAAGAGTACATTTAAATTAGTAATAAAAAAGTGAATTTTCTAACATAAAATGTATATTTACTATTTGTTTGGTAGACTAAATATGTTATAAATAATTTCATCGATTTAATACTCTAATACTAATTTTTTTCTACAACATAAGCAGAAAAAGTCATGTATTATTTCCATCACAAAACAAGAGCAAAATAAAACGGCTAATAATGTAAAGGCAACAATTATGCATTTAAGATTAAAATCGCATAAACTCTTTTCCTTATATTGAGAATTTTATCACGTTCTAGTATACCTAGTAGGGAAACTAGGGATACTTGATTCTACGTGACTTTCTCAGACTGTGAGATAATTGGTAATTTTTGTGGGGCATTTTTATTTGACCTTCCGTTAAATGGTCTGTTGGAAAAGATTTTCATTCCAATCTAAAAAACCATCATAATAATGTTTATATAAATACTTTTTTGGGGTCCAAAATTAATTTTTCAATTTTTCGTTCCTCAGTGGATTGAAAGTTTGCTAGTTTACTAATGAAGATATGATGAAGTAAAATGTTTCTGAGTTTTAAACATACTTATAGCTATAATTTTATATACAATGTTATGCAGTATCATAATTCTAAGTAGATAAATTTTTAGATTATTTAGATAAATTCAAGTTAGGGATTCTTGACACTACATAAAAGCTGCATTAGTTTCTATGTTGCTGCCGACATTTCCCATTGTGTTGATGGGATTAATTTTCTGGTGCAGTTTGTCGTCAATATGACAACTAAAATATAGGAATAATCATTTAAAATTTGTTGGTAATTAATTATTTAACGAATAAATTCATTTTAATATGCTAATTTCAAAGAATTTAAAAAAGAATTGAAATTTATTTATTCTAATTTTTCTCTGCTTGCGGAAAAACTAGTTTTATTTATTTATTAGAATAATAAATATCTTCTTTTTCGAACTTTTTGTCATCGTTTGCTTTCATTTTCTACTGAGTTCGACTTTCTTTGTTGATTCGAATTTCCTCTAAAATATATTTTTATTCTTTTGATTATATTTTTGTTTAAATATTAGAAAAAACGAGTTTCGTTAAGCTTTTCAATTTTTTTTGTTGCACAACATTTTTAGATCCTTTTATTTTCATTTTGATGCTATTCTGTTTTTCTAATTTTCCCAAACTGGCAATTGTTCAACTCGCTAATGTCGTTACTATGTTCCTAGTTTGATTGCTTTAATTTTTATCATTAAATAAATATTTTAATTGTTTATTAAACTTTGAGCTAAATTAATTTAATAACTAGATTTAGTTAAATGGATCGATAAATTTAATTTATTAACACTATTTCATTAAAAACAATTTCGTTTTATAGGTGTCATATTATTTAATTTTTATATTAGTTTCATTAATATTTATTGAGAATAATGACATGTTGAATTCAATAGTTTTAACTTAAATCAGAATTTAGTGCACATACACATTTTGAAAAGAATTTAAGTACTCTTTACATATAGGGTCAAGTATCCGTAACGTTAGGGATAATTGACACTGCGCGATCTCAATATATATATATATATATATATATATATATATATATATATATTATCTTTAAATGATATGTCAATTAAGCATATCCATATATCTCAATCTTAAAAACAAATCCTTTTATGATATTAACACTTCAAATATTCGAGAAATATAAGAAAAGTATCAAGTGTACCTAGTTTCCCCTACAAAGAGAGAAAGTACGGTAATAATAAAATAAATTTTCATCGGTATTTTGATCAATCTCTAAGTTTAAGAATTCCCTAAGTCCAAAAACATATTTTTTTAAAATTATGTCTGCCTAAGGAGCATTTAGCAGAGATTTCTGTGAAATTATAAATCATATCTATCAATAGGAAATCTGTGCCTAACCGTCTATTAAACGGTGGATTGTCTATCTGCCCGTGACCAAGATATCTCAAAAATAAGATAAGTTAGATAAATTACATTTTGTATGTTGTTTAACATAACATTTGTGTATTTTTATCTAATTTCAGTTCCACTAGAATACCGAAAAGAGGTCCGAAATGTGTACTTGATTCTTTTCGATATATATTAACCCTCTGATTCCAAAGATCATTGGAATAGAAGGACATCAAAATACGAGAACGCCCGAGTTCCTCTTTCAAAGATAAGGGAAATTCCCCTCCCCTCCTCAAAAACCACAATGACAGCTGGCACTGTCCGAATTCTAAGAAAATTCCTCTTTTCCTCCAACTCATCTGGGCGATTCACTCTAACGAAGAAAGCGCGCGCCGCAGGTGAAAAATCAATCACACTTAACGAAAGGGCTGGAATTTCGGACGGCCGTCGTCTTTTGCGTGAAGAAAATGTTGGGACGTTCCCATATCGATAGAGATATGACGATAAGCTCAAAAGGTCCCGCATTGTAAAAGTATTGTACATCAACAATAATTTAACAATAATGCGTACGAAAAGGAAATGAATCAATGTCCGTCAAGACAATAACCCCTTAATGCTCAAGTCACACTTTTTTAAATATTTTTGCATACTGATATTACTTGTCCTGAAATCAACAGAAAAAAATACTGCCTAGCTTCCCTATTTAGACAAAGTCTATTCTGAATCTAAAATTATGTGAAATCCCCAAAGGAAAATAGATTCTAACAATTGTATTTATCGAGATATTTGTTAATTGTAAGTAAATTAATTGGCTAAATGATTGAACTTTCCCTATTTCTTTTACACACTGTGAAAGACTACTTTCTGAGTCAGATTTGAAATTTAAAACGCTACATTAATCAACCAAACGATTGACACGTGCTGACATCGACCTGAATATAAAAGAAACGAACAGTCAAGAATACTTTTTGCAAAAATTTATGTTGAAAAAATATTCTTGGAAGTTCTGGTTGCATTTTTAGAAGCATTTGTAAAATGATATTCTAGGCGTTGATGGGTTAAGATTACGCTGGGAAGATAAACCTACTTTCAAAATTCGTTTTAAGAATAATTAAACTTGTAAGTGATGTTTCCGACGTTCAGCTTTAGCCAGCTTGCCCCTATTTAGTCTTAAGTTTCCTGCGATAGTTCTATGCTATTATCCTAGAAACCGTTGATATATAGCCGATTCTTGAGTCATACACTGTAGAGACGGAGTTTCGATATTTCTGGATATATATACTGGATATATATACTGGAATCGAAAATCTTAAATCGCTTTTAATTAACTGATTAATTGCGACCGAATCTCGCAGAAATTAGACCAGGCCTTTGTTTACGTTAGGGGATTGAAGAGTAAATTAATTGGGTTGAACAGTGAAATACACTGGATTATTTAGATTAGTTAAGCTGAGTCTGAAGAACGGTGCAGGAAATTAAGGGGAATAGAGATTTTGATAGAAAATTTTGTTACATAGTTGCCCCAACTTGTTAGAGGGATGGTTTGTAGTTTCAACATTTTATTTTTAATTGCTGTTAGAAAGAGAATCCTATAAATAATAACAGCAGGATTTAAAATCAATAATAATTATGTACTACCATCTAAAAGAATAACTATCGCATTTTAAAAATAAATTTGTCTATTATATTCCGCATTTTTTTAATGTGGTATGCCTATTAAAATAAATTTTCAGAATCAGGACTATTTAAAAATACGATTACTGGATATTCTAAGTTTATTATATAAAGAAATGTGCTTTTGCTTTTTGGTCACAGCAGAACATACCATAGATCAAGAAAAGGACACTATGTGGATAGTTTGATGGGGAACGTATTCTGTGAGGCTCAGGCTTATAATAAACTGATAGAAAGAAATTTTAAAATTTTAAAAATTATTCAAAAACTGTCGATTTTCTTCAGTTTTTACGATTTTTAAGGCCGATGCTGGAACGGAAGATATCAATCAATTTCCCTACTTTTTTCCTCGTTTAATTTCACACTAATTCGTATTTTTTCCATGGTATAGCAACGTGAAGAAAAAAAGACATTTTTCGGCAAAACCTAATAAGCATATGTTTTATATGAATTGACAACACAAGAAACCTGAGTTGAAAACTCATTAGAACTTCAACCCATCACCTTTAGAATGTTAAGCTGGACATTCAGCGTGCCATTTTGACTGTCGGGTCATATATGCTGAAATGCGACTGGTTTAGATACGTGAGGGAGAGAGCGGGATGATCTCATGCTCTAAAGGAAATTGGAGCAGGGGAGGGTTCGTGTGTGTAATTCGGGTGGGGGACCCCTAGCAGAAGTTTCAGAAAAGGATCCGAATGACTTGTTGCGAATGGTTTCGTGATTTGAGTGGAACTGCCGTAAATGACCTACCTAAATGGATGGCATAAAAAAATGGAATGGTTTGGAAGGCCGCTACGCCATTTCTGTAGAGTGGCGTGATTGTGATTGGGGGAATTTAAATCCATTGAGAGGACCGGCCAGGCGTATTGAGTTAATCATCTCTGACTGTAAAAAAGAAACCAAAACTAACATATAGCTTTAAATCATTCAATATATGTGCCTTTCATAACAAAGGAAACCAAAGCTTTCATTTAGATGTCTGTGCAAGCTGTATCGATATATCTAATGAAAAAGAGAGAGTAATATGCTTAGAATGGAATTTGCAGAGTTTATAAGGTGGGATTAAAGTAGATGATCTCTCTCACCTAAAAGAATAACATTTAATAGATAAATTCTCTTTCCAATTAATAGAGTAATGACATTTTCAAGAAAGGAAGAAGCCCTTAAATGTCTTCTTTCATCTATGTTTAAGCTGTTCATTTATACTGCTGCCTTCGATTTTCATCCCAATCTCGAATTGATTGCTAGGTCAGTTACCAAGGTTTGCTGCAGAGTTGGATTTTACTAGATTCTTCCTTTTTTTCTTCTAGATATATATCAATTGCTCTTTTACGTCAGCGATGAATAATGTACTCCGTTTTCTTGTTCCTCCTGGAGCCTATAGTTTTAGTTTAGAAAATGGTTGTTTAACTTGAAACCGTTATGTTAAACGTTTACATTTAAAAGGAGGATACTTTTCTTGTTTGTCAACTGAATGTTGTTCTATCTCAAAATTTCTTAATTTAAAAATATATCGTAATTTCTTTAATCCAAATTGCATGATGAATCAATTCTAAGTTTTATAAGAGATATTATTTAATTTAGGTTCAACGGGAACTTTTCATTTAAGAGTATTTTCATCTGTTATTAAAATGCTTTTTAACATTAAATGATCATTATAGATGTGCAATAATTTTTTTCTTAAATTTCGAAGTAAGAAATTTTAAAAAATAAATTTCAAATATTTGAAATTGTGGTCTATGAAAAAAATGTTTTACTATTTTCGCCATAACTAAATTTTAAAGATAAAATTTTCAATTTCTACAAAAAATAAATTCAGTAAAAATTACTTAATATTCATATAAACATTTTATTTTGGGACACCCCTATAGTTCTACAGCATGAAGTAATTTTACATCAACAGCAGCACAATCTACACCTTAACAGCAGTGGCGTAGCTAGGGTAAATTGCGCCTGGTGCTTATGATTCATTTTTCGTTCCTCTCTTCCTGATTCGTGAAGCCTCTGGGATTGAAAATTTAAAATAAAATGGAAACAATATATAGTCAAACCCCGTTATAACGAACTTCAACGGACCGACTCAGAAGTTCGTTTTAACCGAGGTTCGCTGTATCCGTATTTGCAAAAAAAGACCGTAACTTGCTAAGATACTACTTCTATAATAAACTTTTTAATGACATAATATTTTCATTAGTAATTAGGAACAAACCAAGTATTAAATAATATACTCAATAATAAACAAACTAAAGATATACCTTTTTATACTTATTTGCTAATCCACTACATTGAAAAAAGATGTTATTTTTGGTTGAAAAGTTTTCGACTTTATATACAACTCGTCAATTTTTTTATCCAGTATTTTAAACAGGTCCACAGCATGTTCGTCGATGCTTTCTGTGGCAAAAAAATTGTTCAAAACGTTTTTGCATCTGCAATGGGGAACTTCAGCATTTTTTAAAAACACATGAAAGCCATCCGTATTTGTAGAAAAAATCATTCTAATTTCAAATATGCAAGTGAAATTTTACAGAAAAATTTATTTATTTAAATATTGAGAGCGAAAGATGCACTGAAATAGCAGAAATCATGATGCAATCCGAAACGCACTCTCATTGGCAGAGTAGATTTTGACGTCGAGGGTGCCTTCCTTCGCATACTTCTCTTTCGCTAGTTCTCTATTCTGCTTTGAATCAAGGCGTTTGTACCAGCTAACATTTTAAAAGTGAAGTTTTTAGCTTTTCTACTATACAGCGTTCAATTTCACAATGGATATTGGTTTTGTACAAGCTAAATCGGATAATTTGAGACTCTTCCGCGAATCGTATCGTCAGCCCTTTATTTGAAAATGCCTTGAAATAATGTGTATCTCTCTGAATGCAACAGATTTTCCAACAATCAGCACTCAAATGTGACACACTATTCTGTAGTAATTTTATGGATCTCTTTGAAAGCTTCGGAACAAAGAAAGCTACTCACTTTCTATCAGTAAAATCCTGATCGCTTACTTATTTTATTACAAGGGAAGGAACACAAATGTTTTGTCAGTACATGTGTCTGTAATTATTCAGTTCCGACAAAGAAACTGGACACAAAACGCCGCCTCGTAAATTATCTCATAAGAAAAGTTGTTTTGACCTTCCCTTCAGTTACCGGAACAGGGCTCTATACTATACAGAAAAGGATTCGCCTTTGGGAAAAACGGATAGGTTTTCGAAACCATCAAGCAACAATAAATTGCAGAGGGGCCCTCGGGCATTCCGAGAAGACGCTGCGATTTCTGTTGCACAAGCAAGAACGGAAAGATAAGAATCTGATTTTGCATGATGTATTAAATTTCGTATGCCTACAGGAAAAAAAAACAGGAATTTATTTATTTCAGAAATTCCGTTCAAAATAATTTCAAGTACGGCATTTTTTTAAAAACACACCTGTGCCTTATTTTATTTTATATAGTTTTATTTTACTACGCTTTATTTTACTATATAAATTATTTCCTTTGTACTATTATTAATTTTAAAATACTAGTTTATACAAATTAATATAAAATCTGGTAAAAATAACTTATATAAAGAAATACACTAAAAAATTAAAAATGATAAAACTCTAACCACTTTCGTAAATTACAGAAAAAAAAGAAAAGATACGAACAAAGTATCTGTAAGTAGTAAGCCTTCTTTACTGCAAAGTAAGTTTTTTTCATTATGTTAGTTAATTTTTTAATTATATAAAAAAAACTATATAAATTTATAACAATATTCAAACCAGACCAAATGCGACTGATCTAGGAATTTAAGTGCTGCCATCAACAAACTCGAGATGCACGATGAGATAAATTTATCCCACCTTTTCTCAACTATAATAATTGATGAGCAAACTAAATTTTGAAGACTAATTTTGATTTTAATGAATTCATTGAATATAAAGAATTTATTTTGAATCAAAAGTTAATTCTGCGAATTATTTTGTTGAACTACAAATGAAAACCAATTTTATTATAAAAAAAGTCGTGAATTTAAACTAATTTTTAAGATAGTCTTGTTAATTTTCAATAGCACTGGTAATTTTTAAACAATATAAGAAACATTCGAATATCCATTGAACAAATTTATGCTATAAATTAACATGAGCAAGTTTTTTTTAAAAAAAGATTCTTAAAGAAGGTGGGATCGTCTATATTTTTACCCTTTGAGGAGCAATGGCCTCTCAAAGGGTAAACAAATAAATTCCATGTAATCAAATGGGAAAAAACTAATTAACTTTAACTATTCGCTTTGAAATATCTTAATTTTTTTTGCTGCTAATCTCACCTTATACTTCTTTTAAAAACAAAAAAGATATCGAATTCTGAATTTACTGTGCTTCATGATATACAATTTTAATAGGTATAATATAGATTAATAACTCACATCAAAATGATCTCCACAGACATGACGAACGCTGCTTGCTGATAATTCCGGATTTAGCCTCGGATCTCTCTTCATCGCTTTACACCACTTTTTGCGAATAACATAATTTTTTGGTACATTGATAAATAATTTATCGGGTGCCGTTACAGTTGTATTACGACATTTAGGAACAATACAATACTTGTATTTTTCCGACATTATTTTATCTGATGCGATAGTCGGAAAGTATAGAAAAAAAGAGAATCTCTATAGAGCGCGAACAGGAAGGAAGAGTGTTTCTCCCCCGTCTGGCAATTTTGACGTCAGACCCGTTTCCCGCCAAAATGGATCGTTTTTCCTGCGTTTTCTGAGAGTCGAACTTTGATTGCAAATTTTAAAAAAAACAAAACTGTCTAGAATTTTTTTAATGTTATTGTTCGTTTCGAAGCATTTTGAATCGATTTAAAAAATAAAAAAAAAATGCTGAAGTTCCCCATTGAAGGCCATGGTTCGTCTTTTTCTTCTTCCATATCTGAAAACGAATCTACAATAGAGTTGTTTTTTTTTCATTTACTAATGCCACGATATCTTCCTTACTCACTTCTCCAGATGTCATGACATCGTCGTCACAACATTCGAAATGTTCGATTTCATTTTGCGAAAAAGAATTCACTCCATGCTTTTCTGCTCCGATAGAAACGCTTTTCTCTTGCCAACGTTAGCCATGATCAAAGTTCACAGAATGATAAGCTAAGCAATTAAACAAAAATAAGAGAAAACACATGATTGCTCCTGGGTCGTCTGGCCAGAAAGTGCCCTCCCTTCCTTGGTTGACACTAGGCAAGATGTCCAACGGGGGAGGAGGGGAGATAGAAACTGTAAAGAGCCTTGCCTGTTGTTCCTTTATACCCACTTATGGAGTTAGCAGCGACTCTGACAAAGGTACAATAGGTGAGGAATAAGGTCTCTGAACCAGAGTATTTCATGCAAAAGGGAAAACTCTTGTAGAAGTTGGGTTGACTTCAGCAAAATTAGTAAAGTATGTCAATTTGGGCAAATGAAAAGTTTGAAGCTTTAGAAATTTTCAGTTCGCTATAATCGAATCTCTGGTGTTTGATGTTCGTTGTAAACTTATGAAAATACATTATTAACATAGGGCTTCAGTTGGGACCATGTGAAAGGTTCACTGTAACAGAGGGATCGTTATATCCCGGGTTCGCTATATCGCGGTTCGACTGTATTTTTAAATCGGCCCCAAATAGTGGCGCCCGGGGCATTTATACTCCCCTTCCTTCGAGGGGTTGCTACGCGTTTTCTTAACAGTTTTGCAGAATCAATACGACAGGACATGTCCAAAACAAAACATGACATCTAATTAGAAGTAAAGAAATTAAACTGTTGAGGGGTTTTACTTAGTTAATTGTCTCTTCAAAATACTATTGTTCTATTAGGATATAAGCTAAATAAATAAAACGAAAATCACGAGAAAACATATTTTTTTATGAATCAATTCGTAGCATTTAAGACGTGCTGGTGAGCCGCAGTGGCTTGATGGTAAGGTCTCGAGGTTGGGGAAACCCGATTCCACCGAAGAACTCCTGTCTAAGTTGGTCTGGTGCACGTTAAATACCTCGGGGCCAAATGCCTATCCGTTTGCGTGATGCGGAAGTGTGGAGAGGGGGGTGCCAGCTCAGGTGTCGTCCTTGTCATTTGATCGAGGTTCAAAATTACGAGATCCATCCCAAAATAGGGCTCGTGTTGCTTCAAAACGGGACGTAAATATAACTAAACTAAGAGGTGCCTTGGATACATGTGATCTCATTTTTTTTGCGCCTGTTCATTATGCTTGGAAAGTGTTGATTGGTTCTCAGCAATCACTTTCTGTTATGATTTCATATTCAATCTGTAATCGCGCATCGCATCAATTACTCATCCACTTCCTTTTTCACTATTTGGTGTATGATGTCATTTTCTATTTTTGTGGCTCGCTCTTCTCTTGTTGGTTAATCATTACTTCAATATATATATACCTCTGCTTTTGTAAATAATAAATTATTCTTCCTCCTGCTTCGGTTTACGGCTGGTGAATTTACTTTAACACTTTCAGTAAAATGTGTAAAGATAAATAGGTTTTTAAAACTCGTTTAACCAATTATGAAACCAGACAGTGATTTGTCCGATGTTAGGTTTCTGCAATTTTTCGATTAATTTAATCATGTGTTTGCGTTGATTTTCTGCTATTGATGTAAGCCGTAGATGCCGTTTGATGTTTAGACGAAATTTGAGACTGTTTATTAAAAGGAGTAGTCTTCACATTTGGATACTATCCGCTACCTGGAGCCAAGAAGCATGAGGCACAATCGTTTTAATTAACTAATTAATTGAGGCTGTAACTTGCAGAAATCAGAACCGACCTTTGTTTACGTTAGTAGGCAGGAGGAATTAATTAAGTAGGTTTAACATTGGAATACACTGGATTATTTAAATTAGCTACGCTCTATCTTGAGGAATAAAAAGAAAATTAAAGATAGAAGAGACTTTGGTAGTTAATTCAGTTGAATAACGGGTTCAACTTCATTCACGTAAGGCTTAGAATTTCAGCAGTTTAATTTTAATTCATGTGAGATGGAGAATGTAATGAATGGCATAAGAATTATTTAAAATTTATAACATGCATTGCAACATCCAAATATTTTCAACTCAATTTAAACTGAACTTGTGTTTCTGTTAAATAAAATTGTATATTTGTGTAATAGAAGAGTTTTTGAAAATTGACATTAAAAATTAAAAATTTTGAAAATTGACAAGTAACGATATTTTTCGCAATTAACGAGAATGTCGGATATATATATATATATATATTTAAAACACACTGTATATAAAATTAGTCTTATATTATGTTTTATAGTTATTTAAAACCGAAATGTGATTATTAAGATAAGGTAAAAAAAATCGTGATAATAAAAAAAATGTCGAAAATTAATTTAGGATGCTGAAAATACTTTAAGACATAAAAATTATTTCTAATGCGACCGGTAAACTGTTTTTCAGCAGTAGATACTGCATTAGTGTTTAGAAGAAATCAATCAAATTACATAAATCGTAATATCAGAATTATTGAACCGAAAAAATGATTTAATACGGATAAAAAACAATGAATTAAACTGAAAAACACCAATCCCACGATTTTCATTTTTTAAATTTGGATGAGGTGTTAATTTTTTATTTATTTATTTATTTTTGTTTTTAATCAGTAATTTTAACGTTCATGTTTCCGAAATGCTTAAATTGCTGACTAAACTGTAAATAACCTAACTGATGATAAATTGAGTGTATTTTATCTGATTTTCTGAATAATAATTTTTTTTAATCTTCATATATCTTGAATGGATTAATTTTATTTTATTCCTTTACAAAAAAAAACCCAAATAAATCAATGTTTAAATTGAGATCCAGAAAAATGCTAACATTCTAATATAATAATTTTATTACTGCCAGTCAGACAACAACAAAACATTTAATTTAAAATATTTTTAAAATAGATATATTTAAAATCGGTTAAAAAATTTAAGGCTAATAAACTATTTGGATGATAGCAAAATAATTGTTCTTTCGCATGAAATATTTACTAATTTGGATTACTTGATCCTGAGAGTATTAGGTAATTATTTCTATACGTGTCTGGATGATTACAATATTTAATTTTAGGTCTTAAACTGCATTTAATTAGCTAGCAAGCTACATCTTAACTATCAATATGTTGAAGTGGTTTCTAAATTATTCTAAAAATCGATACTCAACTATTAAACTATACTAAATTCTCTTTTTAAAAAAGACCTTTTGACAAATATTTATTCTAGATTATTTTTGAGAAATTGTTTTAAATATGTATCAGGAAATTTAACTATTAACTGTTTTTATCACAGTAAATATAAACTAAAACAACTACTCGAATTACCGCTTTAAATGCTGATGAAATCTTACGCGATTCTCTCCACAGTTCCACCTGATACTACATGATACACTTTTATTGCTGTCATAGTTATACAGAAAGTAAAAGATTATATACGAATTTATTTTGTGAAGACTTCTAAGGGTGTAGATATACGTTCTCGGCAGTTAAGGAGTATATATACACCCTTTAACTGCCGAATCGGAATATATTAAATCTAAAACAATCAGTATCATCATTATCAATCCTTTGAAGTTAAAAAAAATGTGTCTATAGCATAATTAAACGGAAAGTGAAAAATTATAGATGAAGCTATTTTGTTATGCCTTCTAAGGTTATATAAATACGCTTACGGCACTTAAGTAGTATGTATACACTCCTTAACTGAGGTCACCGTGAGCTGGTGGTATGTTCTCAGCTTCAGGGCCGGAGGGTTCTATGTTAGAAACCCAATTCCACTGAAGATCCGTCGTGTATGGGGTAAGGTGGAGAGAAAAATTCAAATTAATTTTCCAGAGTCACTATAGCGCAGAAAAATCATTACGATTGGTGCATACTTAAACAACCAAAAAAGTATTATTCAAATCTGATAAGATCTTCTGATCGCGCAACGCGTCTAAATATTTGAAAAAATGAAGAATTTCACCGCTTTTTAGCAATTTTTTTTAAATTTTTGCTTTCGTAAATGTTTTAGTGCTATAGTGCGAAAACGTTTCAATGGGTACTGCTACATAGGAAAAAAATATTTCTCTATTTTGAGAATATCATTCCATCGCGAAAATCCCTTAAAATTTGCCTAAACTGAAATATTTTGACAATTTTCTAAATTTTTAAAATAAATTTGTATCAACCTTTAAGGATCCGCAATGAGACCACGGAGTTAATGAAACAACTTCAAAGTGTTTTTTTAAAGAAATAGCGTCGATGGTTTAAGTAATTTGAATTCACTGTCCATTGCTCCACCTGGCAACAAAGTGCGAAACTCCGTTTCGTTCAGGCCGCTTACTCTAGTGAAGGTCACTCCCACGCCCCAATCACTTTTCAACTATGTCTATGTCTATGTGTCAGATAGTCGTCATTAGTGAACAGTGGCGAATATAGGTTATAATTTGGGGGGGGGGGCGCAATATGACCAAGCTTACAGTTATTTGCGCTTGTTTTTTTTATTATTTTTTTAAGTAAACTATCATTCCATTATTAAGGATAGTTTTCAAGGGGTTTTAGACAAAGTGTTCGGACTAAGCAATATAGTTATTATTTTTTTTATGTTTTCAATTTATTTTTATAAGTGAACTGAAATAATGCTTTATTATATGATAACGCGTTGTTTTATGACACACGCGTAGTGAACATTTAATTGTATTCGCGTTAATATTATTTTCCTCGCTCCCCTTACTTTTTTACTTACTTAATGTGTTAGCTTTTTAAATAAAGATTTTTTTTGCTCTGGTCCCAACAAAAGTAAATTTTATACAAAGGAAAAGAATGTTGGTTTATTATTATTGAGCTATAAATACGGTGTCATAAAGTGAGTACATAAAAAAAAGTTTGCCTTTTTATGTAAAGTTTACAAAACGAAGTCCAGATTTCTTGGTACACTAGCAAACTTATGAAGAACTTCTTCATCTCTTATTTTAATGTCTCTATGAATCGATAGTAATGCTAGTCCATTAAGCCTACTTTCCGATGTGGTATTTCTTAAGTAAGTCTTCAATCTTCTTAAACTTGAGAAGCTTCTGCCCACGGTTGCTACAGAGCCAGGCAGAACTGCTAGTAGTTTCAAGAGAATATAAATGTTGGGGAAGAAAGTCTTATCACATTTTTCTAGAGAACTAATGGCTGTTTTGGGAAGATTTGCAGATTTTTCCTGACCCCACTTTTCTTTCCACAACATAAACTCACTTTGCACGACCTCTTTATGTGACAAATCTTCTTCGTAGAAATTGAAAGCAGCTTCCAATGAATAGGAATCTGTTTTTGGTACAAAATTCTGGAAGGATGTGTTGTAAGGATGTAACTGTTTCCTTGTGAGATTCAAAGCGTTACTTCAGTGAATTACAAAAATCATCAAGGTAAGGTACATAAACAGCTCGTCGATAGTATTCTTCTTCTGTGCTGTAAGGGACGTTGTTGCGGGCTGTTTGAAGGCGACAAACTCTTAGAATCTCTTCTTTAATGTCGAGTTTTGAAGCGATTTCCTTTACTTGAGCATACAGGGTTTTAAAGTTGTCATTAGCATTTACCCTTTGTTTCGATAGCAGATATAAGACACTTGTAACATTTGCTATGGCTTCAGAAATATCTATGTGTTTTTTAAGCTTCTCAGATAAGTTATGCGTAGTTGACAGCATCCGGCTCAAAACAAAAAGATTGACAAGAAATTGAAATTGACTGATAGAGCTACTTAGAGCATGTGCCTTAGATGCTGAGTCACTTGATTCTTCTATTTTCAAAAGAGAGAGAAGGATTGGTTCTAAAATATCTTTAAATGAAAACACCGAGTCGTGCCTTTCCACCCATCGTGTTTCACATAGTAAAATAAGTTTCTTTTTTTTCTGTTCAGGACAACAGTCAGATATCATTGATTTCAGTATTTCAGTTCTTTTGGCTGACATATGAAAGAATCTGCAGACTTCTTTGATAACGCCCATACAATTTCTTATAGAAGGAATGTTACTTGTATCCGACAAACACAAATTTAGACTATGTAAACTGTTCTATTTGGCTAATGTCAGTGGTTTCATTTTCCAAGACGGAATAAAAAATAGACTTCCTGACATTTCTCACAATTTGAGATTGTATTAAATGACCAAACGTGTAAATAATCTCGTTTTGAATAAAATAACTTGTGTACATGCTCCCCCCCACCACTGTTCATTAATTGGTCTTTAAGGTCATTATCTCCACTGTTAGCTCTGTATCTCAGGAGTGATCGAAAATTTCCGTCATTTTTTTCTGGTTCTTCTAGGCCTATACGTCCACCGTCACGATGACCTCTTACTGCTATTTGCTGCCTTCCGCAAAATCTTATAGTTTGTATTATAGGGATCAGTCTTTTTCTGTTTTTTTCAATATCCAATCTTCTTTGAGCATTGACCTGATTAATAATACTCTCAGTTTTTTTTGTAACAATGGATTTTGTGTTTTCAGCAATCAAGACTGATTTTTTATGATATGTGCAATTTTCGTGTTTACAAAACATTTCCTTGGCTTTTTTCGAATTACTAAAAGCCTGTGTTACTAATGCCCCTGTTACTTGGTGATATCTTTTTCTTACATTTTTGGAGTGCGAAAATATTACGCAATATTTACAAAAAGATCCGGATTTTTCTTCAGAATAAGCTAACCACTCGAATTCTTCTAGCTATTTCATTTGAAAAGATCTAGAGTGGTTTGAACTAGAACTACTAAAAGTAGAAGGAAATATGTATACAGGTTGAGGTTTCCAAACATTTTCTACTAGCGAAATTTTTTCTTCATTTGTTAACGAACGAACGGAATTGCTTTGACAATAGTTTCCAGTATCATAGATATTTTTTCTTACTTGGTTGAAGTCCTCCTCAACTGGGGCTGGATCAACGGTACTCGTATTTGCGACACCAGAAGAAACATTGTTACTGGCACAGTCAACTTCAACACTGTCACTAACAGGCCTATTTACACTCTGTTTTTTTGCAAAAAAGTTTTGAATAGAAGCTTGTCTCTTCATTATGAATGCAGTTGACTTAATAACACATTAAGATTCCAGAACAGCAAAATGCAGATGATCGCGGATACACAGCTATTCAAAAAGCTCACTAACTCAATCAACAGAGCTGCAGATAAAACAACTTGACAGACAAGCAGAGAAAACAAAACAAGCAGAGCACACGAACTAACCGCATAAGAATGAACTAACTCCTATTGCCGGTCGCCCGCTAATATAGGATCAGTTGGCGCGCTTAGCGACCTTCTGTAATATTCCAGAATCTTCGAACCTATTCGAGATTTCGACTCTTCACTATTGCCAATTTTGGCGCCAAAGTTGTATATGTTTAGACGCAAAATTTTGCGAATAAAAAACGTTATTTAGTGAGATTATCCTTGGTATGATATAGTTCAAAACAAGGCTACGCCTTCATTCACGCCCTTATTTTAAATTCACGGTACTTCTGGTGCCATCTATATTTGTTTTTGGAAGCTAAAAGTTAGGAAATTATTTCCGAGCAAACGCCAACCGAATAATAACTACTTATTACATTAAAGTTGTTTCTGATTTCGGGGGGGGGCAGGCCCCCAGGCCCCCATATATACTCCCTTGTTAGTGAATGAATAGCCTTCTGCGTTGTTTCTCATACTTGGCACTCAATAGTAATTAGATCTATTCTATTTAGTTCGCTTGTGAAATGGTTTCGTTAACTTTAAAGAAAATTATAAAATAGTCCATTAAGTGTTCTCTATTTCCCTTCCGGGAGATTTGCTACCAAATAAACTCCCTATATACCAAAAGGTGCTCCGATGTTGTTTTTTAGAAAGGTTTTTAGTTATCAAGGAAGCTCAACAACATAAAATTAAGTTTTTAGAAATTAACACTTAAGTGGAACAAAAAGTAAAAACTATTTTGGACAAGCATTGTATCCCTACAGTTTCCTGTTATACGATTGGCCAGCTCATCAATACCTTCTCTGATACATATTGCAATCTTAGGAAATCTTACAACCGAGATTAGGAGAAAAAAGACTTTAAAAACATTTTTGATGATTTTAAAATCCAAGCAAACAAGCTCTTTGAAGCCTCTATCAGTAAGTGTGTAATGGGTGCGCATTTTTCTTGTAAAAAGACCCCAGACATTTTCGAGTGTCCAATTTACATTTACTGTCTTTGTGAGAAACCTAACTAACTATATTCCCGTCACTGAACAAATGTTTACTTTACGGGGAAGCATGGTTTAGGAAGTATTGGTACCTGGACAAAGGATGCAACAATGTTCAAAACTAGAATCAATTTTTAAAAAAGTAAGAACTATGATTTAATTCCCCATAGGTTTTATGATTATGGCGAATGTGAGATTGCTCTGAAATCATGACCTTACTAGTCATTTGGACAGTTGCCCCTTCTGAATGCCTGATATATGTCTAAAGGATATCTCTAGTCTTTGCTTAAATATTTTCTGTCCACTTCTGGATTGCACAAGCTATTGATTAAAAATTTATCACTGTAGTTTTTTACACTGTTTGAGATTCTCTGCAACTGGTCAATAAAATATCTTGGACCAGTTGTTTCCTCACTGAAGTGCAGAAAAGCGTGACTGAAAGGTAGTATCTCGATGAAATGTAGCGAACAGACAGCCCATCGCAGTGTGTCGTTCGACATAGGTTTCGAGATGATGAAGAGCACCATCAACTTTTCTACGCAGTATTAATATTAGTACAATCACAGCCAATGACCTCCAAGTCCTTTAGTGAAATTCCTTATTCATTTAGGTTACATACAATACCAGATGCAAAGTCTAGTTAAACTAAAATGGTACTAGATCCGGAGTTCGGAAACACATGGGCAACATAAACAGAACCAGGTTCGTTGATGAGAGAAAAAAGCTCCTCCTTCATTATTCGACTTAACTGTTTTGATTCAATTCTTTCTATAACTAGGGTATGATATTTTCTCTGCCAAGGAAAGTTGAATAGAATAAATCGATACAGAACACTATTCAGCAATGATATGATACACAACGCAGAAAGCCCAGAAAGTTAGTCATTCAACCATGACGACTATCACCTAGACATAGAGACCAGTTGGAGTAATGGGCAGTGAATTCAAATCAAATACGAAGGTTAATACTAAACCACCGATACTATTTCTTTAAAAAAACACTTTGGAGTTGTTTGATTAACTCTGTGATCTCATTGCGGATCCTTAAATAATGGTACACATTTGATTAAAAGATTTTCGAAAATTGTCAAAATATTGCATTTTTTGGTAAATGTTAAGGGACTTGAGCGATGGGAAGATGTTCTCTAAATAGAAATATAATTTTTTTACTTGTGTAGCTTTACCCATTGGATTTCTTTTGTATTATAGAATTTTAAAAAATACAAAAGTAAAAAATTTTTAAAAATTGCTAAAAACAGTGAAATTCTCCATTTTTCTCAAATATTTAGATGCTTTATGCCTTCGGAAAATATTATCAGATTTGAATAATTTTTTTTGTTATTTAATTATGCAGCAATTGCAACTTTTACGCGCTATAGCGACTCTCAAATATAGAGTTGAGTTTTTTCGCTTCGCCCTAGAATGGGTCCCTTTTGCACGTTAAATCATACATAGTGGCCCAACGTCCTCTCGCTGGTATGGTGCGGAAGTTTCGAGTTGGGATGCAATGTCAGATATCGTCCTCTTCATATGAACGTGCTCAAAATTTTGAGGTTCGTCCCAAAATAGCCCTCGTGTTGCTTCAAAACGTGACGTTCTTGTAACAGAACTAAATTAAGCACTCCAAAGTACCGAGTGGGAAAGTATGTGCATTTGCTCTTAACTTCATTAAAGAACAGATGCACATATATTACTTATAAATGTATTAAATCTAAGACAATCAATTTAATTATCAATCTTTTCAAGATCCCAGGAACTATGCCTTGAAATTAACGTCACTCCAATCTTTCCGAATCTGTTATTCACAACTTTCTGGGTACTACATAGATGAAGCCCCTAATTCCAACGGTGAACCATTGATTGTGATTGCTTTCACGCCAGTACTGTATGAGATTGTACAATCAGATTTCATATCGTGCCTCTGAATATGAAATTTCACAATGACATGCTATACTCATTAACTCCTCCTACAACAAGGAGTGTCTTCATTCTCTCTCTCCTACATCGGAGTTAACTATTCAAATGAAGTTTGTGGTCATCCGATATTCCAGGTAATAGCGTAAATTAGATCCTGCAACTAAATTCAGCAATCAGTACTAATTATTTAGAATAACCGATTTTGCTGGAGTGATTGGATTTGTTAGTATTAGCCTGGTATTTTTTTAATTGTTAATAAAGATCGCATACCATCTGTTTGTCATCAAGATATTTGTGATTAGAAATTTATTTCAATGATCAGCATTATTATCTAATATATTATTACACTCTAAACAAAGCTACTAATTTTTCCTAATATTCTATAATTAACTTCAATTTGAAATTATTGTTAGACTTTATGAAATTTGAAGCAATACGAAGTAGTTTCCAATTTGTTACAAATTATATATTTTAATTTTGTTGTTATAGGCTTTGAATTGGAGATTCGATTCTCCTTCTGACTGCGCAGTGAAAGCATGAAACTTGATATTTTGTCAGCTGGTGACCAAATTTATTCGGAAGGAAACTATGCACAGAACGTCATATATCTATAAAGCATGATATTTTTTCTATAAAATTTCAATTAGATAAAATAATATTTATAAACATATTTTACAGACTGTTTAAACCTTTGCACAGAAAGCAAAAAGTTTATTCTAAACAATCCTTCGCAGCTTTTATGTCAATTGAGAAAATTAAATTTGCAATAGTAGGCATAAATGTAATAACAATATTCTGTTTATATATGACCCCCGCAGCAAGAAAATATGAGGAAAACATCTAAACAGGATATAAAAAATGTATTAATTCAGAGCGTTTTTTAAGAAAAATATGATTATTAAAATAAAAAAAGCAATATATACAAAGCAATATATACAACGTCAACGTCAATGAAGGTCGTTCACTAAGGTTTCTGTAATTAAAAAAATGCGGGGTCATCGAAACGTTGTAAAATGCATAGTTATATGTAGTTGTAGACTATGTACAAATGTCACAACTGAAAAAACAAGCAAAGAACCGAAAGTTAGTCTAAAATTTGTATTCTTAATCCCAACGCTTTGCAATAAAGTTCGTTCAGTAGAAAGAATGAGAATATTCCAACCGTTTCGCGCACAATTCTGAGTCAGTGACGTCAGAAGAAGCAGACAGCATAAAAGGGCGAGCAATTCGCGATCGTTATCAGTGCTAAGCGTACGCATGGCAAGGGGACGAGCTACTGACCTTGCAGTTTGCAATCAAATCATACAAGAGCACCAAAATGGTATTTCTCAGCTCCAAATTGGCCGAACGTTCCGCTTGGCACAATCTACAGTGTGTAGTATTATAAAACCTTTCACTACAACTGGAAATAGCCGTCCAGGAAAGGCTCCCGGTCGGAAGCTAACGTTGTCTGATCGGGAAGTACGCCTATTTCGTCGACATATTCGTAAAAATAGGCACATGGCAGTCGAAGACCTAGTCACATGGGCAAGATAAAGTTTTGGAAAGGCCATTTCCGAAGCATCTACGCGTCGATATATCAAAAGGTGTGGTTATGCATTCTACAAAGCGAGGCGTAAGCCATTTCTCACTTCATTGAATAAACGTCGGTGTGTTGCGTGGGCCAAACTTACCTCAGATGGACTCCATCTCAGTGGGAAAAGGTACTGTGGACAGATGAATCCATATTCGAGGTTTCATATGGAAATATTTGCCGAAAGGCTATTAGGTTAGAAGTATTAAGCAAACGATCCATCCCAATACAAAGGCGTAGTTCATAAAGCAAGCTCTGTGATGGTGTGGGGTTGTTTGGCAGCGAATGGGGTTGGCAATTTACATTTTTGTACGGGCACGATAAAGGCTATATACGTGTTCTTGAAGTGAATCTACGTCCATCAGTGCAGAGATTGATTGGCAGAAAACGATATATTTTCCAACAAGATAATGAAGGTCTCATACAACGTAGATAACAGAAACATGGCTACGTACGAAACATGTCCCTGTTTTAGATTGGCCAGCAGCAAGCCCGGATCTCTCTCCTATACAGAATATTTGGAGAATTCTTAAGAGGAATATGGCCAAGCGTCGTCCCCGAAATATACAACAGTTACAAGATTATTTGCAGAAGGAATGGGAAAAAATTTCTACAGACACATTAAGCCGTTTAATGCCGTCCATGCCCAAACGTTTTGCTGCGGTTATCCGCCATACAGGTGACGTCACCTCTTGGTAATCGAACCGAACGAACATTTTTGACTTTAGTTGCGCAAGGAAATACACTTGCATCCTTTATCATAACTTTCTGTTTTGTTGTAAACTAACACAAATGCTGTTATAATGTTGTATTCAACGTATCAAATGTTAATAAAACGTTTCTTTTGCATATACGTTTCTTTGTGTTTCTCAATTTCCTCATTTTAAGCTATTTCTTATGTGAACGAACTTCATTGACGTTGACGTTGTATTTTGAGACACTGTTTATTGCAATAAAAACTGTTGAAATCAGTTACATTTTTAAGTGATAATTACTACTGTGTAACGTTCAATAAAAAATATTTGAGCTTGCAAAATAACAATAACAAGATAAACCAACAGGATAATTACATCAAAGTGTGTAAATTATGCTTTCGGTTTATAACCGTATCTGTAAAACGTAATAATTAAAAAGAAAAAGCACTACTACATTTTAAATAGTCAGCCTTTGGACTGAATATTTAATAGTAAACGAATGAAACGGAAACAATACTTTTTATCTAAAAGAGATGAATATATCTTCCTGTTTAGTGCCAAAAGGGGCAGGTAGATAAATAAGTAATAAAACGTAAAGCCTTAAAAGAATCCCTTAAGAATGCTTCCATGCAATGCAGGATTTTAATTATAAATTCAAAAGTTGAAAAAAATTCCCGATTAAATTAAGAAGTGATATCCCAGGAATTATATCGATTTTCTATTTCGGAAAGATTTTAAAGCTGATTTTGTCTTTGCAATGGTTTATTCATATTTCATCACCTTCGGCGACAAGCTTGTTTGAGGAGAATATAGTTCTAATTTAATCGCATAAATTGATATTCATGATTCCCTTAAGAAAGCCATTTTTAATTGTGTTAGACATTTAACTTATGTTCTTTTAGGGGCCTCGGACCTGTTTTGTTCATTGTCTACATGAATGAACATAATGGAGTCAATCAGCTGTCCAACCAGTATATATAAGTTTGTACTATTTTAAGTAGATATTATCATTTATTTAGGGGAATTTACAAATTAAGGAGATAAGGTTTCCAATAAAAAATTACTCAATTAGTATGGAAGCAGGAAGAAAATATTAATTTTAAATCAAATCTCGGAATCAAACAATAATGCTAATTTCAAAAATGTGAAAAAGAATGATATCTAAGCCTAGAAAACTTTTTCTTTTCTGTTTTGAATAAATTTTTTGTGATAATGTATTCTTGTAACTGGACTTAAAGAATGAACTTAAAAATTATTATTTGAATGCTATTTTGCTTAACTTTTGAATCTGTTTTACTGATGATTTTTTTATCGAGGAATGCAAGCAAAACTTATTCATGGAAGTATATTTGGAGTTGGCAATACTGAAAATGGAGGAAGAACTATTATTTTACAGAGAATGCATTTTCACATATACAGCGCAACAAGTTCTGTAAGGCTGTGAAAAATGTAATAAATCAATATATGTCAAAAATTTAAATCGCAGAGAGGATGAATTAATACATAGGACTGCTAATAAAAGGTTTATTGAACCTAGCTGTTATGCTTCGAAGAGCCGCGACATGGGATTCTGCATTGAAATTGCTTTTTGAAACTGATGTCCGCATTTGCTCTTATGATTAAGGCTTAGCAAGTTTATTCGTCAATCATCCGGTATTGCGGTATGGTTCCTTCAAGTTAATATAATCCAGGAAAGTTGTACTCCCTTGCCATGAGTCATACGAGTTTTATTCTTCCTTTCGGCAGACAATTTTACCAAAGCAGCTCATATGAATAATACTGTTTATTGCTTGTGTTGGCTTCTCTATTGACATTCATAAGAGTTCTTTTGAAACAAAACAACATTTATTAAGCACAACCATTACACTTCGTCACTGCGTACAACGTAACTTCGTTTAAACGTACCGTACTCGTCACTTCTCGTCTCTCTCTAGACTATTTCTAAAAATCAAATTCAAAGTAGCATACATTTTACTGTTGCCACTTACTTGATATCATACACTGATATACAATAATTATGTTGCAGTCATGCTTTTTCCTGGCATAATATTAAATACGCTTACACTTGTTACCAATGTATGCATCTAATTCATTCTCTTGTCACTGTTCTTCCTTTTCATCGTTGGCGTACAAAAATTTTATGGCGATTTCTTGCGAAGTTTTAAACAAAGAAAACCCAATTGTATTTAAGTGGTCATTGGCCACAGAGTTCTTGGAAATAAGGTATGTGATTTCCTTAAATTCCTCGTTTTGCTGAAAATTTTCGAAATTTGTTTTATTTGTTCACTTTATAGGCCATACATTTAGGTATCTAAAAATGCCTTATTTTTGTTTCTACTATAATTACAAGTAAAGCTATAGCATTAATAATAAACCGGAAGTGACAATTTTGATACAGGAAGTGGCAATTTAAAGAGCCTTAAAAATACAAACAATTAGTTTGAACAACTATTTTTAAATTCTCAAGCAATATATTGTTCTAAAAATATAGATTTAAGCTTCCATTCCTTATTTTTATTGTTTTATTGGTTTTTGGCGACGCTTTTTTTTTTAAAAAAAATGCAACACAACAGTAAAATTTTTTTTGGCTCTCAAATTGCACTTTTATAATTTAATTCCATTTATTTTGAACTGTTACCTGTTCTCAAGTGTTTTGAAAAGTAAATTTATACATAGATGCTTAAAAATTATATAGAAATTGACAAAAAGCTAATTCAGATATCGAGACGGCACTCACTATCTAGTACACAAAATTATTCAGAAAAAAGCTAAAAGAACACAAAAGCCGTTTAAAATCAAATAAAAGAGTGTTTGACTTATAAATATATTGAGTTTTAAGATTCTAAGATGTGTACAAAATTTTTTGTACTCTATGAAAATCTTTAAAAGCGTTTTCTGAGAAATTGTGTTTTTCTATATTTTTCTTCGCGGCAAACATCATTTTAAAAAATTTTTTAAGATATTAAAATGAAATTTGGCCAAGCTGTTTTATTTGTTTCTAGTTATGTTTTGAACTAGAATCTAAGCTCTCTGCCTATATTTATTTATTTTAATGACTTTTTAGTGAGAAAAATCGATGATTTTTTTTAAAAAAATTCGAGTTTGTTCACAAAGTTTGGAATATTTCCTAAACTTTTCGAGGTATTAAAAATATTTTAGTTCATAACACAAATAAGCCTGTCACCTATATACTGTGCAAATATTGATGAAATATATTCAATAGAACCTGTTATAGAAGGTTTGGCGTAAGTACAAATTTTCACTAAAATTTTGCTAAAAATTGCCTATGTTTTAAAAGTCAATGAAATTGCAATGGAATTCTTAGTTTTATAACTCATTTTAATTAAAAACATCAATGTTTCATTAAAAATTTCAAAAAAAGTGCTCCGAAGGTAGTCACATACCTTAAATGAGTCATTGATAACTTACATTGAGAGTATACAGAAGGTGAAACACCAGTGCACGTACTACGCCGCGTATTAAGTAAGTTTTATATTTTGCCGGTTTTGTCATAATCTGGGCTTGGTAATTTGATTAATTAACCACATTTGTATTACGATTCCTAAAGAAATTGTTGGAAAATTGTTTTGAATTCTTCGCATCATTTCTTCTAGAATCAGTTTTTGTTCTTTATGTTTAGCATTGAATAAATGTTTTTCGTAGACTATTCAGAAGGTCATTAATTTTAGTTTAGAGTCAGTCCTGTAAAATAATGTCATATCTGTAGGGGTTGGAGCACATATTTATATACTCTATTTTTACTTTTTATTCTACCTAAAAATGAAAATCTAAGAGTGGATTGTAAATTGAGCAGTTATTGCTTACCTAAGATATCAACTCGTAATTATTAATGATTTATCTTAATGAATATTGAAAATATTTCCCCAGATATGAAAATATAAATTCACCAGAAATATAATAATCCTTTATTTAAACTGTCGTATATATGCCAAGATTTTTAACAGAAGTATCAAATTCAGTTACATAATTTGACAAGAATATTAAAAATATTAATTGGTAAAAAAAAATTTAAATAAGTTCTCTGAGGTTCTGTTTCAGTTCTAAACATATGGAAATAGAGGATCTATTTTAATTCGAAATGTAAAATATTGATTTCCTCATCCTACCTTTAATGAAACGCATTCTTTTATAGGAAGAGTCAGGGTAAGATGGTTATATTTCAATTTGGTCAGTTTTTGAGGTAATTCTTTTTCTTTGCATAGTCATTATATTGGCCTTTTGTTGAGTTGTACTTAAATTGAGAAATTTTTATTTTAGTATTATCAAAGTTATTTTGTCATTTAAAATTAGCGAAACAAAAGTGCCAACTTGCAAGTTACCTGAGCAAGATGGAAATTACGACAAAAGTGTAATGCAATTTTGTTTTTAAAAAATTTTAAGGCAGAAAACTAATTAATTAAACGTTTTTAAGTATTTTTTCCTCGATTTGTATGTAATGAAATGGTTTTTTAGATAAAATTTGAGCTCATAAAATTATATATACGTATAAATTTACATATAAAAATTCTTCCTTCAATCGACAACGAGAAAAACTGGTTTGACTACAATTTCACCTTCCTCCCACATTTCCTCCTGCAACTTATAATAAATCTTGTGTGGATTATAGCCGTTATAGGCCTTTTTTCTTTTATATTTTTGTGAATATTTTTGTGAATATTTCTTTATTATTTTTTTTAAATTTAGGTTTTATGTATTTTGATTTATAGCTTTAGATTTTTTAAAATCGACTTCTTTGTGTATTTCTTTTAATCAAGAATTTTTTCCATTTTCAATGTAGTGCTTTTTGGGGGGATGACTACAAATTTTTACCGTTTTCGTATGTCGTTTGGCAACAAAAAGCACTAATTAATGTTATAGGCGGCCTCCTGACGAGAGGCTTGCCTTGATATTTTTCAGGATTTTGTCTTCCATTTCTTGTCTTTTCGTTTTATTTTTGTATTGATGTATTGTTTTTTTGTTGACGCAGCTTTTGAGTTAATGCAGAAATAGCTTCCTGAATTTAATTTTTCTTGTATTTATGTAATTTTTAATTTTTGTTTTTTCATAACTTATGTATAAAAAAATATAAGTATAAACATATAAGTCAAAATCAGTATTTTTCATTTACAAAAATCGGAAACCAATTTTGCTCATTCAGAGTAATATTAACCCTCAGGCCAACATGTGTGGCATTTGCAACTTTTTATTTAAACTTCTGATGGAGGGTTAACATAGATATTATAACACGCAGGGCGCTGTATTATATTTCCATTGAAAGTTTGAACTGAGGTCATGAGTGTCAGAAGTTTGGGCTTTGTAAAGGAATCAAACTTCAATTTCTTTGTAGTACCCCTTTTTATGCAGCCTAGACTCTCGTCTTTGCTGCTTTAAACGTTCTTCCATCTTCTATGTGTCTTTCTGAACCGAAATCTCTTTTATAGGTAAGCATACTAAGAATTTTTTTCTGTGGGTCTCACACCTTGCAACATGTGAGGGAACACTTAGTGGATCACGTAGCTCAAGAAAAGTATACAAAATAACTGAGAAATTCATATATTCTTCAAAAATTAAAGAGTAAGAAGCACTTAAGGGAAAGATGACGAGGTCGTCAAGTTGCCCTCGTCGGCAAGGTTAAAAGTCCTTATTTATTTGATGGGATTAACAAGAATCATATAAAGATAAATAGTGATTTTGAAAAGTTTATTTTCTAAAGTAGTCATGCATAGCAAAGAATAAACAAATATCTTAGGTGCTAGTCTACTAGATCTCACGTTAAAGGGACATCAAAATTACAACACGTCAGGCAAAAAACACGAACACCATATCACAGACAACAAAATGGCGTCAGTAGCTGACTCTGTGACTTTTTAGTACGCAGTAATGTAGATGGCTGGTAGTATCAGTAAGGTGGCGCTACCTAATAGTATGAACTTAAAATAAACCATTCGCCATCTTGCCCTAATTTCCTTTATATAGTAATAAGAATTTTTCTCAGAATATCCAGAATTGAAATTTAACCATATAAGAAATAAAGCGTGATTGTGAAAGTTTCCTCTTTAACCTTAAGAAACTGTAAATCCATTAAGAGATTCTGTCTCGTGTACTGTGTTAATAAATCCTGCTTCGTGAAAGAACTGAAACTGAGAGATACCCTTATTCTTTTGGAGAAATGCGTCTTCCATGGAATAAAAATCGTGTCTTTTATATACAACATGTCGAACTTTTTGGCGATATATCATCTCACCATCACAATTTAATCTGCTCAGAAAGAAATCCTCTGCGTTTGAAAGGTTGGATTAAACCAGATCTTCTTCACCTCTAATAAATACCTTTGAAAAGGTGATTCCGGTTTTCAATTAAAAAAGATACTGTATTTTTGATGATAGAAAAAAGTCTGTATTGATTGAAAATATTTTCGTCCTGTATTTATGCTTCTTTTTTCTGTTGGGAAAGTTTGTTTTCATACCAGTCTCGATAAATTAAGTACGTTTGTTACACAAATGATTTCAGTTAATCTAGTTTTTTTTCTCCTTTGAAAAATCATTTTTATTTTTATTTTGCGCGTGAATAAAATTTTTCTTTCGTTGTTTTCTTTGGTATACTAAGATTAGAAAATATTCAATATTTCTGGCAACTTTAAGACTATATAAGACGAATACTTTTGTTTTTGTAATCTGAATACCATTTTATCGACCACATTCTCTCGTTA
This sequence comes from Araneus ventricosus, assembly GCA_013235015.1. Classification (NCBI taxonomy): domain Eukaryota; kingdom Metazoa; phylum Arthropoda; class Arachnida; order Araneae; family Araneidae; genus Araneus; species Araneus ventricosus. Next base: position 4,266,539 of record BGPR01000003.1, on the reverse strand, counting down.
AGAATAAATAGCTATTTCTTAGATTTAATAACGATTTATTTTTAATGAGATTCTAAAGTAAGAATATTCTTAAATTTTCAAGGATTACTAAAGGTGAACAATATTCCTTTTAACTTAGGAACAAGAATTACCAGATCAATTAAGAATTGAAGAATCGCATAATATTGTGATAAATTTTGTTAGACATCGATGAAATCAAATAAAATTAGGATTCACTTCTTAACAATTACTCTCTGAACCCACCAAGCGGTTTAATATTCAGAACAGAACTTCAAACGGAGTTCATGTGTCTTATAACGAAAGTTTCAAAATTTATCAATATGTAATATTATCCGGGTGGTTTTCCCTTTCTCCCTTTTTAAACCTGAGAGTTGTTAAGAAGTTTTTGATCCTTGCCGGGATTAATTAGATTTCACGAGTCCCTTTTCACTATTTGCGTGCACTATCATTGATAGTACACGTCGTGATTCTCGTGATCAATTCATCAATGGCTCAAGCTATAGTCATTGGGTACGGAATCAGCAGACGAACCTCTTGCCGGGACTAATTAGCTTCCATGTGTCCCTTTTTACCATTTGCGTGTATTATCATAGTCATGCTTGTCGTGATCAATTAATCACTGCCTGAAGCTATAGTTATTAGGTACGGAATCAGCAGACGAACCTCTTGCCGGGACTAATTAACTTTCACGTGTCAATTTTTAACATTCGCGTCTATTATCATTGTCATGCTTGTCGTGACCAATACATGAATGGTTCAAGCTATAGTCATTAGGTACAGAACCATCAGGCGAAAAAACACAAGAGAGATGAAATGGAAAGCAAAGCAGCCAAGAAAGAAAATCTTCTTCGACGTTTTCAGAAGAAAAATAACTGAAACGAAACTTTGAAAAAGAAAGCTCAAATGGATAAGGCTTCTTTCCCACTTGGTGCAGCAGTCCAAAATCTTAGGGATGATTCGCTAAACTTGCCTTTATTTTGCGTAAAATTTCTAAATAATGATTTTGAAAATGCATGCAAATTTAAGGTCTATATTTTATCAATTTTTTCCCGGGTTTTTCTGATAATTAAAAGCTATTTTTATTTTCTTTTATAAGTTCTAATACAATCTTCATACCTTTTAATGATTAGAATTTAACCCCACCTGACATCTCGAATTTTGGGGGATACTAATCGCCCTGCATACTTCTTTGTCCTTTTATTATCATTGCACATGTGATGGCTAGATTGACTACTAACAAGGGAAGACCAGAGCAGTTATCCCTCAATTTTGAGAAAAGGAGCTCAGATCTTCTCTTCCAGACTCTTAAAAAATGAGGAATGTACTTCTTTCTCTTCTTTGCCATAATCACTGTTTTGGAAAGAATATTTAAGAATCCGCCTTTTCTCAGACAAAATTTTAAAAAAAGTGATAGTATGTCACATTCGACGTTCACACTTTTCTTCTGACTCTATTTGTTTCCCCACAATGCATTTTTGATATTATAGGGCAGATTTTAAATCTAGAAAAAAAGTGTATCGGAAGAAATAAGCAATTCAGAATTAACAAGTGATTGCAACAGAAACTAGGTTTCTGAGTTTTGTGATTTTGCTCTTAATCGTTTTGTTTTTTTTTTGTGTTTTTAATGTTAAGCTTTTTGTATTTTGCGTTTTTGTTCTTTATACTTTTTTTGAGTTCATTGTTGTAAACGATGATTTTAAATTGTTCTACTCACCCCTTGGGGTCTTTGTAAATTCTTTTTTCAATTCAGATCAATTCTTTTGTTTTATTTTTCCCCTCCGGCTGTGGAAAGCCTTACACCCTCTTGGGTAGGCTGGCCCAGGGCGGGTTGTAAATAAATAAAAAAATCCGTCTGGTTGCGTATTTTAATTAAGAATCCTAAATTTAATATTCAAACTGACTTGACACTAAATGACATTCACTCCTTTGCCTTTTAAATACTGTTCCATTTCCAGTGCAATCGTTATAGTTTTACTACTTTGCAATAAATTAACACCAATAACACAAACAATGATGATGAAGAGACCGTTCCTTGAACTTGGGCACAAAATAACTTGTTTATGTCATTTTTTTATTCACTGCCAGATGAGTCCCGTGTGACTTATTGTCATATTTTTCGGTTTCATTCTGTCTGATTTCTTAGGATTCATACATATTTCTGCAGGCAAAACTCAATCGCTCTGTGCAGGGACTGTGAAATTGAAAATTTACACTTTGACATCCGTATTTCATGATTTAGCTCTTTTTTCATCTTTGACTTTTACGTTGTTAGACTTTAAGATTCATCACGTTTATAAAAGTATAAAGTAGTTAAGTCGTAGTAGTAGTAAGTAAAAAAGTTATTAAAGTATAAAGTAGTAAATTTCTCATTTTTCTCTAAGGAGATTGTGATGTTCTTTAGCAATCACTGTTTTGGAAAGTGAGAAACTATTTTTCATTAATAAAATATTTAATTTTTAATTACAATTAATGTGGGGTGAAATTATAGAAAATACATTGGGAAAAAATTTGTTGCTTAGTGCTTGTTAAAAGGAAGGTAATTTAAAATTTGATAAAAATATTTTTACTATGCAAAAGATATTTTTTAAAAATGTTTCTCGTTCTGAAAATCAATATATAATTTAATAAGAAAACATGTGCATAAAAAACGGTTGATAGCTGAATTTCTCTTAAATTGAAGTTGAATATGACACTCAATATTTATATCACGTTGCTTACAAAGGAAGTGAATATAGATATCTGATTGTTGCTGAGACATGCGACATAAGCACATATGTAAAGTTCTCGTTCAACAAACAACATGTAGTATATCATTCTTATTTATATGCATTTTGATAATTGCTTATGATTTAGAACGTGGCACCTTGTTGAGATGCGAATTTAATTTTGATTTGATTTGTAATCCCTCTTAAGATTTACCATGTGTTCTGGACTCATTCAGGTTTATTTACCTCTGCATAAATGTTGTGGTGTGAAACATTTGAGTTACAACTCTGCTTCAGGTGGATCTCTCAAAATTTGAACATTTTGCAGTTTCGAGTCCAACCAATAGCAACCAAATTTAAATTATAAAGTTTTACTATTATAAACAGAACATTTTCTATTATAAATCTAATTATTATCCATCCAATTTTATAAAAATAAACATCTCCAGTATGTTAGCTGAATGTTTAGAAAGTCATGTGATTATTATGTTGTCATTAAAGTATTTGCCGTTGAAGTATAAAAATATAATATAAACAAACTATTTTTATGAAGTCATATTCTTGTCATAAAATTTTGAAAACTAGGGAATTCGGAAATGTATGATATAACATTTGCAATTGAGAAAACTAATTACAGATATATTTTGACATAAAAAATGGAGTTGCATATAATGTTAAGAAAAATATATATTAAATACTTACTGGCCGAAATCCAAAACTTCAGAAAGTCAAGAATTTATCAGACAATAAAAATTTCGAAAAAGTTTGTTAATAAATATTTCGAAAACAATGTTTTCAAAACATTAACTTAATTCCAATGAATGGCAGCACGTCTAATTTTCCTATTTATATTAATGCTCTTACATTTATTAGACAAGAAGGATTTCACCAAAAAAAAAAGAATATTGAATCCTTTTCATTTAAAATAAATGTATTTTTTAACAAAATGATGCTTATCCCTTAATCGGAACTTGAAATGTAAAAGTTGTTAGACTTAAATGAAAATGTATAATCTAGACAAAATGCATTATTTTTATTAAAAAATTATGCATAAAAGTTTTTGCAATGGTGTCAAAACAAATGGAATAAATATTTTTTATAGAGTTCAGGTTGCGTTAAAATATATGAAAGACTCGTTAATTTATTTGAGATTTGGATATCTAATAAAATTACAATTAGTGTTCTTCAAAATGGTTAAGTTAAATTTAACAATTAATTTTCAATCAAACCACACATTAAATTATTCCTCTAAGCTGTTTGTTTATCAGAAAGTGTAATAGAATTCTTGGAACCACTATGTTCGATAATTACCTGAACGTGGAACTGTCAACAACAAAGTAGACAACATGATTGTCTACACTGTCGTGCGGATTAAGTATGTTTGGCACGATAAACCAGTGTGTCACGAGGTATAATCGTGTTCTGACAGCATAATACTCTCTAGAGTGTTTTAAGGAGAATTATAGATATAGTTGACTGTATATGTAGTTATGGAGAGAACTTTATCAACGTGTGAAAAATAGATATAGCTTAAAGAGGAAATTAAATAATTACTTCAGTTGGTGAAATTATTAAATTCAAGTTCATTCAAAATTTATTTAGAAGTTTAAGCTTACTTCAATATTTCTTAATAATCACTCCTACTTATCAGTTGATATTTATAAGAAACAATGAGATATTAAAAAAGACAATAAAAAAGAGGTATTTTTGTTTTTCTTATCTTATGATTATGTGAAATTATAAAAATGCAGTTAACTTGCTGAAATTTCCAAAATATTTTGGAAACATTTATGCATTGAAACGAAATACAGGAATTTTTTCAGTTAAATTAAGTAAAGGGCACTTTTTTTCTAATAACTTCTTGTAACAATTTTGGAAGAAGAAAAAACTTTTATTATGTTAGCAGTGGCATATGGTATGAATTTATCCATATTTGAAATAAGGAATAATTCAGTACAAAGCGCTAATTTTTAGTTCTTTAATCCAGTTTTTATGCATGCATTTTGAGTTGTACAGAAAAATTTACTGTCAGCACTTTATTAAGTTAAATTAAAGAGTTGAGTTATTGAGTGTTAACACAAGTTTCTGGAGGTATTTTAAGCATACACAACTTTATAATTAGAGGCTATACCGATTTTTCACATGATTTGAACAAAAACATAATCCTTAGTGGATTGATCTGATTTATATTGATTAAAATGCCATTTAAATTAGTTTTAAACTAAATATCAAGAATTACAGTGAATTTTTCCGAAACGTACGAGTGAAAAATTTTAAGTATCTTAAATTATGAAAAAAGTTTTAAACTAAATATCAAGAATTACAGTGAATTTTTCAGAAACGTACGAGTGAAAAATTTTCAGTACCTTAAATTATGAAAAAACTTTATGATCTATTTTAAAAATTAGATCAAGATCTGGCAGATCAGATCACACGCAAAATTTAAGGGAAAAACAACTCATAATATTTGGGGTTACGAAATAGCAGAAAAACCAATATTCTAAGAACAATTAATTCATATTTTTTTATCTTTTTTTGAAAAAATAACATGCATTTATTTCTATGATATCTTTTTGGAAAAGAATATCTGTTAAACATGGGGAATAAGTGAATTTAAGTGCTTAAGAACACTTACGTAATATTTAATAAAGAAGTTTTTTCATTTTGAATCTATGCATTTACAATTAATTCTTCCGAATATAATTTGCCATTATTTATAAAGCTAAAGAATTAATTAAAAGATAACGAAAGGAATTTTGCTGTTTTGACGCAAAAAACCATTTTTGCTACATTTTAAACTCTAAATATTTTCTGTCGAAAATAAACAACGTTAGATCAATACATGAAAATTTTAAAGATATACAAAATCTATCTCGAAACATATCTCTACGCTAAAGTAGTATGCCTCTGATTAAGAAGAGAAATATAAATCATATCATACTCTCATTACTCATAATATTTTTACATATCATACTCAACAACGTTATTGTCAAATAAAGCAATCGAAGAATTGATATACCATCGCTAAACCGCCACTATTTTGCCTAAGAAATCCTACCATAAAAAGCAATAGCCATCGACGTTTTGACAGACATTTAATATAAATTCTATCAGATACGAGTACTTGTTTAATGCGTAATTGGATATCTTCATTATATTACTACCCACGCGTGCGACATCTTTTAAGTTGATGAAAAGTAATGATATCGATCGAGATTAAGAAATATGATTGATGTGTGGATTGAAACAAGGTCATGAATGACAATTAAAATTAAAGGTAACATAATATTGAATATTGTGGCTGGCAGGTCTGTGAAAACTGTGGGCTGAGACTTATGAACACTAGTCTGAACTAGAAATTTTAAAATAAGGTGAATAAAAATTCCATAACAATTTTACTCACTGATAAAATTATAAAAATATTCATATTATTGCAGACAGAATTACTGAAAACGATACAGTGTCAAAATATTGAGCAGGCAAGAAATATCCGGAAATTATTTCTAGGAAAGGGCAATCCACTGTAAATAAAGTGTCGATAAATTGTAACCTGCTAACGACAAGTAAAAAAAGGATGTAAGCATTAAAAAAGTAATTCAAATATTTCTAATTTATATTTCTTAATCCGCATATTATGAGCTATTGACTTATTAAATCGCGCGAAAGGCATGAGTAATTTTTTTTTTGTATTTCTTACTTTAAACTATCTGCTTGGCAAGAAAAGTTACTTAGGAAATGTTAAATATTTTGTTTTTAATTCCATGGGTTCGCTTCTATCAATAATTTTAATTTTCCTAGACTGGAATAACTTAATTAATCCCTTGTAGAACGTAATATTTCTCATGCATGCTTTATGAAATTTCATAATATATTCAACGAGAAAAACATAATTTTAGATAATATATAAGATCCCTCGTCGATATAGACATAAAATGGTGGTAATGGATTTCATTTTGGAATAAAAATACCACTTCATATCGGGTAATCTTCAAAATTTTGTGATAATCACAAATTAGAGAAAAGTTAAACCAAAGAATATAATATTTGCAAGATATGTAAATGATATCTATGCTTTTATTTTAAGGTAAATAAAGGAATTGTTCAACATAATTCGAATAAATGAATCAATACTTAAAATATTTTATTTTTCTTAAAAAAACGTAAACTAATTATCAATTCCCTTGTACAGTCCTGAAAGGAAAAAAAGGACACCTCTATAACTCTTGTATTTATTATTACATCTTCCTTTAATTAGTGTCGATGACATGTCGGAAAAGACTCGAAAGGACAAGTTTATTAAAATCAACAAACTCATTAACCGAGTTAATTAACATAGTTAATTAGTTAACAGAGACTTTTTTTCATTACGTTTACTGTCATGAAATTGCCTCGCCAAAACAATTTTCATATAAATAAACATTTGATAATATCTCGGAAATTACTATACATTTCTCAAATTTTTTTTCACTCACTAAATGATGATAATTATTTTTCTATTATATTAGATTCTCTTCTCTGTTATACATAGAATGATAAAATAAATTCATAAATTAAATCAATTTAATATTTAAAAAAATTTTTAAAAATGAGTCTGAAAAAAAAGTGAATTGTAACACAGTAAAAGTTTTAAACGAGATCAAAATCGAGATACTGAAACGTAGGAATCTCAAAAATTGTCTGTATATTTGTTATAATTTTCGAGGTATTTGCAAAATATCGGGAAATTCGCAAAGGCTAGTGGCTGTGCCCTGTAACGTCCACTTGTTTAGGGACTGTATATTATTGCAGCCAATATAAAATCGCGGTTGGAAAAGATAATTTTTGTTTTCAGATCAGAGGATTTTAATATAAAATGGATTCTTCTTTCTTTTCAAAATATTAAAATTTCTTATTGGGAGAAAGAGAATTAAATTCATGAATTGAGATTTTTCACAGATCATTTGTGCTTTACTTTCTTTCTTTCTTTTCTAGTCAAGGATTAATTACCAATGGCTAGATAGCACATGATGCATATTTACTTATTTTTTAAATAAATGTTAAACATAATATGTAATTTTATCACGTCTATTTTCATTTTCAAGATCATTTTATGCTTCTTTAGGATTTAAGAACATTAATTTAGGGGACTGGAATAAAGATTATTATATTATTCTAAGATTTCGAAAAACAAATTGGAAGGACTTATAAAAGACTCACCTAATTCTCAAATTTAAAAAATATTACTAAATAAATATTTAAAAAATACAAGCTTTGTCGCCTTAAAACAAATATGCTAATAAACATGCGATTTATATTCGTAACTCATATCTGATGCAATTAGGCCAATTGAGTGCATCGGGTTCGAACGGAAATATGCAGTGTCCCCGAACTCATGTGCAAACTAATACCGCCTGATCAATTTCCTGATTGTTTTTCTTTTCGTTTTTGTTTAACTGTCTATAACTCTGATGATAAAACCATATACCAAATTTCATTCATCGAGCCTTTTATGAACTATCTTTTACGCATACATGTGATCGGCCCGACAGACAAAACGACTTCCTTTAGACTTAGAGGAATTTCCTCTAATACTTAACGAAAGTCGAACTTTTAGTGTAAAGACCACCCTCAGGTCCGTGTGATGGCCTTACATTCTTCTGTGTAGGCTGGGTCAGAGTGGGTGTTAAATAATTAAAAAAATCATCTGTCTAACTAGTTCCATTTTTGAGTTATCGCATCCGCAAAGAGACTAGCCTAATTCCAATTTTGTGCTTGTTTTATTTCAGGGAAGCTTAAAACTTTAGGAAGAACAAAATTCCCAATCAATGCTTTGTTTGTTATATTTCGTATACGAGGAAATAAAAAGTTAACAAAAAATATTGTTTCATCACCATAAGTATCACCCGCATGCAGTTCTTGCAACCAGATAACATCAGCTGAAATTCCTCGGGCTAATTATCATTTATTTCCGTAATTTAAAACCTCCACATTCGTTTACTCAATTCGTTTTCGATTAAAAAGCCAAAAGTCTATCAAAAATGATCTTTATTATGAACCAAACAAATTTCAGCTTAATTAATTTGCTATCCGATTACCAATCGTTTCCGCTTGAAAATAAAATTACATCCTATTCCAGAAATTCTTGGCTTAAAATGTTCTTACGGATATTCGTTTGTCACTAATTACCTGAATCTTCGTTTATAAGCGGCGGAATCAATGCATTTCATTCATAACGAATACTTCTGGATGTTAATGAAATGCATTCAATAGCGGGAGGTTCGGTTATGAAATACTATAAAAGGAAAGGAATGCTAAAAATTTCATAAAATATTTAGAATTTAAAAAAGCTTTTATTAAAAATCAGTATTTATGATGTTTTATTAATCTTCCGGAATTTCAGTGAAGAAACAAAAACCCGAAAGATTTTTTTTGCTATTATCGAGCTGACGTTTGCGTAATGTGTCGTCATTAGTGGGTTTGGGAGATTTTAGCAAACAAAAATGAACTTTATCTCAAGAATTACAGCGAATTTTGGAATGAAATTTGGTACATATATATAGCATAAGTCTTGCTGGATTGAAATTATTTAAAAATCTCGGTTTCTGTAATGCAAACAATTCGAGATACCAGTTAATTAAATCGCTTAATCAGTTTCGGGATTTAAATAACCCTTTCCCTTGCATTATTACCATCGGCACCAATTTTGTGAAGATATGCTAATATATACCTTAAATGCAGCATTTACACTTTTTTTGTTAGTGAGGATTGTACATTAACATTTGAGTAGCGATTTATGGTAAAATTAAATTTCATCGATGGAACTATTGTCTTCTCTGAAGATTAGTTGGAGCGCTTTATTCAAATGACTGCCAATGCTTTTTTTCAAATGAGGGGCTATTTGTTTACGAATGATAGAGCTAGCTTCAATCGAGAAGTTTTTTAAACAAAGTATAAGACTGGAGGGGTGACATTTTACAGTCATATCTTTTAAAGAGAAATACCTATTTTGGAATGATCGTATGTTCGGAAGAATAATATAAATTTCTTTTGAAAATGTAGTATAGTAAAAATTCTGTATTGCCGAAGGCATACAATTTGAAGAGCTTAGCGCTGTTTATTGATCAAGAGTTTTACGTAATGCAGTTGGAATTTGAAGTCCTCTCAGACTTTTTCTTTGATAATTTGATCCCAGAAAATTGCAATTTGTTTTTCTTAAATTTAAAATTCCTTTTAACTTACGATTAGGGAATGCAGCCCATTACACTGTATACATTTCATGGATTAAAAGTACTATACAATAATTAGCTGAAATGAGAGAGAATACTTGTCATCAGCGTAACTCTATCAAGAATTACATATTTCTAATGGACTTAATTTTAATTCAGAGTAGAATATAAATTACACAAATTTTCAAAAGTTGATCGATTTATTATGAAATAAAGATTTTTGAACTCAAATATAGATATTATGCACCTACTATTTTAGAAATTATTATAGTTAAAATGTTTAAACATCGTATTTAGTTCAAGGGAAATAATCGATGAATATATAGTTGTTACTCTGTAATCTAACCAACTATTTTTAAATTATAGATTCTCTTTTAAATTTAAGATATCCGTAAAATCTCACTCTCACAATGGAAACTCTAAGGCTCATAAAAATAATTTTGATATCCATATACAGCTTAAATTTCGTAGATATTAATTTTAATTATGTCAAGACTTGATTCCTAACTGAACTTTTATTTTCTACCATGTTTTACTAATAATTATCCAAATGTGAAAACAAATGTTTCGATATTGCGCATAAAGATACATTATCTTCCCTTCAAAAATGCCGTGTTCAATGAAAAATATTTGCGGAAATTAGCTAGTCACCCAATGAAGAATATTAATAATTAGCAAGATATAACTTTTTAATGACTAAATTTAATGTTCTGTCAAAAAAATAATATATTTTCTTTCAATTCAATTGCAAAAATTAGTATTCGAAATCTTCTTTCATTGAACATTATCATAAAGTCTGTTTCTAAAACAGTTCGCAATTTATTATCTTACGTTTTAATAATTCTTATGTTGAACTTTGCAAGTTAAACAAATTCAAAAAAATAATTCTACAAATCAAAATAACATTATTTCTAATTTTAAATACTACAAATCTATAAATATATCACTTTAATTCTTTTTATATACTTTTAGAAAATGTAAAATTATAATTATTATAAGAAAATCTGAAGGATTTCAAATTTCAATATAATTCCTGACATTGATTAATTCCCATAAAACACTTATTACCATAAAGCACTTATTGGTCGGGCTAAATTCTTCAATGTTGTACATTTTTTTAATTCTTCAATGTTATACTTTTTTCTTAATTACAGTTGTGAAAATGGAAATGAATGGGTATAAGTGATCTCAAAAATTAAAAAACTTAATTTTGAATTTATTTAAAATATATTTTTTTTCAAATATGCGTCCCAGTGTTCGTGTATTTTTCGGGCTGACTTTGCCTATCTCCTTAAGATTAAATACTTTAAAACCTTCTTATCTCTTAAATAATTCCAGATATAGATATGATATATTCTAATAGAACATTATAAAATAGGCTAGTGCCTTAAGTCGAATAAATAATACATACTTTCGGACGGAACCACAAGAATTATTATGTAAACAGATTCTTATGTTTTAGTAGTTACAATACTTATTTTTAATTTTATTTTTTCTATCAAAAATATTATCAATCGTTTCAAGATCTTACTCAATTTCATTTTATCTTTGACATTTGCTCGGCTTAGTAGATATTACTGATAAAATATTTTGAAGAATACTGCACATTATTCAATAACTTGTGCAAACTTATGTCGTCTAGACAAAATATTTTATATTGTAAAAAGATGTGCCATAGAACGCTTTCTCATTCTTATATTTCAAAGTTCGACCTTATAAAACCTTTTTTTTTCAGATTTATGAAGTGTTCCTATTCTTTATCTGCTTCTAGAATTTCGTTTATAGTGATATGCGAGGGTTTATTTAATATTAATGCTTTCTTAGCCGAAGCTCCATAGATCCAAAATACAGCCCCAAACAATCTAAATGACGATATGTACTAACAAGAAAACATCATTAGTATCTCAAGAGAATATAAAACAACTGTTACAACTTGAGGACTGTTGTCACATTGAGCTTTCTTGGCGCACGCGCAGTAAAGTTTGTTCACCGATCTTGAGAAACACAATAAACGATATCGGAAAAAAAAACATTGATGTTGGCGGATTCATGAAAGTTATTCCTGTCAACATTTATCACATTACTTCTATATACTATCTATATCGTTTATTGTGTTGCTCAAGATCGGTGAATGAACTTTGCTGCGCACTGTAAAAAATATCCGTTTTTTTCCCGGACTTTTTCCGTATATTTGACGGTTTAAAGCTGTTTTGTTGACAAAACGGTTTTTCCCCGTTTTCCGCTCCTGCCATAAACGGTTTAAAACCGTCAGTTCAAATTCTATTTTTCGCCATACGGTATTGTTTTCCGTACGATAACTTTCCCTTTTCTTAAATGTAATTTTATTGCATTCATTTCATGTTTTTAATAGGGTTCCATCTCCGCTATTGTTTACACATGTTGCAGTAACCTATTGTCACTCATGAAAGCTAACCTTAAAACATGTGTTCTGGCAATAGTTGATATTTACACCACTAAGTGGCGCCACTAGAGCTATAGTGACTTTAAAATTCAAATAGATTATTTTTACTTCATTTTTTGAAGTCCCCGGTGGTCTAATGGTTAGAGCGACTGCCTTTTATTTCTATGAACGCGGTTTCGATCCCCGGCTCGGAGGTGTTAGAAATTTTGTCACCATCTTGCATCGAAATCGTCCAAGTAAGTTCAATTAAAAATTATATTAATTAAACTAATTGAAATTAATAATTAAGCCTTGATTAATTAATATTCTTAATTGATAATATACATCAGCACATTTCAACTCAACTCGAACAGAAGGAAAAAACAACTCAACTCAGTCGATGACGTCACTTACTTCGATGACTTAATTTTTACGGAGAAAACTTGATTTCATAAGGTAAAAAACCGTTGTGACTACGGATTTACTTCGTAACTTTTACGGGAAAAGCTTGTTCCTGTATGGTAAAAAACCGTTGTGCCTACGGATTTACTTCGTAACTTTTACGGTTTTGCACAACCAACCCAGCTGCCGGTTTAAAACCGTAAATTTTACGGGATTTTTTTACAGTGCGCGTGTGCCGAAAAAGCTCCCTTCGACAGCAGTCCTCAATTTCTGATAAACCTTCTGTAAAACTTTGTAAACTTTATGCATGTTGTATTGTCTTGAAAAATATATGAAACTTTCTAGTTCAATGGACATTGTATTAGGAAATCGAGTTTCCTGCTACATTTCTGAAAACATGGCGGACATGAAACAACATCGCTTTCGGTTTCAAATTTAGTCCCTCCGCCAAAATTGTAAAGATTTGAAATACTTACACCAAATGAAACATTAAAAATTGCGATAAATTTTTGAAAATGATATGTAAATGTGTTTATGAATAAATATAAAAATCAATCTGGACTAATAAGGTTTAGTTGTGTGACTAAAAGTATAATATCTACTATCTAGAGTTTAAAATAGGAAGAATTTGGAAGCAAAACTAGACTATAATCTGTATTCTTTAGAACGGTTAGATCTATAATGATTTAATGCGTAGCCACTCGAATGTAATGAAGCACCGCAATTTCGCTGTTTCATTTCGTGTTTTCGCATTTTCCGCTCATCAGTCAAAAGTCCTTATTGAATTTGATAGAAATTTCCAGTTTGATTTGAAGTTGGTTTTATCGTTAATATCTTCTTTTTCCAAAATATTTGCCTTTATACTGAATGTTTTGCTTTAAAATATCCGACCATTTTATTTCTGATACTGAAAATCTCTACTAAATTTTATAAATGCATTCTTTGTCTTGCAGATTCGAACAAATATAAATACATTTTTAACGTTGTTAAATTCAGCTCCAATCAGACCATTCATTTAAGATCAAATATAATATTTCAAATTTATTAAACAACATTAGCTTCCTTGGAACAAAATTCTTAAAATTCTGAAAAAAAAGAACGGTGACCTGCAAATAAATAAATTTAAAAATATACTGCTTAAAATTTAAAATTTGTAAATATTGCAGACCTGAGATTTTATTTTCAATTCCGTGTCTTTTTGTATTTTACTTAATATTTCGCCTAAATAACTAGTCTGCTCTCTTTGCCAAAACTTTGCGTAAGATATTTGAAGCGTCAAAATTCAGGATAAAATTTACAAACCTTTGTAGAACTATAAACTTGACTTGTTTCAGCATACGGCTTATCAAACGCCTAACTCCCAACTGGGGGCACCACAAATATGTGGATATGAAAACCAGTCAGATAAGCACGCGGGATCTCGCTTCTGATCGTCGGTTCAGTAATGGGGGAATTGAATCCTCTCTCCTGTGATAGTACGTACCTTCTTCGGGAGGGGTTGGGCCGTGGCCGGAGATGGCTACTAGGACTCCCGCCTCTGTACTCGAGCTATTGTGGCGGCTGTCATTCATTATTGCCCGGATGCTATGACAGAGCAGGGTGATTCAGTTTAGGATTTTCAATCGTCTGATCCAATATCTAGTCTTTAATATATTATTATAATTACTAATATAAATAGGATTTATAATTAATTATATAATAATTTAAATGTTTAATCTCATATTATATTAATATTATTGTTGCAACAACATTTCAAACATTTTCCGTGCCTATAACTGTAACGATAAGGGACCGTCCCATACGTCCCTTCAAGCAAAAGACGAAAGCCGTCCGAAACGTCCGAAGGTCACTCTGAAATTTCCACCCCCTTTCGTTAAGTGTGATTGATTTCACACGCGCGCGGGTGCATCCTTCATTAGAATGGCTCTCCCAGATGTGTTTGGGGAAGAGGGGAGTTTTCTTACAATTCGGACAATGCCGGCTGTCATTGTGGTTTTTGAGGGGGAAAGTGAATTTCCCTTTTCTTTGATAGAGGGGCTCGGACGTAACCGTATTTTGAAGTCCCTGTATTTCAATGGCCTTGGGAATCAGAGGGATTGATTTTTAAACTATTGAGGATAGACATGAATTGGTTATCAGCTATAGAAGCATGAAAGCAGACTCGCATCTCTTATCAGACTAAACGCACAGTGGCCTTCCGTTGTTCTGTGTCATGTTCTGATAGGAGCCAAAAGAAGAAGCAAATTTGTAATTGTGTCTTACAGTGAACTTTGGATATCTAGGACAAAATGACACATAAGTCGATTTTTGAAATTTCCATACATCTTCACTCTTTTTTTTATTAAGGGTTTCAACTATCGAAATACTTATAAATCAGAAGCACACATTGAATTTTAAATGGCACAACTTTATTTTTCAAATTTAGTACTAATTTGAAGTGAACGAATTAGAAATCTTCCTATCATTATTCATTACCTTTGCAATCTAACAACAATTAAAAATAAAAATTTAAAATTTTAAACCTATCTTCTAACAAATTGGAGTAATTATTTAACTGAATTTGCAACAGAAATCTTTATGCTCCTCAGTTCTCAAGACTCAGCGTAGCCTATATAAATAACCCAGAATATTCCGCTGTTAAACCAATTTAATTTACTCTTCAATCTCCCTCACGTAAACAATGGCCGGTCTGATTTCTGAAAGCTTCAGCCACAATTAATTAGATAATTAAAAGCGATTTTGCGCTACGCCTTATGGCTCCAGGTAACACCCATGAACCAATTGTCGAGACTACATTCCTTACAGTACATAGGCTCAAGCCTCGACAATACATCAGCGTTATTTTAAGACATACATCAGCAGTACAGGACTAATACCGAAAACTTGATTAAATATAGTTAAAGCTCGCAAGAGCTTAACGTTAGAAGGATGACCTATAAGTTTCGTTATTGGTTAAATGAATTTTGAAAAGGGATTCATCTTTTAAGTTTTTATCTTTAAAGGACTGCTGGGCATCAGTCGGTCACCTTTCATGCGCATTATTGCTAGAAAACAAATAAGAGTTTCTGTGGGAATATCAGAGACATCTTAAATGTCCAATAGATATAACACGTATATTTATTTTTATTTCCATGGGCTTGTTTTCATTGTCGAATAGGCCGGATAATTTTTCGTCGTAAATTAAAGCAAAAGCAATTTTTTAAAATGCAACATAAGATAGCTTCTATTATTTGACAATTTGTAAAAAATGTGCATATTTTAATACTGAATAGAATTTTTTTTTTCAGATTGGGTTATATGACTGTAAAAAATCCTTTTAGAATTATACATATAAAATAATTATACGTATGATTTGAAATATATATATATATACTTTCATTTTAATAAAACAATAGCACTAGAATGAAACGAAACCCGATATAAATTCATCAGTTGAAAACAATGCATAACTCAGGTTCTGCTTAGATTTTTTAAGTTTTTTTTTCTAAATTTAAAATTAGATTTTATTCTACAACCAAATATTTGATGTTTGCGATTTTCTGCTTCACGAAACATAGCTTTAGTTGAAAAGCATTTCCATATTTTGACACTTAAAAAAAGAACAAATATTGAGAACCATTACAAAGGTTAAGAAATACAATCCGACTAATATGATCTTATTGTATGTATCCTAATAAAAGATTTTAAATCAAGCAACAAATTCGTTTTGCAGAATTTGTTACATTATAGTGTCTATTGTTACGAACATGGAAAGTCGCTTCCCAGCAATGTTAGTCTTATGGCTAGGAAGAGAGTTTTACAAGGTTAAGCATGGAGTGATGGGCAGCGGCTGTTCCGGGATCCCTGACCTTGGCGACGAACTTGGCTACCATTTTGGTGACTTGGCGACAAATAGATGATTCCAGAAAATGCGATCCTTTTCTTGATATTTCTATTATGAAAGGGAATACGCTTGAATACACGAGAAAACTCCATTTGACGTCACGGCCTGTCGGAGAGAGTATATAAGGACCGCGCCAGTATCAGAGGGAGTAGTGTTTTTCCACTGGAACGACTTTAGAGTTTCGTCTGCAGTGAGAGCTAGGAAGCTGGTGAGCTAAACGCTATTGAAAGTGCTGTTGTTGTCGTTATTAGTTATTGGCTGACTGTTTGTGTTGCTAAATATAAAAGTAATGAACTGTTATTACCTGTGAATTGTTGTCTGTTTACGTTTATAATCTGTGCAAGAACTATGGTTTCCTGTACCTGTGCTACGTGTTTTCCCGCATATTTGTGAATAAACTTTCATTCTCCATTATCCTGTATTTTGAACTGTTTACACCATATACCCCACAGAAAGACATTTGTAACACTATATTAGTAACTGAGAAGGAGTAAATTTGAACAGAATCTAAGCAAGAAATTTTATTCTCTTTTAACTGAAAATGCATTATTCAGGCTCACAAATGATTAGCTGTTTCGAATTGTTAACTTTGTATCAAATAACAGTAATCAAGCTCATTTAGAAGGTTCAGTTCTCAGAGTTTCGATTTATATGGCATTTAAATTGAAAGTTAACTATGAACACCCGATATTACGTCAAATGTGTATGCTTAAAGATAACAATATTCTTGGAATGTTGCTCAATTTCATGTGATAAAAGTATGTGTGCATAAGTTTCACTTGGGGATATACAATCATTGCTATTATAGAGTGCGTGGAAAGTTAAATTTTTAAGTAAGCTCGTCCAACCACTTAGAACTGCAGGGGCTTAATAGATTTCATTAGATAAAACTTTATTTTCTTTTAATGACTTTTTTAAAAATTTTAATAACACTGATGATAAACTGTCGTTAAAGACACCTCTTCGGGAAAAAGAGTGGTTTCGTCTTCGTAAGAAGAATTATTTAAAGAAAGAATTTGAAAAACAGAACAGAATTTTTAAAAAATAGGAATACTGGGTTTCTCTAAAAAAGTGCAAATTAAAATATATATCATTATCCCATCAACCAACAAAATGAGACAAAAAGAACACCAGTAATAAAACTGAGTTCTACAGTAGTCTAGATGATTGATCAAACAATTAAGTAAAATTGAGATGTCAACTGCAGCAGATAGGACAGCTTAAACCCACGGCGAAATTTTTCACAATCAATGCCAAATTTTATTTAATAATTTCTGTATTTCTTTAACTTTAAACTCGAATAGGTCGTTTCAAAGATATTAATCCTCTGACTGTAGATTTTTTTTAAAAAATCACTATTTATATGCAACGCTTGCAAATGTGCTCAAATGCCGTTGAGCCAAGCGAGTTGTTATTTATATGCAAAGTTTTATTAGTATAATATGATTTAACGCTATAAAAGTACTAAATAAACACATTAACCTGTGAAAATTGCAAGATACAGCAGAAGATATTCTTACTTCCAACCCTCGGAAATCACGGGATACGCAGTCAGAGGTTTGATATGTGGTAAAAATATCTACTTAAATCTAACCTTACAAACCCTACTGATTGCTCTTTGGTGCGGATGGTGTCACAGTACCATGGCCTTATGAGAATACGCCACTTTTACTTCATAAACATTTCTTCTGAGAAGTAACGGTATCTTTTCTAATTCTTTCCAGCAGTGGGAGTTGATAAGCTCGATGTCTGACGCTGGATACTCGAGAAATCTACTGTTTCTTAACGTCGCAGAGAGGGTGAACAACCGTTTTATATTTTATGATAAAACTGAATTTGCATTCAGTATATTGTTAGCAAATATAGAAATTTCTTAGACCCACCATTAAGAAATAATAAATAAATTTATAAAATAATTTAAATGCGTAACAATTTGGAAAATAATATACCCATTTGGATAAATTGTCAGTTATCATAATGAATATATTTTTCGAATATATCTTCCTATAAATTATCTTCGAAGATTCGATGCGAAATTTACGTTAGACAAATTTTTGTTTGCTTTAGAGAAAATATTTCGTGGTATTAAAATATGAAATTTTAGTAATTTACTGCAAATTATGTTTAGAGAAGGGATAAAATGTCAAAATGGAATGTCCTGACTTTATAGGAAATCATTGGCAAAATTCATTGAAATAATTTATAAGAATTTTCTAAAAGACTGAATTACTTAAATATTGCATTACCGATGATTTTGAAATGGCTTTAAAAGTCACAAAACTAAGTTAATTCTAACATAGTAAATGTTCAAAAATACAAAGCAGGATATTTTAGATATCGTTTCGGTTTAGATGACAGCTTTGTGGCCATTACTCTTTTCTATCTCCATATTAATGTAAAGCGAGAATGGAAGTTGTCGTTTAATGGCACAAAAGCCGGTTTCGGCTATGGTGTGCCAAACAAAAGTTTAAATTTTCCTACGTAAAATTCTCTTCCATGTTAAAAGATGCTTCAAGTATGCTTCAAGTAAAGCGAGAATATTACAAAAAAGATGCATTTTCTCTCGAAATCTATATATATAGCATTTATTCATACGGCCATATGAAGAAAATATTTGTAAAAATTTCAGACTTTTATTCAGACTTAATTATTCAGAAAAAATGGTTTGTGGCAAAAATTAAGATATTCAGTAATCTATGAGAATTGTGAAGAGATTTCAGTCCTTTTAAGCGATTTCCTTCATTCACAATATTAAATACAAGTATATTATATTACTACTTTCAAAAAGTTCAGGAACATTAAAGATACTTTCCATTTCCCGCAGACAGAACGAAGAGTATCATGTGACCGACTAGTGTGTGTAGACTAGCATGGTTTGCTTCCATTCCTTCGGGGCCAACATCCTCCCTATAGTGATGGAGACAGTTTCAGAGAGGAGACAGAAAATGGAAAGCTGGTAGCGTTTTGAGAGAAGACTCAGATGAAGTCCATTTAATCTGACAAAGGCTCAAAAATACTCAGTCCGTTCCCAAATATCCCTTCTGTATCTTCAAGCCGGACGTTAATCTAATCGATTAATTCTTATCTGAAAATATGCGTTAATTACAGTAAATTATTGACAATTAACAAAAATCATGTTATTTTATCACATCCATGGAGAGTAGCAAGAAAAGACAAAACAAAACGAAATTAACCAATTAACCCTTACTTTATAGAACATAATAAATTTAAAAAATTATGGCTTTATGACATTGGATGCATGATAATGTGGTTTATAAATGAGAATGTTATGCCATTTTGCATCGCAATGAAAATGAATGCTATAACATTCTCATCCAAGAATGTGTTAAATCATATTTTTTACAGCAATATTATGCGAATCACACCCACATATATCCTCGAATGGAGCAGCAGCCCAAAAACTATGAAATAAAGAGAAAAATATTATTAAAATTAATAAAAAAGACTTCTTAGATATTCGGCGGCTATTTAACATACGCATTAGACTTATATTTAATAAAAAAAACACCAAGATTCAAAGTAAAAATGTATGAATAAATCATTTTTAAATAAAAAAAAATTATTCGTTGAAATATTCCACGGAAACCAGCAACAATTAAGCGGTGAATTAGCACTCATATTCATTTTCTATCTATGAATGATCAATATAAAGACAGATGAATTTTTAAGGTTTCTAAAATACAGTTTATAATTTTAAAGTGGCATGAAATTCCAAAATTCCAACAGTACATTATTAAAGTTAAATAATATTTTTAGAATGATACCAAATTCATTTCAGGAGGATTAAAATTATGTCCTGTAAAATCGGTTTTCTGAACACAGAAAAATTTTCAGTAGTAGGAATTTAATCGCTCACTTTGCTTACTGTGTATCTAAATGTTAGGTTCTTACGTCTGTTTGGATGATCCAGTCTCATTACTTGTATACGACTTTCTATTTGAATAAGAGCAAAAACAAAAGCTAACCACTTGTATTTTATTTCTGCTATGGTAAATCATATAAGAGTAGAGGAATCTAATAACAATAAAGTTATCAAAAGTCTTCTACTATAAATTGAAACTATTGCATAAATTGTAGTTATTTTGTCTTCAGTTTCATGTCATTCAGTATTTGCATACAAAAATTTTAAATTTTTAAAAGGTAGAGTTCAGCAAAATTTCATATGCATGTAGATAAAGTCGATTTCAATATTTCGGCATATTCCTGGCCGAGATTTTAAACTGATGCCCATTGAGGGCGCGCATAGTAGTTTTTTACTTAAATTACCAATGATTTCAGTAAACAAAAAATGAAAAAGCAAATTAAGCGAAAATAACAGGGATATAATATAAAGAATAAATAATTGTAAGTTGATTATTTCTCATTTTCAAATGATAAAAATATCAACTAATGAGACCATATGCTTTATCAGGGGAAAAATGTAGGATTCATTAGACTTTCTTCTGAAACTCAGCTGACTGGAAACTGAAGTAAATCTGATAATGGTAAAATATGCAAGATACATCAAATTTGATTTTCCTGTTACTGAACAAAAAATTGACGTAACAATATTATCCATGAAACGCATAGCAATCAGAATTAGAAATTTCTACTAATGTCCATTGATCATAAGTGCTATAAAGTATGAAAAAGCGCAGTTCCAAATGTGTAGGATATAAAGGGCAAACTTTATTTCAAAAGATAACTTGCAAATCTTTTGCTAAATTTAATTGAAAAAATCAATATATCTATTTATGCGTATTTCAACTTGCATTTTTTCGCTTTTCGTTTCTTAGAATACTCTATTAGCACAAAATATTGTGCGATATCTCCAAAATGTTGCTCGGTATTTTGAATGCCGGACAATACCATGAAGATGTTGTAGCAATATTGTAGAGCATTGTGTGCTAATAGGGTATGATCTTAAATCAATACAATTCCATGTGCTGGAATCATCACACATTATTATGCTTATATTGAGATGAAATAATGGCAAAAAATAATATTTCTAAAAATAGAAAATTAGTTTATTTGTCTGTTTATATATGTATCCGATTTAAATAAACGCGCATACATATTTGTGTTTGATTTTGAAATTCGTATAGACTGAAAAACTCAGTTGGGGATTGGATATTTATAAGATAATGAAGGATACAAATTCGTCTTTTACTCGTTTTATATATTGTGAAACATAATCACATCCTAGATAAAACATGCAATCTAATAGCAGTTGATATATTATACATTCCTATCCACCAATACTATATTATATTATTCTTATTTATTTCTGAATGAATTTTTGAATAGTTATCTTGGCAAAACATTTGAAGAAAAATATTGCATTTTGAAGAAACGTTTTTTACGAATATCTTATGGTTTGTAAGAAATTTTAATAATATTTATTTAATTTGAAGCTCAGAAAACATTATATGATACTGAAATCGTATAGCAAATGTTGCTATTTATAAAAATGAACGTCACATTTTGAAAATATTTGTATGTAGCATATTGAAATCCAGAATTTAATACTAAATTCGGAAATCATTTCAGTATTTATCATTTTTGTAAAATTTCGAACCAACTAATTTTTATTTTCAAATTATAGTAGATTTTTGCATTTTTAAAGTTCTTGGTAATAGAGTTTTGCTGATAATTTTTGTTAAATTCTACTTTTAAATTTCTTGGATAAATGAAAGACATAGTAATTTTATTTTAATTGTTCATTAAGTTTTTGTATCACAAAAGGACAAAATGGAGCAAAAGAAGTACATTTCACAATCCCCATGTTGAAGCTTTTTGACGATATGACCTTTATAATGCGAATGTATCATAGCTATTTTAGCAGGTATTTTATCTTTTTTTAATATTATTGAGTGACTGCAAAAAATAAGTGATTGTGTTACTATTTTATTATTTCCTCAAAATAATTTAATAATAAAAAAATACCTTCTAAATTACCTTGTATAATCCTGACATAGACATGTTAGAGCTTTCATGATATCGTAAAGTGAGATTTTAAAAATTTTCAAGCAGAAATTAAAAATTAACTATTGACCATTTCATTTCTTACTTTCACCGTTCATGGGCATGGATTAGGCTAAGACGAGAGATATAAAAAAATGTATGTGACAAAATATAGTGCATTTCTAATAGAAATCTAAAATTACTCCATTTTTAAAATTTTATCGCTATTAATATCTTCATAAAATATGGAAGTTCAAAAAATGAAGAAGTCACACTTCGTGTCTGCATGATGAAGTAGGGAGAAAAAATTTAATTTTTGATTAGGGTTCAAAAATTAGGAAGGAAAAGTATTAAGATAGAATTGTTTTATTAATTATTTTAAACTTTATGGCTGAGAACCAGTTTTCGAAATAAAATGAAAAGAAGCAATAGAACTGACAAACAAGTTCGTCGTCAAAGGAGAATCTAAATGGATAGGAAAACTTTTAGAAAAATTGATAAGAATACATATAGAATTCTCATATGAAATAGTATAAAATTAAACCACATAATAAACAAATGAATTATAAGATATTAAATAAGCGCAAAGATGTAGCTTTTCTGTATCCACATATTTACATCCACATTCTTTAATTACATGTTAATACATTTCCCTGAACTTAATACCTGTTTAGGAACATCACTAGAAGCAGAAATCTGTCATTTACCAAGATATAACATATTCAATAAGAATTACTTATTGTCATTTCTATCCATTACCATTGCAACTTCTAAAATGGAGCTTCCTAAAACTTCTTCATTCACAAAACATTTTCGTTTAAAAGAAGATTTCTGAGTCATACGTTACCACGTTAATATATTAACCAAATGAATCAATAATTAGTTATGATGAAACTTTATTTATTATTATTAAATAATTTATTAGTGAAAATTTAGATAAATATCAACGACATGATGATGATTTTGTTTATAATTTTTGTGCTTAAGATTGTATTATCTTCTGCAGTGTGATATATTTTTAGAGCCTCCTTCTTCGACATCTTAACCGAAGCTTAAGAATCCACTTATATACATTGTAGAAAATGTCATATATATTCATATTTATGAACGCTGTGGAAAATGAAGCATAGTTATTTTTATAATTGAATCAGTGTTCGGCATTCTCAGCAGTTTTTCTTTTCGGTTATTTCTTTGTGAAAAATATATAAAATATTATTTTTTTACTTTTAAACAAAGAATAATATTAGTTTTTTTCAAATGTTACCAAATGGATTTCCTAAAAATCCAGCATTTTCCGCGAGTCAAGAAATAATGACAAACACCCTGAAGAACTGCTGATATTTTTATTTTTCGCTTTCCGCAGTAGTTGTTGTTTTCTACGTGACAGGTTTTATTACGAGTTTGAGAAAAATTTTCTTCTTTTTATTGATGTCATTTACTTTCCAGTCTTTCTTTTAAATCTCGGTTTTGTCTTCTGACTGACACTTTTACTATCACCGCTATATGACTGGTTTATCTTGACCAACCTTGTTCAATATTAGCAAATGAACAACAAGACTAATTATCAAATTAGCAATACATTTCATTAATAGAGTTCTTAGTGCTTATTTGTGATTAATTAACTAGTAGGTATCATATCAAATAATTGAAAACGATATTCAGAACTGCCCTTTTTATATTGATACCATTTTATTGCTTTTATTTTAATGAATCCTCGATTTCGCCCAATCTTCAGTGAACGTGAAATGACTGAATAGACAGTTAGTTATAAATATATTTAGCTTTTTAATAGTGAATTATATCATTGCATCAAAGAAAAACTTAACTTTCTCTATTTTAGTTTTATCAATTAGTTTTTCGATTTTTTTTCTCTACTTTCATTGTTTTTCGACTTCCTTTATTTTTTTCCCGATATCCTATGCTTTGACGGCCATTGTCTTAGATAAACAGTGCCTACAAAGCAGGTTGTGCTCGCTCGTGAAGGTGCAATTTTATTGCCAATGATTTCGAGAAATGGGGTTGGGAAGAACATTTGCCTTTTAATTAACCACCATGCCTTTTGCGCTCTTTAATTCTAGCAAGAAATTTGACAAACAAACAGGATCGTTCCCCGGAATTCTTTTTGTATAGTGCAGAATGCGCATAATACATCTTTGTTCGTAGGATTCTTCCCGGGAATACAGGATCCTTCCCCAGAATACCTCATAGCATACGTCCTTGTACGTATGCTATGATGTCTCTCTCTCCATCTTTCAGTGGATGCCTGAGTAGCCTTATTTTTGAAAGTGATTACAAGATGTTTTCTCTTTGTCTTAAGTTATTGTCTGGCCCATCTCCATAGAGCCGTGTAAAATAATTTCTACACTTTTCCTTGCAACTCCAGGAAACAAATTCAACCCTTTGTTAAGTGTCTCTATTAAGCGTGGCAATCTCTCAGCTCACATTATTTTTTTATCTGCAATGTCTTAATCTTTGATTTTTAAATTAGTATACAATAGTATATAATATATATTTTAATATACAATATATATTTTAATTATAAAATGTTGAAAAAGTATTATTCGTATTATTTCAGTTTCTATATTCTATGACTAGACGTAGAAGCATTCAAAAGAAAAGTTTATTCCGCCTACAAAGTTTCAGTTTTCATGTAGCTAAAAGTATTTTTTAACAACATAAAAGCATTATGTAACAAGATGGTCTCAATAACAACATACCTCACATTACATAAGAAAATAAATTTTTGAAGAAATCCTAACTTTCATTTTATGAGATTTCCCTTTCGATCAAGCATGGGTTTTTGTTCAAGCATGGTATTTTGGGGTTTTTGTTCTTCTTTTTTTCACTTTGTTTGCTTTTTTTTGTCCTTTAATCATTTAATCTGTAATTGTAAAAATTTAGCTTACGTTTTTTTCCTTAGAATTTTTTAGCGTGAATTTGATATTTAAAAAAGTTGGGCACATTATGCAAGCTTGTTTTATTATGGATATTCAGTGAACTGTCTCTTTTCATCACTTGGTTCGTATTATTTTCTTCAATCGGTTATTTTTATTATCTAAATATAGTTCATGTGGGATGTTCTTCTCCTTCATTAGAAACACAAACGCGAAATTCATGTAAGTTGCTAAGTGATCTTTAAAACGTGTGGAATAAAACAAA
This sequence comes from Araneus ventricosus, assembly GCA_013235015.1. Classification (NCBI taxonomy): domain Eukaryota; kingdom Metazoa; phylum Arthropoda; class Arachnida; order Araneae; family Araneidae; genus Araneus; species Araneus ventricosus. Next base: position 4,240,820 of record BGPR01000003.1, on the reverse strand, counting down.
TTAAGATTTGCTATGTAAGTGACATCGTTTTTGAAAAAGTATCCTCATAAGGAAATAAAATATTAGTTATTGGCATGAACAAAGTATTAAAATTTTCTACAAACTATTAATTTGAACAATATTTTACAATCTATCGAAATTTATATCCAAAATTTAATTAGAAATAATTCAATTTAGATTTCTAATAAATGCTGTTTCTATACTCATGAGTGATAAAATTTAATTTATAATATTGTATAAATTTATTTATTTTACAATAGTGCTTTAGAAAGACGGAAAAGTTTCCATGCAAAGGCGAGGGCTGTAACATGACATTCCGAGGACATGTTTGAAGTAAAATAAGAATAATAATATTCTTAAAATCTTTTATAAAATGATGGGTCATTTCATTTATTTTTAAATATTTATTGAACTTATATTTTTTATTCTAATCTTTTATATATTTGCAAAATGGAAATAAATACTTATGTATTAGTAAAGTACACTATATGCCCAAAAGTATCCGGACACTTGCAGATTTTCACATTTTTTAGAATTTCTCCGGAATGGTTTAACCGATTGCCTTTAAACTTCGGACATGTAAAGAATAGACAATATCTCACATTTTACATTGAAGATTCGGTCCTGAGGGAAATTAGGGGCCGTCTACAAACTGATGAAGACAAAACGGTTTTTGGACCGCCCCGCTTCACAGAATACTGATAACAAGATAAAACTTTCAGAAATGGTAATTTTTAATGTGCATAATATTTACAAGAATTTTTGTAAACTCAGCGCAAATATTTGGGAAGATATAACGGTTTTCTTAAAAAATCTCAAATTTTCCCACCTGTTTTTTGCTTATAACATGCAGAGTTTTCTGTTATATTATACGAAACTTATAGAAAAGATGACAATATGTTATAGAAGCATTGTGTAAAACTTTGGAAAAGAAACGTTGAATATTACAGGAATTATGAGCATTTTTAGTAAATAGTGTTCCACTGCGCATGCGCGAAACATAATGTAATTATTCTTTCACAACTTTAAAGCCAAATATATAGGGCAACTTATATAAAAACATTCAGTTCAATATCATTAGTATTCAGAAAGATATCGGCATTACAACGAGCAGAATTTTAGCTCCTGTCAAAGAGAAGCTAAAAGATGAGGGGTTGTACCCAAATTGATATTTTTTAAACTTATATCTTTAAATAGTTATATTGAATTGTATAGCGGTTAGAATTTGTTGCATACCCATGAACACTTGTCAATTACGTGCATAACTTAAATTCCAGCTAATTAGGCACTATAAATAACAAAAATTTTATTACTTTAATTGTATTATTTACATGATTATTAACAAGTTACATATTACATTTTTACGGCCAAACGATATTTTTAAATATATTTATTTTATGGCGAAACGATTTTTTATCTAATTAATTCCTTTTCTTAAAATATTTTAATAATTCTACATATATATATATATATATATATATATATATATATATATATATATATATTTATTCGTTACGAATATTAGATGTGTTCATGGGCATTCAGCAAATTCTAACCACTATACAATTCAATATAACTATTTAAAGATATGAGTTCAAAAATTATCAATTTGGATACAACCCCTCATCTTTTAGCTTCTCTTCGACAGGAGCTAAAATTCTGCTCGTTGTAATGCCGATATCTTTTTGAATACTAATGATATTGAACTGAATGTTTTTATATAAGTTGCCCTATATATCTGGCTTTAAAATTGTGAAAGAAAAATTACACTATGTTTCGCGCATGTGCAGTAAAACACTATTTACTAAAAATGCTCATAATTCCTGTAATATTCAACGTTTCTTTTCCAAAGTTTTACACAATGCTTCTATAACATATTGTCATCTTTTCTGTAAGTGTCGTATAATATAACAGAAAACTCTGCATGTTACAAGCAAAAAACAGGTGAGAAAATTTGAGATTTTTTAAGAAAACCGTTATATCTTCCCAAATATTTGCGCTGAGTTTACAAAAATTCCTGTAAATATTATGCACATTAAACATTACTGTTTATGAAAGTTTCATCTTGTTATCAGTATTCTGTGAAGTGGGGTGGGCCAAACACGTTTTTGTCTTCATCAGTTTGTAGACGGCCCCCTAATTGCCCTCAGGACCGAATCTTCAATGTAAAATGTGAGTTATTGTCTATTCTTTACATGTCCAGAGTTTAAAGGCAGTCGGTTAAACCATTCCGGAGAAATTCTAAAAAATGTGAAAATCTGCAAGTGTCCGGATACTTTTGGGCATATAGTGTATATGCAAGTCGCATTCGACTATGTTGAAGATTTTTATTTGTTATTTTTTTTTCTTTTTGCAATATATATAATTTAAACCTCTTTTCCCGCTGAGCCAATTTACTTATTCCGACTCAATGTGTTTGCAAAATTATATCAGAAATTTAAAATATATTTCTCATAAATAAAGCCTTACAAAAACGCAGCACTGATTTAAAAATCAGTCCACGATCTCATTTATTGTTTCAGCTATCTGATTTCCACTTTGACTCAGAATCGTAAATTGAATATTCAAACTCACTTGACATTGATTGAAATTCGTTTCTCTGAACTTGAAATATTACCTTTCCGTTTCGCTGCAGTCATTCTAATTTTACTCCTTCCTAGTAAATTTATTTCCAGTAACACTAACAATGATGATGAAGAGACACTTCCCTGAACTCTGGGACCATATATATTGTTTATGTCACTTTTTTATTCATTGCCGAATGAATCCCGCGAGACTTACAGCCCCACTTCTTGGTTTTATTCTTTCTGATTAGTTCGGATTTATGCATATTTCCGCAAGCAAAACTCATTTGCCTTGCGCAGCGACTGTGAAATTGAAAATTTACTACCTGCCAGTCGCTTTCCGTGGTTTAGTTTCCTTTTATCTTTTCCCTTTTACTGTGTTATTTTTAAAGATTCGCCACGCTTAAAGTCAATTTATCAATAGGATATGAAGGTTGAGAAAGGTTTCTACTTTTAACAAAGTGATTTCGAGTGTCTTATTTGCTCGTTCAGAGATTATCTGCTTCTTAAGCGTTTACTACTTTGAAAAACGGTGTAACTGAAAATCACTACGGAAAATATTTAATGACTAATTAAATATAATAAAATTTAATTTATATAAAGCGCGTATTAAGTTTTAGTTCTTACACGTATTAAACGTGAAGAATAATACTTTTTGCCTAAGGTAATGCCAACCCCATCTTAGTTATTCCATGGATTTGGAATTAAACACAATACTATTTGTCTTATCTGAGATTATCTGCTTCTTAAACGTTAACTATTATGAAAACTATGAATCTGACTATCATTTAATTAAATATTTAATGATCAAATGATATAAGAAACAGGGAATTTAGATAAAGGATGTGTTAGGTATTGAGCATTACACGTGTTAACACATTGATTGCCGATCCCACGCCAGCGTGTGATGTGGCCATCACCAAGGAGCCGATCACACGCTGGAACGAGAAATGCTACGTTCCAATATTTATTCTCCGGTTACGTTTTGGATATATATGTTAGTTTTGGCGTGGAACGAAGGTTAGAAATTAGGTGTAAATGTAGGAGGTTCTGAAAATATAATGTGAGTTGGTTGTTTCTTGTGGTAAGTTAGTCGGCATATGGGTACAACCTACACCTGTGTCACGGCATTAAAGATCAACACGGCTTCACATAACCTGTAGTCAATGTGTTTTAAAAGTTAAGAATATTTAATACTTTTTGCCTAAGGCAGTGTCCAATCGCATCTAAGTAATTTCAGAGAATTTAGCTCACTATGCTATCAAATACAAACATATAAATGAAAATTCATTTGTTTCAAAACTTACTTATCGCAAGCTTTCCATATAAATATGGATTAAAAACAACACTAGAAATCTTACATACATATTTTAAAAAATCGCCATGGGTCAAGAATTGACTAATATTAAATAAAAGAATTATTGTAGAAAATTTATTTACATCTCAGTTTCTTAACTTGAAAATCAAATGAAAATTTTGCAGGAAAACCTTTTCTAAACTATGGATAAATAAGTACCGATTCCTCCTTGTTTCATCATGAGGCTAATATTTTTGTGTTTCCAACGAGTGCAGTAGAAAAGCGGTGGTTGTAGAGATCTTAATGTCGTTCAACTGTGAGATGAATAAGTGCTCTTTTAAGTTAACATTATTTGGATCATTCTGATTTGTTGGACAGCGAACTCCAATTCGAATATCGATTCAAATGAACAATCATCATGGGTTTTGATCTAGTACAATTGTCATTTGTCATGGAGCAAACTTCGCTCTGTTGGTTCTGTATGAAATATCTTGGTGTCATTCAATTTTGAAACAAATTGTAACAGAACTAGCAAACGATATTTGTGTTAATGCATAGTCCTTTGAACACAAGTTATTAATGTATAAAATGAAGCTATTGGAAAATTGTTTCATAAAATAAATTGAGACAAATTTTGAATGTTAGAAAATATAAAAATACTTATGTATGAAGCTGTAGCCGATAAAATTGATTGGTGTTAATGGATTTATTACCTAAGAGTTAACTTTACTTGTAATGCTCAAGAATAGTCTATTAAAATAAAGTCTTCGACAAAATGAATAGAAAATCAAAAAGCACGTTAGGAAATTTTAAAGTAGAGAATTGGAAAGCAATCCCCAAAACAGTATTTTTAAGAAATTATAGCATTAAATGAAATGTCATCGATACTGGAAATGCCATGGATATTATGATGGAATACCTATAAGGAGATAAATGGCATTTTACCGAAATAATAACAGAGCTGATATTTAATTTCCAATGAGTACAAATCATAGTTAAAGAAAGGACAGGATCTTAAATTTATGGCAAAATTCGAAGCTTAATTACAAGCGGAAATTACAAGACATGAAAATTATAATACAACATTTCAGAAAATTAATTGCAATTTTAAATGGGAAATTTTCATTAAAAAAGAGAGAATAATTATTCATATAAATATGAGATGAAACTTGCTGATTTATCATTTCTTTTTTCTCTTTTTAACCTACAATCTAGGCAATAACAAAATACATGACAGACTAATTATTCGCCCTTGCACTGAACATATCGGCAAATAAAATTTATTGTTTTGGAAGTTGATAAACTTTGAAATAAGCGATTAATTAAATTTCAAATCACCATTCAGAATTTGAAAAGATAGTCCTTTGGTTTAGAAATCTTAAAATATATTAGAAATTTTAAAGCATTTTATTTTATAAATCTCTTAATGTATAACTATCAACAACGAAAATGACAACATTACTGTTTACACCATCCTACGGATTAAGAATGCCTAGAACATTAGACTGTTCAGAAACCAATATGTCACTGGTATACCCTCTTAAATGGTATACCCTCTACCCGTGAACCCTCTTAAATATTTTAATGTGAATCACCGGTGTTGATATATATAGATTAAGTATATGTTTTATTTAAATTTTTAAAAAATCCGATAAGTTTGAATAATAGCTAGTAGTATTCGGGTGAATATTGTGAAGGAAATAATAACAAGTAAGCCTCAATAGAAAACTAAAGAATGACTTTCGCTTTTGAAAAATACATTAGTTATATTTCATTTTAAAATTGATTTTAGATTTAAAATTATTATGATTTATTCTTATTTCAAAAGTAAAAATGTAATGTTTTTGATATTGAAGAACAAAAATAAGAAAAAGGAATGTGTTTAAAACTTACTAAATACTCAAAACAAAGATTATATTTTCTGATATGGCGATATTTTCAATCCTAGTATTCTTGTTTACAACTGTTACGTAAAATTATTTGAAATATTCTTATTTACAACAGTTATGCGAAATTATTTGAAATATTCTTATTTACAACAGTTATGCAAAATTATTTGAAATATTCTTATTTACAACAGTT
>BGPR01000003.1:4163719-4234867 GCA_013235015.1 Araneus ventricosus | reverse complement strand
CAACAGTTATGCAAAATTATTTGAAATATTCTTATTTACAACAGTTATGCAAAATTATTTGAAATATTCTTATTTACAACAGTTTTGCAAAAGAACAAATTTCTTTCACCTTCTTAAAACCTCTAATGAATAAATGAATAAAAATTTATTTGTATTTGAAAAATCATTCAGTAATGACATCTCAATATATAGAATTAAAAAAATGAAAAATAATGCTTTAATGATTTATATCTATCATTAATCATTAAAACTACTTCAATTAATAAGAAAAAATCATTAAAGTCAGAAAAACCAACAAGCATGAAGAACTATGAGATACTTCTTAGAAATACATGATTCGCGAAATGATAAACAACTTTTATTTGTGCAAAAAATAACTAAACTAAATTCGTAAATCTAATCCCGTATGTGTTTATAAAATGCAGCAGAGGACATGTGATATATGATACTGAAGATAATATATGCTTGTTGGGTAACATAATAGAATATAAACATATAAGTCCAGAAATGCTTTGTTGAATTACATATATTTTTAATAAAATAGTTGTAAATGAAATTTTCTTTATCGAAAAAGTTTTTTAAAATGTAAGTACATAGAACATATGTGAAATGTGGGAAAAAGGAGTTCACTGTATAAACGTACTCAATAACACACTACATTAGGCTATATCCAGTTTCTTATAATTTACTAATCAATTTCATATATCTACTCTTTTCTTTAAATTTGAAGTTCTTCATTCCAAGAACTTCAGTTATACAGATAATTATTTTAAACAATAAAAAATACAAATTTTTTACTTTAAAAATTACCTTTTCCTAACAAAATAATTCTCGTAAGAGCAAACACAATCGCATCACAGACTTAGGTCATGTAAATTATAATAAAATAAAGCGATCGAAGGTTTAACATTCCATCGATGAACTGTCATCCTATTATTGACCAATTATGAATTGAACCTAAGATAGAAAACGTCGTCTTGATACCCATTTAATTGAAATTCCATCAGATACGAGTACTTTCCTCATTGCCTAACTGTATATCTTCATTATTTTACTACCCACTCTGCCGAATTTCTTTCAAGTTGATGACAAGTAATGAGATCGATCAAGATAATGCAGCATGATCGATGTATGAAATGTAATAAAGACATAGGTGTGGATTAAAAATAAAGTTATCATTCGGTCGAATCATGGCGTTAGCAGGTCGGTGAAAAGTAGCATTAAATAAATAAAAATTTATCTTCAAGTCACTTAACCTTCCAACGGGAGCGCCTGCACAAATTTTACGACATATCGTGCATAGTATTACATAAATATATCGTGCTGTTTTACAAAAATAAATACAACTTTTATTTATATTATCTGTATTTATTAGCTTAATAGTAAACAAAGATTTTATAAATAAAAATTGCACTTAAATTTATAAAAGAACGATAAAAATATGTAATACGATGTACAATGCAAGTATCTCTTGAAAACGTGCGTCCACTGGAAGGTTAAAAGAAACGTAGTCTAGCTGTAAGTCAGGAATTAATAATTACTCGCTTAAATTTATAAAACTATTTTCATGAAAAGCGTTTATAAATTTTATAAATAACAAAATTGCAGATAAATATCCACTTGTAACTTAAAGTATTATATGTTAAATACGTTAATACCTGTAACGTAAAGTATTAGCCTTTTAAGTAACTGAAAATTGATTTTTGTTAGAAAAATTCATCAATCCAGCATATTTACAATAAGCGGCATTTTTTTGTGCTTTACGAAAGAAATAAAATAACTGATGAATGAAAAAGTTTTTCAAGATAATTTTTTAACAGAGAGAAACTTTTTTGTTCCTTATGCATAAAGAATGCATAGGAAGAGGTTATATAGGTCCACAAAATATCAAATTTATTTGTGTTTTTTGTTTAGGGTAACCTTTCCAGAACTAGAGTATTATTTGTTAGTTCGAACTATATCAAGAATGCAGAATCACAAATATTAACACATCCCGAAGAAAACACTCCAACTACCAGGATATGAAAGTAGTAGAACAAAGGCATCGGGGAGGTGGGACAAACAAATGGACCAGCGCGACACTTCCACTGTACGAAAGAAGAAATCATATAAAATCTTTTCCATGAAGTAACTGAACAAGCTAATTTAATTTTCATTTTATTTGACTTAATGCAATATCATCATGCATTTTTACCATACCATTACGATTCATCTATTTTATTTGTTGGAATTCATTCCCGTATTTCATTCATTTATATTGTTTCAAATGTCTGCTCTCTAAATCATAGGTAGAGGGCCAAACGTCCTTCAGCTCGTGTGATTCGGAAGTTTGGAGAGAGGATGCCATCTCAAGTGCCGTCTTAGTCATCTGAAAGCAGTTTAAATTTATGAGGCCCATCTCAACATATCCTCTTGTTACTTCAAAACGGGATGCTGCTATAACTAAGCTAAACTACATACTTTAAATTTTAATTTGGAGATTACTTTTCGAAGATTCAAGCTTAAAATACATCAATATGTGAATGATTACCTCATATACCTCATCGTATATGATATATATCTCATTTTTTTTCTTAGAGACTAGCTGAAACTCTACTAGTTACAATGCCTACGCCTTTCTAAATCTTAAAGGCAGTCGATTGTAATTTTTATACCCAGTTAGCAGAACATGTAAACACTATTGTTCAATATTATATAATATTATATGATATTGTACAATATTATACAATATTGTACAATATTATACAATATTGTACAATTCAATATTGTGCAATATCTTTGTGCTACTGGGGTATAAGTGTTGGGAGCCTCTCAAATAAAAGAGATAGTGAAGGTACACTTTTTTCATTGAAAGTCATAATTAAATAAGTAAAAAGTTAAGTAGGACGACTTGTCAACTAAGAAATAATATTCTAACACAACTACACGAGCTGACTGATACATGTTTTGACTTGACATCTGAACAAAGAGTACAGTATCAGGCTACAGTGAAACTAAGTAGAGCTTATATACTTGTTTGTGACGTAAAATACGTCATAGTCAGCTGACGTAGGAATTCGGAATGCTTAATTGTTGCTAACAATAAGCTGCCCTATATTTCTGGTTTCAAAATTATAAAGAAAAATTAAATTTGTTTCGCGCACGCGCGATAAAAAATATTTGATGCGAAAACCATATTTCCTCTAAGATTCAAAATATTTGCTTCAAATTTCAATATTCAATGCTACGATTACACATTGTCACGCATTTTTCAATTTTCATATAATTTGGTTGAAAGCTCTGTATGCTATAAAGAAAATACATGCGGAAAAATTTGGGATTTTTTTAAGAACACCTTTAGGACTTCCCTCTTACGCATACTATTTTTTTACCAATATATATGTAATTATTGCGCACAGAAAATAAAACCATTTGCGAAGCAAATCATTATCAGCTTTCTATGAAACGATGTGAGCTCAATTCATTTCCTTCCGTCGGTCCACTAGTGACCAAATTTTCATTATAAAATGTGAGTTCTGGCGATTGCACTTCCTATGTTTCGTTGAGTCAAAGCTCAGTTGTTGCATTTTACCGGGTAAAAGGAGGTCCCACACTATATTAGGATGTATCCCATGACTTTTGGTTCTTCATTGTAAGACATTCATTGGTAATTCTGTCGCTATGTGATGCAAATTTGCGTAGTCGTTGACTATAGTTAATAAGTTTTGGTAGTCTTCTCCGCTAGGACTTGACAAGAAATTACCTGGAAGAAATGAAAATTAGTATTTAGAAAGATTATTTTGCCCGTGGAGGATGAAAGAAAAGAATAAAAACAGTTTGTAAAAATAGTAGTCATAAAAGAAGTAAAAGTAGAATATTTTTTTTAATTCTTTGTTGAACTTTAGTCCTTAATTTAAAATCATTTGTATAAATATTACGGAACCTTGAAATCAATATTTCGCAAATTCACTATCAAGTGCAGTTCATACTATGGAACCAAACTTTTGTTTAATTAATCGACCAGGTGATAATTAGGATATGGAAACATTAAATTTGAGTACTGTCAAGTAGAACACACAAATGTGCAATAACACATTAGGAATTGTGTCAAAAATTTGATGAAAAAAATTCCGCCTTTACATATATGTAACAAGTCAAGTTAAACAAATGTATGTAGAAATATTTGCAGTTTTTACTGTTAAAAAATTTTTAAAGGAAAACTACAACAGGATTTATTAATATAGTTGCATTGTAATTACTGACCTGCTGAAAAGCGTGAATAACAAAGCCATTTTTCTTGTTAGGGCACTTGACTTGACTTAACAGAATTCATTGGTTCCCCTATGTCTCTGTCCTCAACAAAAGAGATCAACAAGTTGTTGTAACTGCTTCACTTATCAATATTCTCTATCGGATATGACCGTATCAGAAAACTTTTCCTCAAACTTCTCCCAAACATACTCTGTGAGATTTAAATCTGGAAGTTTGCTGGATAAGCGCTGTTTATTATAAATCACATGTGTACAGATGTGGGTATATTATATTTATAACTAGACGTCTTAGGCGACCAGCTTGTCGCCTGGAATATAATTTCAATTGAATCTTGTATCATTTTGTATTCATGGTTCCCTTAAAAACGTGAGCAGATCGTAGCAGACATTTAAACCATGTTTTTTTAGTGACTTCGCACCTGTTCTATTCACTGTCTACATAAATGTCCCTAAAAGAGTCAAATAACTGACCATGTCATGTAACATCTAATTGCAAGTTGTCAGCGCATCTTCACTTACTCATTCCACTTGCAAAATATGCATTTCATTTCAGCTTTAAAATGGTGCAACACATGTTTGCTGAATTAAAACATGCTAAAAACAGAATGACAACATAGTAGCCATAACCATTCAGCCTGGTGCATATATTTTTTCATGTACCTAATATCTCAGAGAACTTGGTTTAGAGACTCCACAAAAATTTTGATGATAAAAATATGAAAGCGAAATGTATTAGGATGTTACATTATCTTTCAGCAATGAAAGAGAAACACGCAATTAAATATTTGCTTGATTAATGTGAACGGTTTGAATTCCGTTCCAACAATGATAAGTATTGTTGTAAATTATGTAAAAAATATTTTTAAATATTTATTAAAATTAGAGAAAAAATTGTAACGCAACTTAATTGATATCATTGAAAAGGTAATATTTTGCTCTAACTGTGAGGTCGTGAGAAGCAACAACGAAATTTCCCACGAAAAAGTGACGAGACCTCCCAGTTCGCTAGCAGAGAGCGGCCGAAGAAAGGGGCCGACGCCGACAAAGGCATTTCCCAGATTACGTCATCCCGGAGGATCTTCGTTTGAAACTCGCCGCCACCTGACCTCGAGTGGACACACAAGTAGCCAGGAAAAAGCATTGCGTACGCCTAGAGACAATGCCATTGAGGAATTGAAGACAGAGTTTTGTCATTGGGAGAAAAAGTCCCCTCTTCGACAAATGAAGAGCTGGACTTGTGACCCCGCCTAGAAAGGGCAGGTCCCAAGGAGGGTTTTTAAGCTGGAACCATAGAGGAATTGAGAAGAGTATCGAGAGATCAAGATAGGGTTCGTTTGAAGAACCGGAGATTAAATTCTCGTGACCGAGAATTTGGGAAAGCAGTTCTCCGGCTGAGAAGCTGCTGTACAACCTAAGCCAACCTTTGGCTGATCATCGTTCGTCTCGATTGAGAAGTTTTTAGGAACTCTGATTGAATTAGACGTACCTTACGTTGCTACGAATTACCTTCTTGGTATTTGATATAACCCGTGAGTATTTATCTATAGAAATCTGAGCGGATTAGTCCCTCATATCATTATTCCGGACTTCGGACTTATACTCGCCTAGAGTAGAACTTTTAGAACTTTCTGCATTACCTCGAGTGAACTCGTGAAAATCTGCGAACTGTATCCAGATTGATTTTTGACTTGTCTTATGCTATCTCGTCCTGAGTAAGCGGAGTTGTTTTGAATTGATATATTAATTTGTACATTCTGTAGAAATTCCTTTAATCAAGAATTTTAATTAAAAAATTAATATCTTAATGTGGCTGTGTCGTCTGGTGAGTCCTTCATAGCTTAGTATCGCTGAGCTAAGACCCTACAGCTATATTTATTATTGGTGGCAGCGGTATATTATTTATCTACCAAACGAGTCATTCGTAGAGGTGCGTACGGAAAAATCCCACGTATTGCCAGTGCTTTAGAGGAGCAGAAAAAGTGCGGACATTTGTGTTTTAAATAATCCGAAAGCGTGCGGACATCTAACAGTTTGGAGGACCAGGAAGCGTGTGGAGTCGCCCTTGCTGACTGCTAACCGGAGCCGCCCTTGCCGACTACTACCCGGAGCCGCCCTTTCTGACTGCTAACCGGAGCCGCCCTTGCTGACCACTAACCGGAGCCACTATTGCTGACTACTGCCCGGAAACCTGTGCCGCCACTGCTGATATGGTCTTGGAACGGAGAGACGCCACTACCATGGGAAAGCAGAGACTCCACTAGAAGCCACTGCTCTCGGAACAAGAATTGTGGAGGCAAAGCCTCGAAGATTTTTAATTTGTGTTTGCGCGTGGAGGTAACCAGTGCCTCGGATCGGTGCAGCATTCCTCATCTGGCCATGTGAAGCGTCGCCACGGTAAGCTTGTTTTTCTCTACTTTCAGAGGCATATTCACTGTTTAGGAATGTGTAAATTATCCATTGAGTGAAGTTAAGAATTAGTGTAGGAAATCGATTTAATTTTCTGTAAGATAATTGTGTTAATGGTTAATTGTTTGAAGTTAACTGTGGTAGTTTTTGTTAAAGTGGAATATGTATCGTTTTTCTAAAAGTAGGAAAATTTAAAAATTCTCTATGGTAGAATTGTTTTGTTTATTTAATTTCTCCGTCGAAAAATTAGTTAATGTTTTGTTTGGAAAACCAAGTTCGTAGGGTTGAGTGCATCCTTCTATGTTCTTGCGTGAAAACAAAGTTTTGAAAGATAAAATATTTATCTGGTTTTGGAATTTAGCATTACGCGAAGTTATTTTCCGTAAATGTTAGGAAAATTTCTCATTGAAGTCAATAGGAATTTGGATTGTTTTAAAATTTCTGAAGTTGTCCTATATTTTGTGTGTTATTTTGCATATGATAGAAATTTTAGTAATTTGTTGTTTGTGTAATTTAACTGAAGGGTTTTCGAAATTTATAGTTATTTTTGTATTGCATTTGTGTGAAGGTAGTATTTTCGTAGAATTGTGTATCTTGTAAAATTTTCAAAATGACATTTCTGGCAAAATTTAGGAAGGTTGATCTAGCTAGGCTCGCGGAAGAAATGGGATTAGAGATTACCTCTGAGGACAGAGTAATTGACATTTGTAAAAATATTAAAAATTCCCCAGATTACGAAGAAGAGTTCGCAAAGGGACAACTAGATGTGAGCAGTCAAGAACGCGAAGTTGAGGCAGAGATAGTTAGAGCAGAATTAGCTAGGGAAGAGCGCGAGGCCGAATTAGCTAGGAAAGAACGCGAGACCGAGAGAGTTTACGAACTTGACAAATTGAAAATTGCTAATGCCGCCGAGACTGTTAGTCTAAATTCTACGCGTAGCGAAGGGAGTAGGAATCGACAGGAAATTAAGCACTTAATGCAAAAGTTCGATTCTCAAAATACTGACATATCATTTTATCTGACTCTTTTCGAAAGACAGGCTAGGGCAGCAGGAATCGAGGAAGAGGAATGGGTGTCACAACTCATTTCTCTTCTGCCTCTCGACTTGGCACAGATAATTATCAAAGAATCCGAGGAACAGATGCGAGAATATACTAATGTAAAGAAGGTTTTATTGGACCGATTTAAAATGAAACCTGAGACCTTTCGAATTAAATTTACGCAGGATCAGAGAAAGCAAGGAGCCCTTTGGAAAGACTTAGTGTTCGAATTACAGAATTATTTCGACGGCTGAATCGAAGGCTTAAATGTTAAAGATTTTAAAGGGTTAAAAGAGTTAATGATTGCCGATCAATTGAAGCGCCGTGTGCCGAACGAGGTAAAGGATCATTTCTTGGATGAGTGGGGAGAGTTGATCTATCCACTAGTGTTAGCTGGTAAACTCGACCAGTATGAGTCAGTTCGGGGACATCGGAAAGTAAATCCTGTTAGAATGGCATAGCGAAAACCGTTAGATAGGGCAATACCAAATTCGCCGAGAAAGGAACACCCCGCGAAAAACGCTGAAAAAAACCGAACATCAGTTTGACAAAATATCTGCCCCTAAAGGAAATTGGAGAAACGAAAAATTCGAGCGGAGAACTCAACCCGCTTGTTATATATGTCATTCCACCTGGCATCTACGGCCGAATGGCCCGCAGCTAAATAAATCGAAAGAACTGGTAAATCGCGTTGGCCTTTCAGAGCAAGCTCAAGATTTGTTCGCTCCATATTTAAGTAAAGCTCTGGTCAATAACGAAGAAATGGATGTTTTGCGAGATACCGGGGCGTCAATTGATATCGTCAGCCGCAACCACGTCCGTCCCGAGCATTTCACAGGAGAAATCGTGTTTGTGAAACAACCGCTAGACGCGGAATTTAGATGTTTACCTTTGGCTAAGGTAGAACTGCAGAGCCCAGAATTCGGTTGCGTTGTAACCAAAGCTGCTGTGATTGATGCACAGTTAGACAGAGGTTGGTATTTGTTAAGTAACAAAACGCTTGAGCTGATCCTTGAGGCGAAGCGGAAAACGAATTTGAATGCGGTCGTAACAAGGAGTCAAACTCGTAAAATCGAACCCCCAAAGAGTGGAGAAAGGGAAAAGAAAGCCGTTTCCCCGAAGGAACCAGCAGCCGTCATGGAGGGAGATGCGACCCCTCTGAGTTTGCCCCCCGCCGTCAGGGAAGATGGGAGATTAGTAGAAATCAAGAAAGGAGAATTACAGAACGCTCAGAAAGGTTGTTCAACTCTGCAAACGTGTTTTCGGCAAGCGGAACGAGGAATCTCCGATTTCCGCTTAAAGGAAGGGACACTGTTCAGGGAATCGAAAGATCATTACGGGAATATCAATTTACAAGTAGTAATTCCGGAAGTGTATCGAGATAAGATTTTGGCCTTGTGTCATGAAGGAACTTCGTCGCACCTCGGAGTGCGAAAGACAAAGGATCGCTTACTGAAACATTATTTCTGGCCTAATTGCATTAAAGAAATAGAAGGACATGTTCGGTCTTGCGACCCGTGTCAACGAATGGGGAAAGGCAACGAAAAGGTTAAAGCGCCGTTGAAACTGGTACCCATAATTACAGAGGTGTTCTCTAAAATGAATATCGGTGCAGTGGGTCCCCTGCCCACCTCGTCGAAAGGCAATAGCTACTTGCTGACTGCAATTTGCATATCGTCTAGATATCCCGATGCCATACCGGTCGCGGATATCAGCTCTGTCTCAGTGACGGACGCTTTTTTGGAGATTTTTAGCAAGATGGGTTTCCCGAGAGAGATACAAAGCGACCTGTGCAGTTCCTTCACGAGTTTTTTGAGAACGGAGTTTTTTGATAGGTTCGGAATTAAAGTAACGCACAGTTCCGTTCATCATCCACAGTCAAACCCGGTATAACGTTTTCACCGAACGATCAAGCTAATGTTGAAGGTACTATGCTTAGAATCGGGACAAGATTGGGAGAAAAACCTTCCAGCAACTCTGCTAGCCTTGAGGACTATCACGGACGATAGTACTGGTTTTAGTCCCGCGGAACTCGTCCACGGAAAAAAATTTACGAACTCCAGAAATGTTATTATACGAGCATTGGGTCAGACCCCAAGAGGAAGATTCGACTGTTACGGAATACATATTTGATTTGATAAATCGGATGCGACACTGTCAGGAGTTAGCAGTGACAACAATGACCGAAACCAGAGATAAGAGGAAAACCTGGTACGACAAAAACGCGGTGAAGCGTGAATTTCGCGTCGGAGAAATAGTTTTAGTGCTGGCCACTTCTAAGCCGAATAAAATGGCGGTACAATGGCCTGGCCCTGGCGTCATCGAGAGTAAATTTTCCGAGACCAACTACATTGTAAGGATGGAAGGAAAGAAAGACAAAACTCAGATCTATCATATCAATTTGCTAAAACCGTATCATCAGAGGTTAGAACGGGTAAATTTACTTGTTAATGGGGAGGAAAATCAGGAATGTGAAGCGGAAGAATTAACGATTCCGTATCCCGTTTCGGATCCGAATATTTACGACTTTGAACGGATCAAAGCAGACAGCGCATTAGAAGGAAGACTGAGTCCGACAGAGATCGAGAGCCTTAAACAACTGCTAGGCCGACATAAGAAAATATTTTCTAATGATCCGGGAAAAACTCATTTGGTTGAGCACGATTTTGAATTGATCAGCGATAAACCAATTCGATCAAAACCATATCGCACGTCTCAACGGCAGAATGAGATCTTGAAGGGCGAGATTAAACGCATGCTCGATCTAAATATCATTGAAATAGGACAGTCGGATTATGCTTCGCCTGTGATTCTGGTTGAGTCAACAGGAAAAGAACCCCGTCCATGCATAGACTATCGTCTCTTAAATGCGAATGTACGAACGCAATTTTCCCCCCTGCCCAATATAGAAGAACGCGTAGAAAGAGTGGCCGCCGCGAAGTACATCACGGTGATCGATTTGGCTAAAGGATATTGGCAAATTCCTTTGAGCGAGCGAGCACGCCGATATTCAGCTTTTGTTACCAGTTTTGGTACATACATTCCCTTGAGAATGTCTTTCGGGCTCGTGAACGCGCCGTATTTTTTCAGCAAATTGATGACCCAAGTTTTGGAAAACTGTGACACCTTCGCAGTTCCATACTTGGACGACATAGCAATTTATTCCGAAAAATGCGAAGACCACTTAAAGCATGTCGATGAAGTGTTAAAAAGAATAGGGAACGCGCAACTAACAATTAAACCTTCGAAGTGTAAGTTCGCGCAGAATCATACCAAGTATTTAGGCCATATTGTAGGAGGAGGAGTGAGGTCGCCTGCCGAGGCGAAAATTAAAGCGGTAATGGAATTTCCAACGCCGAAGACGAAAACTCAAATTCGAGCATTCTTGGGACTCGCAGGATACTATGCACATTATGTGAAAAATTTTTCTTTAATTGCAGCCCCGCTGACTCAATCATTAAAAGGGAAAATTAAAAAGGAAGGCGTAAATTGGACCCAAGATTGTAATCAAGCGATTACCGAACTGAAAAATCGGTTGACAGAAATTCCAGTTCTGCTCGCTCCTGATTACAACAGAGAATTTATTGTACAAACGGATGCGTCGGATTTAGGTATCGGAGTCGTTCTGTCCCAACGGAATGACAAAGGGGAAGAACATCCAGTTCTATTTCTAAGTAAAAAATTTACAGACGCACAGAGGAAATATGGCACAACGGGAAATGAATGTGCGGCAATTATTTATGCGATTACGAAACTAAGGTATTATCTGGACGGTCAGCAATTTACAATTGAGACCGACCATAATCCCTTAGTATGGCTAAATTCTAACGCTGGAGCAAATCAGCGCCTTGTGAGATGGTCTTTGGCATTACAACCATTTCGGTACAAAGTTAAACACAAAGCCGGAAAAAAGCACTTAAATGCCGATGCACTCAGCCGAAGCGATATAGTGTAGAGAAATGGAAAGAATAGTGTGTATATATATATTTTTTTGGTTGTCTTGATACATATTTTACTTTTCTTATTTTTAAAGATGAAGGCATAGAAGTCTTGATTAAATTTGAGTAGATGTAAATCATTAATTATTTTCAGATTTGTTTTTTTTGTATTGTATTTAATGTTAGAAAGAGTATTATAAAGGTAACTTTTTTTATTGTGTGATTTGCCTCTGACGGTAGCGTTGACAAGTTTGTGTGGTAAAATGATTTTTTCTTTTCAAACATCGAAAACATCTCTTCCAAGGGGAGGTAGTTGTGAGGTCGTGAGAAGCAGCAACGAAATTTTCCAAGAAAAAGTGACGAGACCTCCCAGTTCGCTAGCAGAGAGAGGCCGAAGAAAGGGGCCGACAAAGCCCTTTCCCAGATTACGTCATCCCGGAGGGTCTTCGTTTGAAACTCGCCGCCACCTGACCACGAGTGGACACACAAGTAGCCAGGTAAACGCATTGCGTACGCCTAGAGCCAATGCCATTGAGGAATTGAAGACAGAGTTTTGTCATTGGGAGAAAAAGTCCCCTCTTCGACAAATGAAGAGCTGGACTTGTGACCCCGCCTAGAAAGGGCAGGTCCCAAGGAGGGTTTTTAAGCTGGAACCATAGAGGAATTGAGAAGAGGATCGAGAGATCAAGATAGGGTTCGTTTGAAGAACCGGAGATTAAATTCTCGTGACCGAGAATTTGGGAAAGCAGTTCTCCGGCTGAGAAGCTGCTGTACCGGGCCTTGCCCGTTAACCTAAGCCAACCTTTGGCTGATCATCGCTCGTCTCGAGTGAGAAGTTTTTAGGAACTCTGATTGAATTAGACGTGCCTTACGTCGCTACGAATTACCTTCTTGGTATTTGATATAACCCGTGAGTGTTTATCTATAGAAATCTGAGCGGATTAATCCCTCAGATCATTATTCCGGACTTCGGACTTATACTCGCCTAGAGTAGAACTTTTAGAACTTTATGCATTACCTCGAGTGAACTCGTGAAAATCTGCGAACTGTATCCAGATTGATTTTTGACTTGTCTTATGCTATCTCGTCCTGAGTAAGCGGAGTTGTTTTGAATTGATATTAATTTGTACATTCTGTAGAAATTCCTTTAATCAAGAATTTTAATTAAAAAATTAATATCTTAATATGGCTGTGTCGTCTGGTGAGTCCTTCATAGCTTAGTATCGCTGAGCTAAGGCCCTACATAACGAATGGTTTGAAAATTATTTTTGTGCTGTAACATTTTAGGAATTTATTAAGGTAAAGCGCAAAAATTTCGCTTCATTTTTAATTAATTAAAAATTTAAAATTTCGAAAAAATTTTTCCGAGGTGGACATCACCCTCCAAGGTATGTTTGTTCCAAATTTCGTAGCGCTAGTTTCAGTGGTCTGCCCTGTAGGGCGCCAACACACACCTACACGCACTCCATTATTATTAGTAGAGATTACAAAAATATTTGCCCAATGTCATTGCTATCCCTTTCGAAATTATAAACTGGTTTAAGTTTTGCGCGTAAGTGTATATCAATCAGCTGAAAAAATATAAGTAAGAATCATTTAGAAATGGTATAACATGGCCAAAAATGATAAGATGAAGAATTGTAAAATTCACTATTATGATCAAGGCAAAAGTTTGAAATATGTCAAATAAAATTATTCAAAATGGAATAAAAGTAGATGATTTATCTCGTTATTTTCGATTACATTAAAATTATTACTTCTGCAGTGTTTTCACAGTTGAAATGAAATGCTACTCATTAGAAACAGTATTTTTTTTGTAATAAAGAATTTTAATAATTATTTGAAATTGGAAGATCTATTGAAAATTTTTTTCGTTGAAAATTTGCAGTTCAAGTGAAAAGTCGTTATAAACTATTATATAGACCTTCGATTGTTCAAAGAATATTTTCGTTATAAGTTTTCAATTATCTTAATATACGAAAAAACAAATCGTTAATTTATTAATCTTGAAATTTATAGTCAGAAACGGCGCTGCCATATAAAAATTTTAAAATCAGTAAGTCTTGCAGAGAAGAAAAACTTCTTGAGAGCAAAATAATTTCTGACAATCAATTCTTCCTTTTCTTGTGAAATAAAATTATGCTTTTTTTCATTTTGAAATTTATTATTAAAATTCCTCCCTCCATGGAAGTATTCTTCATATTCGATTCGTAAAATATTTTATTCTAGCCACCGATTCTCTAAATTATTCATGCACAATTTCCTTTGTGCTGTACACTTGAGTACATATTCATTTACCTCAGGCGCAGAAGATAGTTTTCGTTTCATTGGCTTTCTATTAAATATTCTATCCAAAAGCTGAATATTTAAAATGTTATTTTGCTGTTCCATTTTATTTTGTACACATTTTAAATATCTTAGGATTTTGAAAACATAATCGATGCTTTTATTTTGTTTTTCTTATTGAATTTGTATGAAAAAGAAAACTCATAAATGCAAGTTCGAATATTTTATTTTCAACAAATTCATGTATCACGAAATATCATCCAAGGAATGGGATATATATATATATATATATATATATATATATATATTTCAACTGTGTTTCATGGTATTAAATAGCATTTTTCAAAATGTAACTAAATGCTTTTACTTTCCTAACTGTTAATAACAAAGTTTCTTCCTCAAAAACAATTGCAGGACCGTATTGTGATGTTCCATATAAGTTTCATGCTGTATATTTTCATAGGCCGCGGTGGCCTCGTGGTAAGACCTCGGCTTCTGGGCCGAAGGGTTCCATGCTCGAAACCCGATTCTACTGAAGATTTGCCGTGTATTGAACGTTAATTCACACGTCGGGGGGGAACGTCCTCTCGCTAGTGTGTTGCGGAAGTTTGGAGAGGGTGTGAATGCTCAGGTGTAGCCCTCGTCATCTGACCTTGGTTCAAATTAAGAGGTCCGTCCCAAAACAGCACTCGTGTTGCTTCAAAACGAGACGCTGATATCACTAACTATAGAGAATGATATACCAAGATGCATTTTTAATTTTGTTCGTGTCTCCAATTAAAAAAATTCTCTTTGTAAAACGCATTTTGTCGCATAGATTAAAGTCTAAAATTGCTTGCAACGTATTCCCAAATTAAAGTCAAGTGGGGTGTCGGTTTCATCAGTCCAAATCAATTATTTTCTTCAGATACGAAAATCCGTCTTCTCACATTTTACATAATTATACTGTATATGAAAGAAGTCATCTTGAGGGTTTATTCGGCATTTCACTGTCTTTAAAAATTTTAATAAATGTTTGAATATGTCGGTACACCGAGAACAGAATTAGTTATCTTTTTTCACAAACTGTAAGTTAGATATACATTACTGATCTTAGATAACCACAAGTGAAGTTACCCCGGCCTCCCTAAGCATACGGAGCCTCTGAATGACAGCCAATGCAATACCTCGAGCACTGAGGCTGGAGTCCTAATAACCTATCATCAGGCCATGGCCCCACCCTTCCGAAGAAGGTACTTCTATCACTAGTAGGGGTAACTCGACCCCCCTCCCTATTTCTATACCCCCAGGAGAAGCGAGTGCCCTCTAACTTATCCGGCGGCCACTCATCTGTGTACTGTCAGTGCCTCCCAGGGGGAGAGCCACCTTAGATAAGGTTATCAACTACTAAAATGTTATCATTATCGAAGAAAAAGCAGTTTCTTGCCAGTGTCTCATCTCCAATAAATAAATGCATTTGAAAATATGAAAACCAAGAATGTTTGCTGGTTGCATGCGGCCCACAATGAATTTCTTTGCGACTCGGTAAACATAACTACACTTTGTAGCAAAAAATGTTACTAAATATTTTGTACTTTAATACTTTTTTTAATTTCTAAATATAGACAATAATCAAAAACGAACTACAGCATCAGCCAATGACCAATCACTAGTCACTTTACATTGAGGCAACCTTTCCAACAGCAGTGAATATTTTTGCAGATGGTAATGAAATAATACCTACCTGGATATAAGTTTTCAATTGCTGTTGCGAAATGAATCAAAGAAAACCAATCACAGTATGACTTAAGTGAGGTAAATTTCATGCCGCAATGCTCTTACCACTTTCATTTTACCCGTTTACTGACCGAATTAAGATCTAGTTTGATTTTTAATTACTTTTCTGCCTATTTGGCCTTCTAATGCTTTAGTTTAAAGATATCAATCATTAAAATATGAATAAATATTTTTTATAAATATGTTCCCAATTGGGTGAGGCATGCACTGTTATTCAAAGCTTCAATCATCATGCTACAAAATGAAATTTACAAATAATGTATTGGAGAAGTTTTAAATTAATTCTACAATCTTTCTGTAGAACCAAATTTTCAATTTTGTTACAATTAGTTTTGAGGCACGTGAGCTTAAAATATTATAGTTTGGATGCTTGCTTGTTAAGCATTAACATTTTATTTAAAACAGTATTTATGATTATTTTTTATTTATTTTTTCTAAGCAATCAACTTTTTGAAGGTTTCCCGAAAAACTTTTTTTCCTCACATTGTACGCAATGTATTAATGACTTAACCCCCACTTTCGGCAAAATTTTACTATAATTTGTAGTTCATATCCTTAATTTTGTGGTCATTTCTAAACTTTGGAAGTGTTTAGTATTTTATGAGCATATTGATGTTTCTCCTCGCTTTCCAAGATTCGTTTTGAATTGTCTACTTTTCCCAATACTCACGCCCAATAGTCGTCAGACAGCTTGAGAAAGGGAAACAAATCGCAAAAATTAATTAACAACCTAAAAAATTAATAACCTAATTACGTATTTTAATTATTAAGCAGTATACGTAAATAGTTTATCGCGTATTGCTTATTTTCAATATCAGATATGCTTGCCAAAATAGAGCTACTTTTCCATTGTCTTGTAAATGAAGTAAAGTACATACCTATTTATTTGCGAGAATGCGTGCTGTAATATGATGTAATTAGGACTCACTTTATTGCAATATAATGTATGATAATCTGTGAAAGTAATATGTCGCATTTTTTACATTTATTAAAATAGATGTTCAGAAGAATTCTTTCTAAACAAAATTTGTTCCTAAATTTGACTTTATGTTAAAATATCAATTCATATTATTATAACTTTCACTTATCGAATATTTATCGTTTTCATTATATATTAATAACCATTGACAGATTATTTTGTTCCATATTTGAATCTAGTATAATTTTTTTTGACCACTGAGTGTATCAATTTTTTACTAGGGTAGACAGTACACTGGACAATATCTGGCTTCAAGTAGACACAGTGCAAGTTAAATCTGATATCTTTGTTGAGGCATTCTCATTTTATTTGGTTGGAGATATGTGAGAATGATATGGCGTCATCCTTCAAAATATTGAGGTCGTCCCAAATCACTCGTGTGAATTCATACCATGACATTAATCTTCAAATTACGACAGAGCAAAATCTGACAAGATCATCTTAAAATGAGTGCTCTGGGAGGAAAATAATAATTATTTATTCCAAGTCACTAAGAGAAAAATGTCTTCATTCGTTTTGGAATAGGTTTACTTTATTTTCTCTTCCCAATATAATAAAAATTCAAGCCTTCATACGTTGAACATGGTAAGACAGGTAGGTTAACTTTCCCTTGTATAATTAGTGCTACCGATTAATTATCTTCATCAAGGTAGCTTTATTATAAACTGTGCGTTGAGACACTGTATACCAACCCTTGTTAAAGAAAAAAACTTTTGAAATCTATTGCACATAAGTAAAGAGTCAATGAAAAGTCTATCCAAATTTTTGGCTTCGTAAATTATAAATATGTTATTATAGCTCGATATTCATTTTTGCACTCATAAAAGAAAGAATTTTACAAAAAAATTTTGTAATTTTCATTATTAAATTTCTTCCTTACGTTTTCATTTTATGATTAAATACCAACGCATATAAATGTACCTTTACATAAATGAATATTGATAGGCTTCATTACGTATTGATTCTCCAACTCAGATTATTTGGAAGCCATTTCTGAATTTGGTATATTTATCATAGGCCGCTGGATGCCCTCATTTATTATCAGGGCAGAGACGAAACACAAAGTCATTTCCGCTACACTGGATGATATCTAATTGAAGCGGATAGAAAGGTTCGTCCCAGGAGCCTTCTACTGTGTTGCTTGGAGCCTAGAGTGATTTGTGATTATTTGGTTACGGTTATAACAGTTGCGATACATTGGCAGTCGAAAGAATATTACTGTCTGTTAGAAATCTGAGATGGACTGGTTGTTATAGGCTTACACATTAATTAAACTTTTCAGTAAAATGATTCCTGTGCAGATTGAAAGTTTATGTTAATACATATGAAAGGCATAATTCAAAAGTACATTTCATCTATTTGGATGAATTATTAATATTAACAATATTTTGGCATAAAATGAAATTATCTTAAATTGTTTTAAGATACATTTATAAACTGTCTTAGGAATTTTACTAAGCGGAAGCAAAATATCATTTAATTAGAAAGAGATAGACGAAGGATTCAAAATTTATATAAACGAATTTTCTGATTTGTTTATTTGCGGTAATATAGGACTTCCCCCTTACCTATCAAAGTCCGGTGATAATGTTAAGTCAATGGGAACCTTCGGAACTTCAACACTCTGTTTGAAGATATTAATGTTTATGGAGAGGTCGCCATTATTACTATTTATCGCTCTTTATGGCGCTTTGTGCACTCAAGAAAGAGCTGATTCAAACGTGGTGTTTGATATGGAATCCAATTGGATTTGGCGATCACTTAAATTGGAAGGTTACTAGAAAACGGAAATGAACCCTCACCACGGAAGTTCTGTGAAACCAAAATAATCAAATCAGAAAACTCATCCATACCTAAAAAAGAACAGCTGGAGTTATCACACTTTCGTTTAAATGCTTAAATGATTAATTGGTTAGATTACCAACCCTGTGTGTAACTGAACTAGAGTTACAAGGCAATAGACCTGGTCAATTCAGCTTTGGTTAGAAGACGAGGATGACATCTCAGGTGGTATCTCATCTCGAAAATTCCACAACATACATAATGAGATGACAAATGACACCAACAAATTTAGAATGCAGCATGTCATGTCTTAAGTGAGTTGTCTCGAACCTTGTCCCGCATAAGCACTACAGCCATAGACCAATATGAACTCTAGAAGCTATAATATCAACAAATAACATGTTGTTCAGAATTTTCGTAAGTATTTGTTCGGAAACTAAACTATTCTGTTTGGATTAAATAAGTTGCGATTTAATGGGCATAAAAATGCAACAATCCCTGTTAAAGATCTGTGATAGACTGGTTGCTAAAAGCTTAAATTATTACTTAAAATTTAAAAAAAATCCAGTACGGATTGAAAACTTTACATTCTTGTTCTCTGTTAATTTAAACTCTCACAAAAGGAAGTTGTGATTTATTGTTAGGATATTTCTTGTGTCTGTGTTAATTATTTTGAATGCCTTGGATACAAACGGCTATTACCTCAAATTTCACTGTGGAATTTCATTCTTAAATGCTGGAGTATAGACTTCTAAAGGTTTGATTCTGCTAGTTCTGAATTGCCCAATACAGTGGCTTTCCTCAGCGAAATTATATTAGTTTTATTCATAATATGATTTTTTTTAAATTCTGATTTCAAAAATAAATATTTGTTTTCATTGTGTTAATGCAAACTTGCACCTTACTTAGGGCCTCCTTGCAGTTATATTTGGATCTACCTCACAGTTTTCTAAAAGCAAAACATTGTAAAAAGAAAGAATTAGGGATAAAATAAAATCTGCTCTGGTAATTTAGACTTCTATAGTTTTTTTTGTTCATTTGTTTCTTTAATTTTAATTACAAATTTAAACTTCAATTTTCTTCCCAAACGTTATCTTTTCAAATTTTACAAATTAGAAAACTTAATATTTATGATATTAAATTTAATTTTCTCTATATTTACTTACACGAAACGAATTAATTATTTATCGAAATCAAAAATTTATAATGATGAACTCTGGTAGATGATCCTATGTGCATCACCTCAAAATACGATGTACATGTAATACACATTCTTAACGCCTTTTCTTTTAGTGGTTGTGTTTTAAAGGATTCTCTTCGATTAGTTTATTCCTTGAGAGTACTCTGACCGGGGGTGGGGATACCGCGATTAAACGGATGATTGACCGCCGGATAAGTAAGCAGTCATTCACTTCCCCTGGGGTATAGCAAATATGTGGCTCGAGTTACCCCTACTAGTGATATTACGAACCTCCTTCGGGAAGGTTCGGGCCGTGGCCAGGTGATTGGCTACTGGGACTTCGCCCTCATTACTCGAGCTATTGCAACGGCTGTTATTCAGAGGCCCCGTATGCTTAAGCAGGCCGGGGTAACTCCATTTGCGGTTATTCCTTGAGAGTTCCCGAATCAGACTACTCAATATGAACTATTTGCTTGGAATCATAGTAAATATTGTCAATAGAGTCTTAATTTTTTTTAATATTTTGGCAAATAATAATGAAAATTTTATTTTAACAATTAATTAGTGCAATATTTATATTTAGACCCAATGTGTTTTAATTGCTTGAATATGATCAAAAATCAGATTGTGTTAATTAATACATGGCTCGAAGAATACATGTCACCCGGAGTGCGTAATATGCGTACGCTCTGTAAAACACCAATGCAAACACGAGGTAAATATCTGGGTTCAAGATATCTTATTCTTCCGAAGACTTTATACGAGTTTCCAATGATCAACTTCATATCATTTAATTGAAAATTATTAAAAAAGCACTTGTATTGAAAAGGTACTTTTAAAAATACTGCATTATAGCATAGGCAATGCTTTACTACGCGAAATCTAAAACAAATCCAATTGTGAATTGCGTGTCTTTAAAAATAATATATGGACATAAATGGCAAATACAAAATACAGGAAGATGAAATAGAAAGAAATATTTAAACAATAAAATAAAAATAAGCATTAAGCATACACATAAAAATAAATGAGAATAAGTGTATACATAGAAATAGGTAATAGAAAATATGAATTTCACTAGCTCAATGGATGTGCTTTTGTCACAATTCATTTGTACTTTCAAAAAAATATGGAAATCTGATTTAAAAAGGTTAAAATAATTCGACGCTTTAATATCAAAAATCCCTGTTATCGCGTTTAAGAATACAATAATTTATTATATTTCATTTTGCTATTAAGAAAACTAGAAAACTGTGGAAGAGAAATGAGAATTATTCGAGAAATAATATTTCCTTAAATGAAAACCATTTTCTATATATTATTTAAACAGCATTCTCAAGTTGCATTGAAAACAGGCAAGGAGAAATATGAAGTTATTTACCAAATTCGCAGAAAGTCGTATTTTTAAGTGCATATATTGCCTAAAGGCACGAAAAGAGCTAATTTTTTCTCCTAAACGAAATTTCCATTTTGTAATTTATTGGAAATCTGTGCTTTACTCTTTTTGCATGTAAAGTCATTATTTTTCAGATGGCCTGGAAGTATTCTTGAAATTTGTTAAGAAGAAAATATTTATTATTTTTCTTCAATATATATTTGAAAACGTTTTGTTGAATAATTATTTTATAGCAAACAATGGGTTGGATTGATAGTTTAAATTGCTATTTTTAGGTATATTGCATCACCTCTAAAGCAGGAATAATAGCTATCTATTTGAAATAAATAATAATCTTTTTAATATCCTTTCTTCATATTGAGAAAAAGTCAACTTATTTTTCTCAAACAGATTAACTTATGAGACAAATATAAGGAAATTATATAAAAAATAAAAATGTCTCACACACACACACACAAAGTAGAGCGAAAATTAATTGTCATATATCTTCACAGACACTCAGCATTCACGTGATATATTTTATATTGCATGTATATGAAAATATTGAAATAGGTAGATAAAAAATTTATTTCGAATTTAAAGTAGTTCTGCAATTAATAGCACCATGCTCAGACTTACATAAAGCACATTCTGGTAAATATATTCCACTAAATTTTCTTTCATTATAAAGACCATGAGAAAAAAAATAAATTTGTAATGATAAATAATATTTCAGTTTTCGTCCACCATGTGAAAATATGAAGCATAAACGAAAAGAAAAATTAATGGAATCATAAAATTATATTTAATAACATGTTTAGATCACGTCATAACACGCCCAGCGATAGCACGGAGATGATGTGTTCTGCTTGCTTTCAATTCTGGCAGAATCCGAAAACTTCCTCCAATGCCACAGGACTATTTACGACCCGAAGCCACTTAGATTTGAATCCGGAGAACGGTTAAGTCAAACATATTGAAAACTTTTAGAAATTACCCGATCTTCTTCAAAGAGAATAAGAAACATTTTCTTCAATTCTTGGCTAATGTGTCGCGCTTCCCCATCATACATGAAAAGAGTAGTCTCCAGATAGTCTTGTTGTTGTAAGACAGGAGCGGCTTGCTGTTGAAGAAGTTCAAATTAACAGGCACTCAAACAGAACACATTTTGGGGCCTTGAGGAGTAATTTCCTCAATGAGTAGGGTCCCAAATATGAAGCCAGCAGGATATACTTACCATAAAATCGCACATAATCAGAATTCAAAGACAACTGAAGAACATTAAATCTTGCAGCACTCCATATGTAACTGTTATGAGTGTTCACTGTTCATCATCTTAGGGTGAAATGCTCTTCGCCGACCCAAATATTTTTTTCCAAAGATATGTATTATCAAAGACTACTTTCGCCAAAATTATGTGAACAATATCAGTGATGCGAATTTTCAAGTAGCTGCTTTGTACCAAACGCATATTGCAAGGATAAAGTATTAAAATTGATAGCTGAAACTTTTGTTTCGAAAACAAAGGAACAGATAAATGTTATAGCACTTTTCGAGCCATATCGGACACAGGATGCTCCAACAGCCATAGGATCAGCGACTACTTTCCAAGTTCCATTTGAGATCAGTTCCTATGCTATTCCGGGAAGATTATGTGATCTCATCATCATCATCATTTTGTATAGGGTTAGTTGGGGTAATTGGGGACGAATTTTGTAGACACTGTCATTTTTTGTTTTGAAAAGATATTAAGCGATGGAGAAGAGGTCTATATCTATTGTGAGTGCATAAACATATTCTGCTGGGCTCATCAAGCAATGTCTAATTTCAAAAATAATTTATTAATTAATCAACTTCATTTTTGAAAACGGTCTTATTTCACTCCGATATGTTCCCAATTACCCGGCAGTCTCTTTGGTAATTGGGTTCACGTATTTCAGCTTCTGATAAAAGTAACGAATTGATTTGAAGAGAACATATTTGAAATGATTAGAAAATACTTGTATATTATCTCAAAATGCATTCAACTGCTCTTTCCCAATTATCAAAAAATACTGCTTTTTTAAATGCATTTCAGGAAAAAAATCTTCAAGTTCATGAAATATCGCATATAAACTATTATAACTGTTTACTACCTTCAATTTGATGTAATTCATAAACATTCTAAGTCAAATTTTGCCGGGAAGAGTTGGGAAATGAATCCTTATAGAAATTGGAATAACTGAATATTATAAATCACTAGAAGGAAATAAGTAAGAATTAAAAATCACATATAAAAATTAGTTCAAACAAATAGTTCATTTAAGTAGTAGAAAGTAGATTTTCCACTTGAAGTCGCACTAGTCTACAAATTTTTCTTTGACATTTACTCTAAATGAAAACCAAATTATTATTTCCTACAATCTAATTTAAAGATACAATCTCGGAGTATAGCTTTAACTGACTCTCGGAAATGGCAAACTAATCATTCACCAACGAAACAAATATTGATTTAGTCAAATTGGTGGTTCTTAAACCTTTTATATCATATTCACCACCGTCAACTTCTTGAATCCCGCAGATGTGTGAATAAAGTGCTGACATTCTGGTACCTTTATATTTATTGATCGAAACAAACATATTTGTTGAAAAATTAACCATGGATGAATTTTCAATACCTTCTCCATCGATGCACCTCTTTTTCTTATTGAAAAGAGCCAAAATCCTCATATTTCGATTCCTCCGTCAGTATTACGTTTCCTTCTTTGTCGTCATCAGTTTCGTGATTTCTTCTATACTTGAAGTCGTACGGCTTCATATCATTCTTAACAAACAGCTTTTATTAATTTTTTTTTTTGTGGATAGATAACATGGTAAATGTTTTAAAATGTCAGTTGTTAATTTTACATAAAACATGAAATTTACTGACTGAACAGAGCACAATTACCTTCATAGATTTAAATTGCTACCATAAAATAATAAATTATTCTAAATTTATAAAACTATAGGCATAAGTAACATAATAAACATGTTCCAAATTACCCCGCTGGGTAATTTTTCAGGGGTAATTAAGAACACTAACCTGTTCCTAAAGATGGAATCCAAAAACGAAAACTGAAATTTCCTCGTAATCTTTATATCCTACACACCTCAGAAATATCTACGTCAGCATTTTAGCTTCTATATAACCGGAATAGCGAACAAATTTAAAACTTTGATTTCACTTTTAGAAACACGGTTGCGATTAAAGGTCACAAACCTTATCAAATAACATTGAAAAAAACAGGAAAGTGTTTATCTTCTTCATCCTCCAGAGGGTCTTAACCAAAGCACATGTTTTTCATTTCGCAAGGGCCTCACCAGTGTGCTCTGTAGTCACCGTTCCCAATTACTGCGTGTTCCCAATTTCCCCGCCTGACCCTATATTCTTCGACATAGAATCTTTCCACAATTTTCACATTGCAACAAAACTATTGCTGTAGTTCTGATAAAACAACTTGACCAATTAATCTGGATCTTTCTTCTCTAAAACCGTTGTAAAAATGATTTTCAGACTCTGTTTTTATGTCTTTGCATGAAAAGAGCCATCAAGTGGTCGAGAACTGAATTTATATTTTTTTCTTCCTCATTGTCCATATCACATACGTACCTAATTTCAACGAAATAGGTCGTTTATGCAATAAGAAAGAAATAATAGCATGTCATCTACATCAAAACAATTTAATGAAAAAATGGAACATGGAATGATACAATTAATAGCCGTCAAACGAATCATAAATTAAACAAGAATAATTGAAAAAATCTAATATTTATGTTTGTTTAGTAACACAAGAGCTGCTAAGATATTTACAATGACTATTAAAGGAGAAAAAATCGTATCGTAAAGCATATAAATAACTAGCAGAACACGCACGACGTTGCCTGTGGAATCAGGACTTCAACAACAAAATGAAAATAAAAATCGCCCACAATGACGTAAAAAAGTTCTGAAAACAAAACAATAATACACATTATTGATTTTCCCGCTTATTTTTCTTCGTGATAATGACATTTCAACTGTAGAAAATACAGAGTACGTTAATCCGAAACAATATTAAGAAACTGCAACGTGAAAATGATTATTATAATGCAAATAAAATATGCGAGACATAAACACGTTAAGACACTGCCGAAAATAATAACCGAAATCATTTAGTTGAGGTCATGACGTCACCTGCGCTCTGCACTGTCTGCCAATGAAATTCTCCAGCAACTTTCCGGGAAAGTGTCGTGGGAGAGAGCTCGGTAGAAAAAAATATCTTTCAACTGACCAGGAAAAAAATAATTAGAAAAACGGGGAAAGATATTTTAACCGTTCTTATGTTAAATACGACAGAACCGTTCCAATTATAAGCTGAAAAAATTTGAAAATAATAGTGTTATTAGAACGTCAGATGCAGCAAATTTAAAAACAAAAATATAATTTCGAATGCAAAAGTGACTATTTTTTTTAAAAAAATTAAAATTCAGTAAATTACGTTAAAAATTCAAAACTAACTTCAGTAGAACTGAAATCGTGTGCTCTTTTCGATGGTGTGTCTATTTTTTTCTTACAATAATTCAAAACCATTTTATTGAGAAATTAGTGCGAAAAATTAGCTTGAAAACACAAAACATTAAATACAATTTTTTCTAGATTAAATTTTAAAATTGCGGCTTCAAGGTGCATTGACTCACCATTATACCACCTGTGTACCAAATTTCAAGGTTGTAAGTGCGATAGATTCGTCTGGACATCGTACGCAGGCACACAAACACAAACATTGCCTTTTGTAACTATAGAAGTTACTCTCATCTTCATGCTTCCCCCACAAAATATCTTATTTCTTGGAAGTAGAAATCAATCTACGTTGAATTTCACTTAGTCAAGAAATAATTGGGTCTTTTGACTGTATATTGAACATTTGTTGTCATTAAATATTAAAATATCCATTCATCAAAAATGCAAAGACTATTAATATATATTGCTGTTTGTTTAATTGCATTTCGTATTATGTCAAGAGGAAGGGCACAGTACTAAAACACGTCTTTGTACTGTGACTTCAGGTTCCTACTTTCATTCAAAAGAAAAGGGCTAACAGATGTATTTTGTAGATGTCTTACAACACGAATGTATGTATATTTAAGATTATTTAACTTATGTTTTTCCACCGAAATACAATCGCTGTAGTTTTTTTAAGATTAAGGCTTAACTTCTCGAAATTTTGTGATGAATTTTCGTTTCTTCATTCCGTTCAAGACATTATTTTTCGAATTAATTAAAAAAAAATGGACATTAAAATCAATCTATCTCCAAAGAAGAGATAGAACCTAGAATTCTTTTCTTTTTCTCCGGGAAAATCCATGCTCAGTCCATACCAGTTTTCGCTCGCTTGCGCCATCTGTTGCTAAATAATGAAACAAAATACATCTTTGAATTTCATCGAATGGATTTTCTCAGAATCATGTCAGAAAACAATTAAAAAAAGTTTTGACGAAATAAATTCTGATAGGTGATTGTATATTCAATGCAAAAAGAAAAAAAATTAGATGAGAATAATTCTTAACTTTGAATAATAGTTACTGGAAACAGGATGAATCTATTTACTTTGTGTTCACATTCTTAAATGTATACCCGGAAAAAGTTCTTGTAAAATAATGTATACTTTTTGTGATTCTAAACACATTTATTTTTTATTTACTGCTCCGGAATGCGATTGATGTTTCTTCAGAGTATGAGAAAAAAAAACTTGAAATGCATTAAAAATATGAAAACTGTAAGAAAAGAAAACAAACAGAAGAAAGAAATAAAAATCACGACAAAAGCGAGCTACTTATTTCATTAATTTTTTTCCATCTCAAATAGGAATGTGTGTCAACTAAATTCCTTAATGTTTCTAACGTGATTTTCTTTTTCTGTTTTCATTCTTTTCCTTGTAAGCGTTTTGTTTCATTTTATGTTTTTCTTCTTTATTTCATTCCGTCTTTTGACTTTTTCATTAATTAATAGCGTTCCTTTTTCGATGCATTATTTGTTTAACAGCAGAAGACGACTTTTCTGTAAGTAGTTTGTAATTTTATAATTAGATGCCTGTAATAATATCTATTCAAAGCTCTTGATTTTTTTCATTTTTCTTCTTAATAAAAGGCATAATTTTTAAGATTAATAATTATAAAAATAAGAAATAAACAGAAAACCCAAAATCAGGTTTGTAAATAAACATCAATCTTTGATAGTTTCAGATTCATTCTGATACAACTTCTCCTCTACTTTATGATTACATTACACCACCTGCATCCCCGTGTTTAGAGTCATTTCTCTCCTTTCCGGTTTGGATGGATGGAGGTGAATTTTATTTTTTTAAGGAAGGACAAAAACAAGTAATAGGTACAAAAATAAATAAAAATGAAAAAGAAACATACTCTGGACAGAACAACATAGAAAACAAAACAAAAAAGAAGAATATGTAGAGGGGGGAAAAAGAGTCATAAATAGCTGGAAGTGTGTGTCTGTCTGGGTGGACGAGTTCTCAATTATTATCCTCTACAATGAGATTGTTCTCATCACATATGAAACGAATTAGGAGTCGAAGTCGGGTTCTTCAGAAGTTATTCGTGAGAATGTTTTTCAACCACTGTAATTTAAGTGACACTGTTGGAGTGTGGAAATGCCAGGAGAGGGTAAACCGACATTTTGTGGCATAGTGCATTGGATCACCTTTTCCTCCGCACGAGCAGTTCTCATGTGTTCGAAGATTGAAGCGATGAAGGTATGAAGGAAAAGGCCCGTGTCCTGTAACGAACATTATCTCTTCTCTATTCC
The DNA here is from genome assembly GCA_013235015.1 of Araneus ventricosus. NCBI lineage: Eukaryota > Metazoa > Arthropoda > Arachnida > Araneae > Araneidae > Araneus > Araneus ventricosus. The sequence continues at coordinate 4,207,035 of BGPR01000003.1, read as the reverse complement.
ACCCTACTGGCTTATTTGAGACCCTAGGTACTATATCGTGTGTACTGCGGCCAGTTTCTCCGTTCTACTTTAGGATTGTCTTTATCAAAAAATAAAAACAGTAAGTACAAATATCTTTAAAAATTGATTTTTTATTTTAATACACATGATACACGCAGTACCGTGATACTTAAAACAATTTTATGACATTTTCAGCTCCAATGTTTTATAAGAAATTGAAATAGTTTCAGTTATAAAGAACAACTGAAATTCCGCCGAGGCATTTTATGATATATTATACGTTAAAAAACTAAAAATTAAATTATATCCATTTTAAATGTTCCTGGGTGGTCTCATTATTTGGGTTTTCGCGTTTTATTCAGTAAAAATATTGCAGCATAGAAATGTTTTAAAATGCTTAGTGTTTACTAAATTCACTTGATTTAAAATATTTTTAAAACATTTCCAAATGGTGTAATTTTTTTAAATTATTTCTTCATTTCGTTAATTATTTCGGTTTCATTTCGTCATTTCAGGACAGGTTTCATTTCTGGTCATCATTTTCTATTCTATTTGATAACAGCATTCACTGCTGATTTAGAATTTGCATAAAATTCCAAACATAATAAAATTTTCATAACTAATTAAGACAAAAAATGCGTTTAAAGACTAATGCATTAAAATTCCAATTATATATCACAATGTGAACACGAAACAAACAATTCATATACAGAAAAAGAAGGCAAAAAGCAAGTAAAATCGAAAATAAATAGGAAAAAGAAAGGAATACCATGGCATACCGCTCGTTAGGACAGGAGGTTCTCCAATCATATTCAGCAGGTGATTTTTTTCTTCGTAACGACATCCAAATAATTGTTAAAATAATCCGTCATCTCCCCAAAAGCACCAACCATAAAAATGGAAAAATTTCAGAATACAAAAGGAAATATGTGCATTAAAAATTAATCTAAACAAATCGATTGCTTAAAAACTCGATCTCAAAAAATCTAAATTAGCATTAAAATATGAATACAAAAATATATACAAAACAAGGAATGGGTACGTCAACTTCCTCTTTCCGTATTTTGTGTATATTTTTAAGTGTGCACGAATGACAAGTGGGCATGTGAATTTTTTGCTCTCCATTGAAGGAAAGTATTGAAAGCAATATGTTAAAACCTTTTCCTGAAAAAGAAAACACTATACCTGACGCATTTTCAACAACAGGTATAGAAAACACTCGAAACTTGAAAATGTAATAGCGATTACAAAATGGAAAACTAATCCATTCATCATTTTGAAACTTATGTACTGAAAAAATTGAGAAGAAATTTAAAAAATATTAATAGATTCCTTAAAAAGAAAACAAAACAATATATGATCAAAGTAAAATGGTTATTTTAAAAAAGGAAATAATTATGCATAAGTAGCGCATACAAAACAATATTGTTCATAAATTATTTACATAAAGATCAGTTTAGTAATCTACCAGGAATTCTATTTCCTTGAAGCAATGGAAGTGGTTCAATGGAATTTATAAGCATTTTACGGTCAAATATTGACAGAAGCGTATTCATGAAGAATAAAATTGTTTAAAGCTAGAGTTTCAGCACATAATTTCCTGTTCTTACCTGGTATAAAGATGCTTCAGAGAAAGCAGATGATTCAAAATATTTACCGAATACGTATCTCCTTGAGGATATCCTCCTGTGCATACGAGTATTGTAAACAGAAATGCTTCCTGAGATAAAATACGATACAAATTAAACAACATTGGAAAATATTTCTTAGCATTTTTCGCTAAGAAAATGAATGAAATTTCTTGGTTTCTCGCTGTATAAGGTTCGGTTAAAATTCCATTCAATTAAGGCTTTACTCTTCCCTTCGGCAATGTTTTTATGATAGAATTAATTAACCATAGTCAGCAGAAACGTTGTCTTTAAAATAACATTCTCTGATAATAATAATAGTTAATGTTGAAACTAAGATAAATTAAGGAAAGAAGTGCCAGGGAATCATTAAGGTGCTGTTGAAAATGGAAGGAATATGATGGAATTTTAATGAAATTCCGTTATTGTTTTAAGATATAAAGAATTCCTCAGATATTTTTTTTATCATTAATGAGACGCTATTTTTGGGTTTCTCTCACTAATCTTTTCGGATATTTACATGAAAATATAAATGTGTTATATAGCTGGATATATATTAGACTTTAGTGAAATGACAGGTGACATAGTAAATTTATTTGGTGAAACAGGTCTGAATTTAGATCCTTTGATAACAATTGTTAAAAAATTTTCTTAAAGTAAATTTGAATTCTTTGTTGATGAGAAATAATTTGAGTTATTAATAGTTAATTTAGTATCGTGACTTCAGTATCGATCCTCTTGTAGTTCTGTAATAATTTCGGGACATTTAATCTTTCTGTTCATCCTACATTTAGGTTTCAAGGATAGTTTGCGTTGTAAAATTGAGATTTAACATGAATAACAAATCCTAATTCTTGCTGACCACTTTAATTGTTGGAATTCCAAAATTAGGTTTGCATTTTCAAGTTTTATTAGTTTTAATTCTATGTACAATTTTTATACATTTTAAGTCATGATGTGATTATATCTTTATGTTCATTTATTAGTATTCATATATTATTAGGTTTTACATTACTTAGATTATTTTTTAAATTAAGGTTTTTGCAATATTTACAAATTTGTATCTTTGTTTTGTTTTAGAACTTAATAATTAGACTTTTTTATCCTCTATGATAATAGTTACTATATATATAACACAAATAAGAAACAATCATAGCAGAATTGTAAATTCTGAAAAAATCGTTGTCTTGATATATATATATACATATATATATTTAAAGAACATCTTTCAACAATTAGCAATTTGTTATTAACATAAGGTCAAATTTAAAAGAAACTTATATAACTTTTACACTTATAAATAAAATTTAAAGAATATTATTTTTCTATTTAATGTAATTTCAGCATAGTGAAAAATGTTAAAATTCAGTTAATCGCTAACAATGGCTGCTGATTTTTCTTTAACCCCATAAGTGGTTTGTTTTCTCAACTACCTAATTAGATGAATCTTCTATTTTGTAAATGGTTTGTCAGTTTAAATGTTTATGTAATCCATGTAATTTTTGTATCGAATTATAATGTCTGTAAATGTCTTTGTTTCGGCTTTTTAGCTCAAAATTGTGGTAATTCGAAGACCGGAAAATTTCTTGGCATACTACTTAAGGGGTTAAGGAAACTTACATTAATGAAAATGTTTTTCATATACACTTGAGAGCCGTTGTGTTGCCACAAATGATGCAAGCAGATTCTATTTTTATTATTGGGGTAGTCATTTAAATATGTGGTTGTTAAGCAACAATTCTAAATTTACGTTAGAAGTGTGTAGTACTGCATAAATAAATTATGATTTAAAATAATAAGGCAGCGAATAATCCAAATCGATATTTCCGTATTTCCTCTTTGAAAAAATATTTCCATTAAATAAACGGCACATTTTTAATAATTTCAATAAAAATAATTTATAAAACATTTTTTATTAGTGTACAGTACAGCAGAAATATTTTTATTTTAATTATTTTCTACTTTATATTCTTTAATTTATTATTCATTATTGTAAATATTAGGGATTCAAAAAATCATTTCTCCCCAATCTACTACCAGATGTCGCCACTGGTAATGAATCAAAACCTAATTATATTACTATATTTACAGTTAATTTCGATAAGAAAATATTAAAATAAAGTATTGTCATCCAGAATACTCTATTGTACAAAATTTGTAAATTCTAGCATGTCAGGAAGTGAGTAAATAAACGGATTAAAAAACACCAACTTAAAAGCACGAAACAAGTCAAATTAAATAAGAGTGGGTAAAAAGATATTGTTGTAAAGAAAAAGAATTTATTTCTAAACACAATGTTAATTTTTTTACTTAATCACTACACATCTGAAAGGGAAAATACGGATTCCTTGACACACCTGAAACGATTATATTTTTTCATACTGCAAGATAATTGGAAGGTTTAGTCAATAATTCCTTGGTTACATTTAGAAAAAAAGTGTTTAGATTGAGGCATCATCAATTAATTTTAAAAAAAGACAAAAAAGCAATTACGTTATTTTAAAGTTAGTAGGAAAATATTTTATTATATTCTCAGATAGGATATTTGTTTGACTACCATTTACTATAATAATCTAAATATATAAAACGCTAACGTATGTGGAACAGAAAAGAAATTAATTTCTCTTTTGCAGATGGCAACGATCGGTTTGTTTACAAAAGAAAACCGGTAGCCTCCTCCATGTTAAGCATAACTTCATAGTCATAGCTTCTTACTATATTCGTTCTGGTGTAAAATTACTTTTTCTCAAAAAATGAGAGAGTTTAAGACGAAGAATTCACAATATTTTACCACGTTTTCATTAACTCGCTTTCTTGTCTGTCTGTTTGTCCGTTTGTCTGTCATTTCATATTTTGCATGCCGCATGCGCAGTACGTTTCTCATTATATCTCGAAAACTACTAAAATTACAGACTTGGTTCTTGGGTATATGGATGGCCCATGGGATCATCGAAGCATCCCATATATTAGCCATATCTTTGCGCATGCGCAGTACGTTTTTCATTACATCTCGAAGGTCTCTGCGTCATGTAACTTCATTTTTCAGGAAAATAACAATTTTCTATTTATGATCAGGTGAAGAGAAACTGAAATAAACTTGAAATTTGCCACATGTCTCCGTCATAATCTCATCAAGATGTTTAAAATCGATTGCAAAATTTCACACACACAAGACTAAAAAATCAGAAAATAAATATTTAAATAAAATAAAAATTTTAATATACCACGTTTTTAAAACGGACTAAAAAGTATAAATAATTTCTTCTATCCCCATACAGATTTATAACCCCATACAGATTTAAAACGAAAAACGTAGGGCGCATGCAATATTTAATAGTAAGGAGTGTAGGGAGTAGCTGTCGTTGAGAAAACTCACACAACAGTTCATATCATTTCCAATGCAATAAAATTGTTAGTGACTGAAATAATGCTTTAATAATGCATAATAATTATGCTTACTCCATTTAGCGCCTTTTTTGGCAAATTTTCTTGGAGCCCTGAATCGCCAGTTTGGCTCTAGAAGCCTCAGGAAAATCATGTTATGTATATAACCGAGCTCTGTACGGGATTAACTAGGCCTAGACTAGAAAGTTGAATGTTTCTGGCGATTTCTCGCCAAATGTGGTGCAGGTAAGTTTTTTATTGCAACTCATTTAACGAAAATGCGGACTCCAAGGTTGATATTTTTTGGGCGATTTCTCCCTTAAAGTGGAAATCCTAAGTTTTCATTTTAACCCTTAAAGGATACCAAATTTGAATTTTCTAACAATTCGCCTTCGATACTTTGAATGTTCGGCGGTTAAGAAAAATTCCATTAACAGTTTGATCTTCTCTTTCCTCATTGTCCGTTGACTCAGACGGTTATCTACCTTTCTCCCTCCACTCGTCGTGTGTTCTCTTTAACGGTTGCCTTCATTAAACTTTTTGTTCCCATTTCATTTTCTCCAGGTTTTTTTCCTAAAATCCTTTATGTCTTCTCGTGGTGATTATCGTGCCATCGAAGTGAAAGCTGGATTGTATGATTGAGGCTTTCTTTATGGTTTGAAGAATGGGCATGTTGAGTGTATTTTAAGAAAGTCGTCGATATTAGACAAATAAATTTATTTGACACTCAACATATAGTAAACACAAAAACAAGTGTTACCGTCAGTTTGGTAACTTCTACTATGTCACCGCTGGGGCGGGTCATTACAGCATTATAATTCCGCAGAGGCGAATAGTTAGTTATAGATCCAATATATAGGATTACTATACCGCAAAGGTGGATGGTTAGTTATCCACAGATTAACCATTGTACAAAGGCAGATAGTTAAATATAAAGTTCCAGAGATTTTCCACAGCTAGGGCGGTGGTATTTTATGGAATAAGAATCACTGCTAAGATGAGCGGCTGCTCTCACTCAGTTCTTAACTCGTAATGGTAAATTTCTTGATTGAGTTGTAGGTGGCGCTTCAAGTGCGCATTGCCTAACAGGGCCAAAGAGAGAAGTCATCGACATTTGCATGAAAATGGACATCATTGCGAAAGAGTATGTTTGTCGAACGTGAGGCGAAGAAATGAAGCTGATTGAAAGGCATAATCTTGATAATGGATTCATTTGGTGCTGTCGAAAGTTCGGTCTGAATGCCCATCATTTTAGAAGGTCTGTACAAAAGGGAAGTTGGTTCGAATTTAGTAATCTTAGTATGCCTGAAGTTTTGATATTCGTAAATTTGTGGGTTAAAAACTACGAATGAAAGGATTGTGGATGAGATGAATTTTTCTGAAGTCTACTCTGGTTGACTGGAAGAGCGTTCGTTCAACGTGAGGTTTACTTAGATATGATTGTTCGTGATTTCAGAAAGCTCGGCAGCGTTGGTCAAGTTGTTGAAATCGACGAAAGCAAGTTTGGGAAAAAGAAATACCATAAAAGTAAGCAAGTGAAAGGAAAATAGATGTTTGGAGGGATTGAAAGAGGAAATAAGTAAAGTTATTTTTGCGTGTTTAAGGATCGAACGGCAGAGAAGGATCGAAATCTACAAAAACTCTGTTTCTCCTGGGACCATTGTTCTTTCGGACTGCTAGAGGTCTTATAATTCGTTGATGGCTGAAGGCTATGTGCACTATACCGTCAACCATTCTGAGAATTTCAAAGATCCAATAACGGGTGTCCATACAAATGGAATTGAAGGAACCTGGAGTGCAATCAATGTGCAATTTAGGAGCCAGGAAACAAGAAAGGTGAAGGACCAGTTTGTTTCTTCTTTGGCCGCGATGAAAGGATTATTTCAGTGTTTCCCTCGAGGATTCTCCGTTTTATACGAGCCAGAAACCCGAGATTCACCAAAATAAGGTTCGTTCTTATTTTGGTTAAAATTCGATATCTTAACCTTCCTTTTATTTCCGTTTTATCCTGTTTTAGCTTATTTTCTGAATTTTCAGTTTCTAGTGCTTTGTTACTTTTTCGCATTTTCCGTTACTTCCTGTATCATTTTATTTTAAATCAGTTACCCACATTCATTTTTTAATGAATATTAGTTTTCATATTTTTCATTCATATTTCTTGTGAATTTGTTTCTTATTCGTTTAGAATTTAGTTTGTAAATTTTATCGTATCATTCGTTTTAGATCATTTTGGAAACATTACTTTTTTACATGCATCTTTTCCTCTGTTTTTTCTCCCCCTTGGTGTTTACTTTGGCGCTTGTTTCGAAATCTCGTAGCCATCCAAAAGGGGAACTTTTGGCGAGTATTTCAATAGTTGGCGTGATTTTTTTCCCACTTGGCGGGGGATCGCCTCTTATTCTTATGCTTTACCTCAACTAGTTCTATTAAAATTATTTAAAAACAAAGTTAGGTTTTTTTGCTGTTGCCTAGATTGGATCACAAACAGTTACCTAAATTTGACGTTTAAATCAATGGGATTATTTTCTTGAACTACAGGTATAGCTCAGAGAGCAATTATCATCAATAGTAGTTCTCATAAATTTGAAATGGGACAGGTTAACTCAAAAAATAATAACAATAAAAGGACACAAAAGCCATCAAATATTGGTTGGAAAAAGACAAAATCTAAATTTACGTTGTTTTGTATCGTTTGTGAGGAAAGAAAGTGAGAAGAAGAGGTGATACAGTGCAAAAAATGTCATACTTGGGTTCATGCATTGAATGCTGATGTAAATTTGGGAATAAAAAATATTTTTCTCTAATTGTGCTTAAAGAATTTGGTGATCCAAACTGGGGAACTAGTATCTACGATTGGACCAATGGCAGAATTATTTAAGCTATTTTTTTCACTATAAACAATATTTCATAAAAAATAATTGCACTGCTCTGAAGATAAATAAACTACAAAAAATAATTCTATTTCTTGCTTTTCATTAAAAATAATTCTCTATCACTGCACTTCAAAAAATGTGCAAGTGGTTCAAATTCGTCGACTTCCCCTTATACAATACACACCAACTATTCAAGTGAGAAGTAAGTTCAACACCATTCATGTTCTTGTTCATCACAAATGAACCGTTTATGATGCCAAGAAAAAGAAAAAATGCATAAGATATGTTAGAAAAGATCAACCCTGAGTGAAGAATCCTAATTTCCCCCCATTTCTCACTGTTAAAAATTTCCAAAAACAACTACTTTATAGTTCTAACATAACTAATTATTTTTGTTTGATATCTGAAATTTATTCAACAGAATTTTCTGGCATTGGAAAATATTTACCTGGATTTATTCCTGAAAGTTTTAATTTATGCTGTAGATAATATTTATTCATCTTCAGTACATTGCATATAAATACGCTTCAGAGAACACACTTCGTTTAAAATTTATCCGAGCACATATTCCCTTGAGGACAGTTTCCAGAAAATTCCGGAACAAGCTTACATTATGAGCCAAACTGATTTCCTGCGGCAAAATGCGATACAAATTAGACCATACTTTCTTTATATTTAAAGCTAACAAATGAAATAAATTTCTCAGATTCTTACAGGATAATCTTTTGTGAAGATTCCATTAAATTAAGCCTTACAATTCATTTCAAGGATGTTTTGATGAAAGGGATAATTGGATGAAAGGATAACTATTATAAGGGTAGCTTGCCGAAGCGATGTCTTCAAAACAAGATTCCTTTGGAGAATAATAGTTAATGTTGAAACGTGGTGAAGTAAGTGAAGACCGCGATATGAGTTATGAAGGCTCTTTTGGAGAATAAAAGAAATATCATGATTTATATAGGAAATTTCTTAAGTACAACAACTGCCGCTTAATGTAGGACCTAGGGACTTAAGAATTTTGATAACATTAAACTACTGATAACAATAACCGAATTGGGTAAAATCAACTATATTTTACCACATCAAGGGAAAAGGAAATTAAAAAAAACACCTCATGGCTATCTGTAATTTATTTCAAAAATAACAATTAAAAAATCCTTAATTGTCGCTTGTCGACAGTTGTTTCTTAACTCTTCATTTAAATATTTATTGTTCGTGTTCGTATTGTTTTGAAAATTTTTTTGAACTTCGCTACGCACCACGTTCCAGAACATCAACTGCTTGCCTCATTTCGGTGTTCGTTGAAGACCTTTCTTTAACACATTCGTCCCCGTCGGAATCGTCAACGTTTATTGCTTTCGATTGGCCACAAACAGCTTGGAAAATCTCCAAGTCTGTAAGTGTGGTAGCTACTTTAATGTTCTCGTCAATGGACATTCATTCTTCATACTCTTCCTTCAGAGGTTTCAATGAAAATTGGAAGTTTTTCATCTGATGTTTAACAGAAGCCTCCGAGAGCGAAGCAGTGGAACTTGTTAAAAACTTTGAGCATGCTGTGAGGTGACAATGGGGAAAATTACTCCGAGATGGATAATAAGTGGAGTGAGAAATCCCACGAACGTCAATCGTTAACGCTCGTTGAAAATGAAGGTTCGGCCAATTCTCTACTTCAAAACTGATAACATTAAACTATATAGTGATCGCACTAAACGAATATTTTTGCATACATTTGAATACGTCGGTCTGGGGTTAGAAGGTTTTGATAAAATAAAGCTAATGATAACGTTTACCGCGATCACGAGCGGCGCCCTCTGTATTTTGAAGTCGAAACAATGCGAAAATTGCAAAAGAGGTCCCGTGAGTAAAATATTTTAAAATCTTATCCATGGCTTTATAATAAAAGAGTAAGGAAGTGATACAACACAAACATACGAGAAGAACGGCAGGTAATCAAAATGACAAATTATACTTCATAAGAGAATTTAATTTGAAGTTACTGAAAACACATACAAAATAATGTTCGATGTTCCTATGCACAAATTTAATCTAGAAATGTTGTGTCAAGTTTCATCAGAAATCGTATTTCCTTTAAGCAATGAAAGTGTTTTGGTAAAATTTATAAGCATCTTGTTGTCAAATATTTACCGAGATTTCGTTCTCGAAGAGTTCAGTTAATTTTATTCAATTTAGTGCATCTTTATTTACAACACTATGCAGTTTGACAATGTTTATTTCGAAAATATTCATCGAACAAATTTCCCCATAAGGATGTTTTGAAAATTCCCACAAGCATTCGATACTAAACTGTTTTCGTGGGAAAATATGATATAAACCAGACTGGATTGAAAATTTCTTTATTGATGTTTTGCATTAAGTACATCGGAATAAATTTCTCGGCCTCTCGTTGGATAATCTTTAGTTAAGACTCCATTCAATTAAGCCTTACTATCCTCCTCGGCGATGTTTGGATGAAAGGACTAATTAGCCGTAGTCAGCGGAAGTGATGTAGTATTCTTTGAAGTTGTTTAAGTAAGACTTGGTTAGGTAAATAAGTAATGTGAAGTGGAATCATTAAGGAAGTGAAAGGAATATGATGGCTTTTTAATGAAGTTTAGTTATTGTTTTAAGGTGATAAAAAAGTATAATTTGAGGAAATTATCTTATGCGTAAAGGAACGTCAATCTTTGTTTCCTCAACCTCAGCGTTCATCTTGAAAATTCTTTATAAGCTGCGATGTTTACCTTAAAATACAAATGTGTCTTTGTAAAAATATTTATTTAAACACATAAATATTCAAAACCAATTTTGGAGATTTTCTCGTGAAAGAGCAAATTAGTTAATTTTAGAAATTTTAATTCTGAGTGTATGCTGTCTATATTGATTCAATATCTTTTGATATATTTACATTAAATATTCAACAGTATATTCAGCAACAACTCAAGTGGAAAGCTCCAAGCGACAGAATTTCATTTGAATGATTTATATCCATGCATCTGAGAGCCACAAAAGTATCTCGATGAAATCAAACAATTTTATTTAAAGTTTACTTACTTCATGTAAAGTTTCATTTCACAGAATTTTGACTAAAAGAGTTTCAAATTAAATTTTCATATGTTTACTGTTAAATGCCATGAATATTTTACGTGATTATTTAACTAGGCCTAAATATACACAAAGTAAATTTTCCCATACTGACAAGTTAAATTTTCGCTAACTATCGTCATAAATTAAACAAACTACTGGCATTTCTCTGCTGCTGGGAATTCTTGATTTGATGTGTTGTCTTTTTCGTTAGAAATGTCAATATTGTTAGGAAACTAATGCCTTAAACTAGTGGTAGTGTTGAATTTCTTGTATGCTTTCTCAATAAAGAGTGTTTTGTGTAGGCTATGTAATATTGGAAATATTCCTGAATGAATTTTTGAAATTCCTATCACAGATTGGTTTCAAAACTTCTTACAGATAATCAATCTCATTATCAGGATCACACACAAAATTTAATTTATAATTCGTAATCAATATATATTTCCAATTTCATTTATACCAATTTTAATTACATATATTCATAATCGCACGCAAATTTCATTATCCATATGTAAATGAACACGATACTTTGTAATAACTCTTTGAAGTTACAAAGTATAATCTTCATTTACATACGGATAAAAAGACGAATAACAATTATCTTGTTATTGGAGTTAGTTCAACATTTGATACAGATACATCATCCATATAGCTTTTTGTGGTTTTAAGTTATCGTATTAAAACGCCCATGGACGGACTGACAGTCAGATTCCCCGTTGACGATTTTTATGTAAATTTGGATATAGATCTACAAATCCTGTGCAATAATATAAGCTAAATTTTAATTGCCTGGATCGTTCTGTTTTTATTTTTTATTTTTTTCAGTAAGAGCGTTCACAGATAGGCAGACATTATTCCAATTTTTTTTCGGGTTTAGGAAAGAATTAAAGTACGGAAATTCATTCAAATCTTGATGTTGATCCGGTTTTTTTTCAGTAACACTGTTCACAGTTAGACAGACATTATTCTAAAAGTTTTCTTTCCAGGTTCACAAAAGAATTGAAACATGGAAATTTATATAAATATTAATGTCGAATTGTACGATAATTCCAATACATTATCTTTATATAATTTGCATGCTAGGAAACAAAAATAGGTGAAAAAGGAATTTCTTTAAACTCAGCTTAAGAGAATAGATTCTTTTTTTTAATTTGTCGGGAATTATATACCCATAGACTTGCTCATTTTTCAAAAAAATATCTGAAACCGGTTTCATCCTGACAACTAATGACGTCACACAAATTACCAGCTAACTAATGAGCATCGGATCTAATGCTAATGAGATGATTACAGTGAAGAGAAAGATAATAATAATAACACGCATAAAAAATATTTTCTACTTTCAAACTCAAGACCTTTTAATGATGTACCTTGTTTCTAATGAATGGGAATTTTTTTGTGTTACTTAGCTTCCGCGATTATTATTTTATCTTCAACTGTGATATAAAACACGTAAAGTCGTGAAGACCTTAATTAGGTGGACCCTCTCTTTCGGAAATATTTCGCTCTTTACTGATAAAAGCAGGAAATGAATGTACAGTGAAATGTAAATTGTGTAAAAGCTCAAATGGGTTTTTATTGCTAATCTTTTATTCAGTATTCTTCCTGATTCCGGGGCTTCGATTTTTGAGTAGGCAGTGAATTTAAATAATGGTAATTTGTTTAATCTTTGTAGCTCAAAATTATTCACGTTCCTTTGGGAATTGATGAACTGAAAAATCTATAATATTTGCTTAATGAGTTAATACTATATATCTGTGAGCTTACCCCAAGCATTATATTTGAAATCAATGAGTAGGAAAATAGTGGTCAGCAATAGCAGGGAAATAGTGGTTGTATTTTTAGCTATAATTTAGTTACAATGAATATAGTTTCATTTTTTATTCGGTGTGTTCATGCTATATGTATCCACCCACAATGGCTTATACTGAGAGAACCTTGCATGATATGTTATAAGTTTCCGTAGCATTAAAGACGGGAGTTTCTTAAGTTTTTTTTAGGTTAATGAAGTTGATTGTGGGGAGAATTAGATGCTCTGCAAATGTGCAAAATATAGTATGTCTCATGCCATTAAACAGCGTTTGAGATATTAATTGAGGTTGAATTGGAACAGTAGCCCCCACTGTCTGACCTGCCAGTTCTCTGAACACAACGTTCATTGACTCTTTTGCTTCGTTACATAATTAAAAATATGTGTACCACAAAATGCTGACATTTTGGTTTGTCTAAAAGAATATAAACAGTTAATTCAATTCTGCTTCTATTCAATTCTCTATTCTATTCAAGTGGCAAGAAACCCGCTTTCGTTTGGCATCTGCAGAGCCTCTAATGGTGCTCATATTAAGCTTCCTTTGCCTCCAAATATTTATGGGAAGTTGTTCCTTTTCATGCGACTGAAAGTTTTATGTGCTTGTGTTCTTTTCTCTCAGTATAAGCCAATATTTTGGCATACCTTTAGCCCTGATACAGTGTGCCATTACTGCCAGTTAAAGAAATAACAAACAAGTTACAGCATAAATAAATGATGGAGCCAAAAATTAATGTAAATTATCAAAAAAGAAAAACTAATACACTGACTCGAACTTGGGTGGAGTAGGTAACACTAACAGTTAAAACTAATCCCTCCACTTTCCACCGTGTGTCATTACTGCCAGTTAAAGAAATAACAAACAAATTACAGCATAAATAAAATATGGTGTCAAAAAATAATGTAAATTATCAAAAATGAAAAACTAATACACTGACTCGAACTCGGGTGGAGTAGGTAACACTAACAGGTAAAACTAATCCCTCCACTTTCAACCCAAATTTTATAGTAACCGTGAAACATTGTATCGTGCGGCTCTACAATATGGTATGAATAGCCGTTAGCTCTTTCCATACTCTTTCACACAGCACCCAAAGTGAAACCTCTACAGCATTTGGTATATCAAGCGTATTTTACCGAATTTCCCTGACAATCTGAATTTTCCGGAATCCGAAGAGAGGTCAGCTCCAATTAGTTCGGGTTCCCGAAGTTCCACTGTATATTCAAATCTATGAAAATTAAAAAGTAAGGCAATAAGGTCAATTTTTACTGTCATAATTAACATAAATTGATTCAAGTCACTTTAAATTTTGAATCAATTGTGCATCGTGCAACTGCTGCTCGCAATAGTCAAATAATCCTCTTATTAATTGAGGAAAAAATATTCATATTTTGTTTCTTAATTTCCACTGTTATACAACTGTAATTTGCAAATTTTTACTTAAATCGGGCTTTGGAGTATTTTTATTAGTTCTTAAATTGTGTGTACTGTATTTAATATAGATATCTGTTTACATTAGATCCATTCTTCTCCTTTAGCATAATTAATTTAATTTAATAATTATATTTATATTTTTCTTTAAATTTGTAATATAGTTAATTTCACTTAAGTTATTTATTGAATTTCATTCTTTTGCATGTTAGTAAATAAATATGAATATCAGTCCTTAATATGTCAGTTAATAAATCTGTATACCAATTAGCATAATAGCAGTTAGGCCTAAAATATCAGAGCAATCATTCTAATATAGGCTTTAATATTCCCTATGAATTTTCGTAGTTCATGTTTTTAATAATTTAGGAAACATTAGTAAATATTAATAAAATAATTCAGATATTTCCATATGTATTTATAAAAAGGTTTTAATGAACACGTGTTAAATGCTATCACATTTAAACTCAAAATGCCAATTGAATGTTGGTTTTAATGCTCCAGGATCGTCTTTACTGGAAGTTTCATTTAAGGCTGGACACCTTCAGCAATAAATTTGATATGAAGACTGATAAATTTCAAATACAGACATGTGAAAGTTTCTTAGATGTTCTTCTAGGTTACCTATGATTGTGTTCAAAGAAAAAAAAGTAGTCATTATTGCATAATACTTTATAGAAGAATCTTTTAAAAAACTTACAAAATGAATAAATAAAACTTAATGACACTGTTTAAACAGATAGGAGTCATAAAGAATTCTGGGAGAAGGAAAGCACTTGGTTTGGTTTACACGGAGCAAAAAAATTAAAAGTTAAAATGGGTATAAATAAAGCTTGAATGAGCACAAGAAGAAAGGTATAGAGAAGTTGAATAAAAATATTTGATTAAAATCTGATCTTTGAAATGGCAAAATAAATTTCATCAAATTTGAAGCTGAAGTGGTGTGATATGTTTTAAATATATAACGATGAAAACAGTGCTACGGATGTTTCTGTAATAAATTAAATTCTAATTGACATTAGATTTAACAAAAAATGTCAAATAAATAATGATATTTTAATAGTTCATTATTTATTTGTATACTGTAGAAGTTAAAAATAAACTGAAATAATTTACTAATTAAACCAGTATTAAATGACTCTGCATAAGTGATTTACTTGATTAAAAAATAAAAATCTAAATTTTATAGGAAAATGCTTTACGGTCTGTAAACATTATAACAAATTTTGTTTACTTGCTTTTAATTATTTGGGGATAAATCATTTAAAAAATGCCATGAACTGAAGGGGTCAAATTAAAAAATAATAAAAATTATCCTAGTCCATAACTCGAGGAAAGTTTAAATTGGCTGCTTAGTCAATGTTATAGAAAATATCTGGAGATATTATATTAAGTATTTTACATTTCAAGTCTTCATTTAGAGCAATGGTGATTAAATTATGGATTTTTAAAAATAAAATTGAGAAGATGAAGAGAGGGATTTTCAAAAATACCAATGTTAATTTTTATCGTTCGAAATAAAAATATATCTTTTCAGAAAATAAAGCATTTAGTTGTTTTAACAAAATTCTTCAAAAATTTTGAACCTTTTCACTTTTGTAAAATTAACGTTTCGTTTTGAAGGCATATAAAATTTTTAGGCCAGGCCTTGGAAGTGAGATTGCGGAAGCATCAAAGAATACGCTTCTTCCAAACTTCTACACCAGACCATGTGCTTGGCCCATTTTAACATTAAATATTCTCTTAATCTAATAATGCGACTGATATGTGCAAGGAACTAGGTTTGAACACGTCATAGTTCGACCCAAACATAGAGATTCGACCACCAAAAATTATAGCACAATTTTTTATACATTTTACACTGGCTATTTTAACAATAATTATATGTAGGCAATCTATTATTTAGATGTATCCTAATTAAAGCAAAACATTAAAAACTAATAACTGAAAACATGGGAACACATATTATCATTCAGAGAAATATTTTTAAACCTTTTCCATGAATTTAGAATATATTAAGCTAATTATTTTGGATCATCAGATATAAAATTAATTCATATCCAGAAGCTCATATTAAAAACATAGCTACTTAGGATAATGAAACTATTTATAATTTATTTATTTGTGCATACCTCTAGTGATGAATTTTTTAAAATCACTATTTGATTTTAAAAAGTTTAAAACAATCTCCTGGCTTTGATCTATAATTTATTAACATACTTCACAAAATGAAAAGGAATGGGAAAAAATTGCATTTCATTTTTTTTCTCTGTTTTGTAAAGCAAGGCTTTTAATAATATATTTTTATCTTTACAAATAAGTTTCAACACGCTATAAAGACAAGAAGATTGATTATGTAAATTTAATGATACATGGGACAAGCACTTTCTTTTACAAAAATTACTGTTGAGAAAATGTTACAAAAAATTTTGATTGTTAGGACTATTTTTTTTCTTTTGAAAGAAAAATTTTGTATTCTTTTGTAATTACTCCTGGTGTAAAGATAAATTAACTTGCAATTTCAAAGTAATTTGAATCTGCTTAAAACATTTATTCCTAGAAATTCCTTCAGCATGTTAAAATGTATTTTTATACAAAAATTATTTAAAGACATGGTTTCCTTAAACGCAGTTAAGTTCAATACTCTTTTTACTCATAATCATTGTTTTGGTTATATCTATGAAGATAAAATCTCTTAATGTTATGAGTAAACTGACTTCCCTCTAAAAAATAATAAAGCGCACTAAATAGTTTTTTCTTGAGTGATCTGAGTTTTTTCGAAACAATTGACAGCTTTTTTGAAATTAAAGAATGCTTAAGTGACAAAATTAAATGTAACACTTCCATTCATTTCTCAGATTTATTGGTAAATTAATGCGAAACACATTAAAAAAATTTTAAGTAAATGAATTTTAAATTAAACAATTTTTTTTCTACATCTAATTGAGCTATTAATTTTTGAAAACCGATTATTAACATTAGATTTTTTCTTTAATCTCTTTGAGCCTGACGGGATATCCAAGTACTTTGAAATCAATAGAATTTTTGAAAAAAATCAATCTTCATGGGGTTTAAATGTTTCAATTTTCTTTCAAATTCTGTTTCCAAATGTTTCAGGAAGCAAGTTTTTCTGTCTTTTTGTATTGTTTTCTTCAGAACTTTTTATTTGCATTAATGGTAGATTTTGTAATTTATATTTTATTTATAAATGATATGGAAGTATTTTCTAAAACGTTTTGAGCTATTATTTTTAATATTATACGGAGTAAATATTTTAAATATTTCATTGTTTCAATGCTTTTTTGATTTTTTCATTACATTATAATAATTTACCTACCGGACTTAACTTTCAGCAAGCTCAATTTACACATGGTATGAGCGATATGCTGCAAATATTTTAGCGTTTAAAAGTAAAAAATAAGATTTTCCTTACACCTCTTATTACAATCGTAAATTTCCATACACTTAAATGCCTTAAATGGCATTAAGAGCCATATCAGTAATTATTTTAAATATAAAACATATAAATTTAATTCTCTTTGTTATTTATATCAGCACTCATTTGAGTTATTTATTTTTTGCGGCTAGCATCGATGTCTATCTGTTCTCGATGATCAGTTACATAAAGCGATTTGACTAAAATCGTTTTGCTGCTTCAAACAATTGTATCTTCGCAACTGTTTGAAATAGCTACTGAGTTAAAAGTAATATCTAAATTTGAATTTAACATCACAGTCATAAAAAATGACAGTTTGTTTTGAAACCATGCAGTAATTTAAAAACTAGAGCTTTAACAAGCTTCCATACTTTTAAAGGTAATTAAATATGTAGATTTATTACAATTTTTGCATCACATTTAACAAATTTCGAAAAGAAAATTAAACAAGAATTAAGACATTCTAAAAAATTTTAAATACATTAGAATATTTACTGATGATAACAGATGTTAACAGATGCAAAAATTCTTGCATATTAATTCATATTACGATACAAGCAACACATATTAAATACTATAATTACAACACTTTATTACATGTTATAATACAATTAAATAAAATACAAAATTTTAAATTTTAGTCTGTTCATTAGAGTATAATGTATTAATCAATTGCTAGTTCGCCCGATCGAATTTAAATTGGGTCTCCCATCTGACGATATGTTATTGAAAATTCCCTAAGCTTTTATCTTAACTCTTGGCCAATCAAACGACAAATTTCGCATAAATGCAAAAATTTTACCTTAATGTTCTTATTTTTTTCGATATCAGTGTTAGTGCCGCCTACATTGTAAACCTTATATGAAAATACATGGGATGTAATCAATAATGATTGAGCAATTGTAGATCTACATATGCCAAATTATTATAAAGTAATTACAAATTTTTCAATTAATAATCTATTCACACACTTATGCGTATGTACTTGAGGTAACTTGATACAGAGATAAAATCTCTGTATCAAGTTACCTCAAGTTTGAAATGAATTGTAATATTGCCCTCCCATATTTATATTTGGCCGTATTGATTGGCATTCCTATTGGCATCTAAATGAATGTGCATGAAAATGAAATTGCTAAAGAAATGAGAACTAACAGGATATGTGAAGATCACTCAATAAATAAGGCAAAGGCTGCCATGAGAAAAAGACCTTTGAGACATTGCTAGGAAAGTGTGGAATGATCAATTAATGGAATACGGAAGATTAATTTTATAGCAATGAGAATTCAGATAGTTTAGTTTAGTTATAATAAAGTCCCATTTCGGAGAAACATGAGAGTTATTTTGGAGCAGATCTCATTATCTTCAGCTGTGGTCAGAGGACGAGGGCGACATTTGAGCCAGCATCACTCTCTCCCAACGTTCGCATCACTCCAAAAGAGAAGCTTTAGACAGTACGAGTAATTGGTAGGAAGGTCAATCTGCCGCGTCGTCAGAACTATTCATTATATATCCTGCGAATTTAAAACGATGAACTTAGAATTTTGAAGCAAGGAATGAGGAACGTTTCGGATAAACATCGGCCTCCTTTCGGCAGGCAAACAAATTGAAATGACTCGCTAAATTTTTCATCGTCCTTGCTCTTCCACGTAACAATGCTCAGACACACCTAAAAGATTCAAATAGGATGTCCTGAATCAAATCCTACAGTTCGGACCACCTACCTTAAGATTTCACAGTGTTTGGTGAGCTAAGGAAAACTCTAGAGAACAAAAAATAACAACAGAATTCAAGTGATTAGGAAATAGTTTCAGGAAACCAACTGCAATTTTTGATAAATCTTTAGTCTGCTTGGTATCAGACGGGATAAATTTTCTACAAATAAGTTTTAAAAAATTCAGCTAGGATAAATCTTTATTGTTATAGGTTCGTTGCCTCATTATTTATTGAACGACCCTGACGTATTTTCTTTAAGAAAGTCGTGAAGCTAATTCTAAACCAAAACGCTACATCGCCTTTTTAAACACATATTAAGCTGTCATCTAGCAGGATTTTTAAGAAATATTTGCTGATAATACTGAATGGTTCTCTATCAATGTCATTAAAGTCTATGGATATTCGCAAATGCTTCTATCCAGCATGGTATTATAAAATCTGAATTTTTATATAATGTAAATACCAATGAAATTGGAAATTTCGCAATACAGATGAAAAGAACAAACTAACAAGATAGGCACTTACTCAAAAAATAATTCTACATTCCAGGAGGTCGAATTTTATCTCTCCTCTCTGAGATTAACGATGAAATCTCAAAGGGAATACATCTACTGATATTTCTTCAATGTTAAAAAAGAAAATATCGGTTGTTGATGACTTTGCATCCATATTTTAATCAGAATGATTATTTTTATACTCAGTTTTACATAAAATAATTCATTCATATATACGTCTTTACAGAAATGGACTTTTCATGAGTAGTCTTCCATATATTTGCTTAAATGATCCAGGTCCATCTTTTGAATCAAACTGCAATAAAAATTATATCTGCACAACATTTTCACGAAAAAATTGATAGTTGTTCCATTCTTTATACTAAAACGTGATGCAGGATATTAAATTGCTAGGAATTCAATTTACTCTCAACTTTCCACACATTTCCAGGAACATACGTATATTAAAAGTTGAAATCTCTTATGAGTTTTTGTGTACAGAATCATTTTAGTAATGGCAACAATTCACTTTTAATTTATT
The DNA here is from genome assembly GCA_013235015.1 of Araneus ventricosus. Lineage (NCBI taxonomy): Eukaryota > Metazoa > Arthropoda > Arachnida > Araneae > Araneidae > Araneus > Araneus ventricosus. The sequence goes on along the minus strand of BGPR01000003.1, from coordinate 4,186,640 downwards.
TTGATAATAAATCTCGAATGCACAACATACAAGAATCCATTTAAGACTGTTGGTACATTGCACAGCTATTTAAACAAAATACAGACTCATAGTACTAAAACTGTGGTGCCATCTATCGAGTGAGGATTTACTATTAAAAGATGACAGACAATTAAACTATGGGATATCGAATTTAATAAGCCCAGTTTAAACTACAGTTCCTATTCTTACGCTAACTTTTATACTCTAGCCTTCTGAAACATGATTTTGTACTTGTAACAATTTAAAATATAACTAAATTAATCACGAAATTTAAATTTAATGCAGCTTGGAGCAGTGGCAAGATTTTTTCAGAACAAAAAAGTCAACAAAAATGACTCTAATCCTGAAGTGATTCATATTTTATTCTCCATGATCAGGACTATTTGAAATATGCTGCCATCAAAATTCAAGATCTGATATTTTTGCAAAGTAAATCTTTTTGGAAGCTTTATAAATAACAATCCTAAAACACTTGAACATATAGAAGGAAGTAGCAGATTGTAATGGGATCTTCATCTATTATGAAATTTGCACTATGATCAATAAACGATAAAAGAAAAAATCAAATAATTAAGACGTTTAATTTAATTATTAGGATGAATACCGTAGCTTTGACGCAAAAATATATAAATAAATGTATTATTTTTGATTTAGGGGGTTTATTAATAATTTTAAGTTTGTAAGTTATACTATAAATATTCAAAAAATATTTACATGTCTTCTCTTTCTCATACAGAACAAATTTCCAAAGTTAAATTGAATTGATAACAACATAAGCAATTCACCAGTGTATTTCATGTCATAAAATATTTATCAGTCTCTCAAGAAATTCAATACTAATTATTTTCTGATGTGATGATTCAACTTAATTACTGTGACTGAGGAATGCGTGGGCAGTATATGGCCCATAAGTAATGTTTCCATTATAAGTGAGTTTCCATTAACAGTAGTGATAAAGGATTTTAAAAATGATAGAACTTACAGACGAATGTCATTATGCCAGTATATTTAAGCTTTAAGGTCAAAACTCATTAGGGTGGGCCAAAATTCAATGTTTAGACTTAAACGGAATTGATAACAACATAAGCATTTACCATTATATTTCATGTCATAAAATATTGATCAGTCTCACAAAAAAATCAATACTAATAATCTTTTGATGTGACGATTCAACTTAATTACTGTGATTGAGGAATGCATGGGCAGTATGTGGCCCAAAAGTAATGGTTCCATTATACTCGTCATTGAGTTTTCAGTAGTGATACAGAATTTTAAAATTTAGAAGATTCAGACGAATGCCATTATGCCAGTGTATTTAATCTTTAAGGTCAAAACTCATTAAGGTGGGCCAAAATTCAATGTTTTTTTAATTCTCGCCAACATTTACAACTCAGCTTAGAATGTATCTGAACATAAACATTTAAGTTTCTATAAAAAATCTCCAAAAATGCTTACATTCACCTTGATTTGATTATGAAAGTAATAATTGTGGACAAAATTTGCTTCAAAGTAGAAAATATAGTGTAAAAAAATATACATATATACGGAATCTCGGCCAGAATAAAGACTTCTTTAAAAAAGTGAATTTATTTACGGGTTACATCAATTAGACATAGTTTTATAGCCTTAGTAACCCGTTGAGTTTCACAGACATTCTGGGCATGGTAAACTTTATCTTTATAAGATTGATTAAATTTTAGAGAACAATTTCGGATATTCGATGAATAAACCATTGTTAAAACATTATTAATTAATTTTTTGGAACACGATAATTACATTATTTTCTTTATGAAAGGACAAGTTGAGTCACTCCTTCAAACATCATATAAATATATTGATATTCATTGAACGACGTGATAATCTTTATATATCCAGATGCGTTAAGTAAATTTCGTAATTAAAGTTTAAAGTTTCATTTCTGATATATAAACCTACTGAAAGAAATTAAGAAAGCTTTTCAAACTAGAATAGAATTATTGATTTGAATTTGTTAATTTCATAAACAATATAATCTTATATCCATCTATTTAAAATATAAATTTCGATACTTTAGAAGATCGTTAAAGAGAGCGTGATGAATATTAATAAGGAAACATAAAATGTTTTAGAGGAATTTTAGAGACATAGAGTTTGATTACTTTTCGATAAGCGAAGAATTTATTAGGTTATCTTGAGGATTCATCCGGTTCCCATAAAATGAAAATCGGATAATTTAGATTCAATTGCATGGAGAAAGGTTTCGGAAGTTCCGTTTCAGATTTATATCTCGTGCTGCCATCTACAGGATAGTAAGGAAAGTAACTGCAAGACTACAAGAAGAACTGCAAGCTATTTTTTTTGCCTCCGTACTTCTTCCTTCTAAAATTTAATTCTTGACTTTTATGTTTCTACTCAAAATCTAAAGCCATACATTTTCAAGAAAATATTTGTGAAATTTCATAATTTAAAATTTTAAGGATGAATAATTGTAGTTACATTTATTCTATTTTCACCAACAAATAACCGTTTAATATCCATAAACATTATTAAAATTATAAGAACCCCCCAAAATGGTGCTTCCTGAATTCAATTATTTTTTAATGAAAATTTACATCATATATTTGAAGAGAGAAGTTTGATTTTTTTTGTAATAGTTGACCAGTCATCGAACAAGCAATTCGATTCATTTCGCCGTAAAAAACAAAAATAGCATTCATTTTCAACAAAACAAAAGTCATTGTCAGGAGAATCCAGAAATAATAAATTTAATTAGCAATAATTACTTTCAATTTAAAGTGCCAGTGGTAATAATAAATTAAATCGACTTTACGGAATTCATGTTTGTTACTAAGGCTTGATGATGACAATATGTACACGAAATCAGAAGGTTATGTTTTGAGTTATCATTTAGTTGATATTCGTAATATTGTGCTTGTTTTATTATAAATAAAATTTGTATTTAGTTGAATTAAAATTAAATTCATTATATTGATTTTTCAATGCTGTTTTACATTTAAAATAAAGACCTACCTATTAGTAAAGGCTGTTAGTAACAAAGCAAATGGAATCACCGAGTGAACAAAAAAGATATACCACAATTAGTTCTATAAATGACTTTATGTTCTTTCTTATCTTATTTATTATTCAGGGATTCTCATCAATAAGAAGTTCGATTATAAATATTTTATTATAAATTTATGCTTTACGATTGTTTTAATTACTGTGTTTAGTGTGTTACATATCTTAAGATCTTGAAACACTTAAATCTTTTGTAATTCATCTCGATATTAATTCAAAGAACACGCATAAATCTTTATATATGAAAGCCAAATACCATGACTCACTCACTCACTGACTCGCTCATCATGAAATCTCTCAAACTATTCGGACTAGAAACTTGAAATTTGGTAGGCGGTTGCTTCTTGGGGAGTAGGTGCTCACTAAGAAGGGATTTTTCGAAATTTTTATAAGAATTTAAATTATTTAAAAACTACCTAAAATTTTAACGTTTTTCCGGAATAACTTGAGATCCTATCATCGCAAAAACCATTTTCTCATTATCTTAAAGACAGAAAAATAGCTTTTCAATGACATCCCTTGCGATATTTTGTTCAATTTTAATTAATGTTTCAAAATGTTTTAAAACATGAATTGTAACAATGTTTTTATTGATGTAAATAAAATTCAAACCATCTCATTATTTCAGCAAATCTTTTATTCACGCGCTTTTGCAATTGTTACGGTTGTGATAGTATGAATTGTTTTCTTGGGCAATTAACTCCAAAGCAGAATTTTCGCTTTTGTATTCATTGCATTTCTGAAATATTTTTTCGCACTTGCTTCAAAGTAATATTTTTAAAAAGCGTGGCAACAAATATTGGATTTCATGTTTGTTTGTTTTTGTTATGTGTGAGGTAGACTGAAATGATTTTTGTCTTTTCTTCAAGCATTTAATATCATGCTTTCCTGCCATTTTAAAATTATGAGGAATGAAAACGCTTTCAAATATTTGTATATTGCATTATAGGTGATATTTTATTAAAATTTTGGTTAGGCTTAAGAATACAGTACTGCCGCCAAACTTGAATTTCCTCAAGTGATAACTCATCAAATTTGATTTTAGAAACTAGAAATTACAGTCTGAGACTATGAATTACAAAAAGCCAATAATGTTTCGGAAAACTAACTAATTTTGAAATTTTATTGTTTACCTCCTATGCTCAAGGGTCTTTTAGATGTCTATGAATTTTTTGCCGACTCACTCTTTGTACCCACTGGTTTACACGGGCGTCCAGTTTATTCGGCTTTCGCGACCATATTCAGCGTTAATCATTCTACAGATGAGTGATAGATGAATTACGTGAAAGTTATTTAAAATTCAGTTTGTAAGTTTCGTTAGCTGCGATGCATCAAAAAGAATTATATCGATGACATTTTAAAATTTACGTCTTTATAAATATTTTACTATCTGTCAAATATAGCAACATATTCAACTTTTTTTCATCTTTCCTGAGTTATCGTGGGTGCAACTGCGACGGGGGTTGTTATAATTAATGTAAAATACAAAAATAAAAACTAATTTTAACTGGCGAACCAGCTGGCCGTCGAAGGTGGCTAGTTATTAATATAAGGCAGTGAAAGGAATAAAAATGAGAAATGTCTTGATTCATATTTCTTACTTCAAATGGCATAATGATATTTGAGATATATTTTCTATGAAACACAATCTTCAGGAATTTATTTTGAAAAAGATTCATTTCTGCAACGTGCAATTATTCAGTAAAATTTAATTGATATAGTTTATGTAATAAAATATGAGTCGCAAAGAATCTCTGAATGGAAATTTTGTAAAATTATATTTAGAAAGTAGATTTTGTGAAAGGGTATTTTCATATCGCCTAAAAATCAAGCATGTACGGAAAAATTTGAAACGTTTATCAAGTATCTGCAATTACCTTTTAAAATATCTATGAAGTCAAGCTTTTATATTCCGTTAATTAAATTCACTATTAGTTTCTCTAAAAATGACTCTCCACAGAAGTTTTTCAATCCGAAAAGAAACGATATTGAATTATAATTAAGATTTATTCTTATTAAAAATGCTGTCCCATAACTATTGCTTCAGGCATGTTCAATGGGGGAAAAGTTTATAAAAATTAGTAAGCCAATGCCCTGTCATCATTAAATTTCAATTTAAAAGTTTCATTGCAAATAAAGTTATTCATTGTTTTACCTTATAATAATTCACCAAATAGCAATTATTCAGTAAAATTTAATTGATATAGTTTATGTAATAAAATATGAGTCGCAAAAGGGAAAAATGTGTTTGACTGCATTCAAAGTTAGCAGAAACATATGAGTCAAAATTCATTTCAAAAAATACCTTTTCATTTAAAGACTGACGTTCTGTTTCTGCTAAAACATTAATTATTTAACGTCAACAAGGCTAACGCCATCTCTAATTCTCTTATGGGGAACACATTCTGTTTTGTGGATCTCATTTCTTTCGAGATAAAGGCCAAAAAATGTTGCTCTTGTCTGTGAAAATATTCAAACATAGCTATTTGTACTATTGTAATTAATGAACATTTTGATAATTAGGTAAAATTAATGACAAAATTTTCAGTCAATGCTGAATACTTTGGATGAATTGTTAATAAAAAAATGGATATAAATCAGCAATAGATAAATTAACTCAGTTTAGTTATGCCAGTTTTATAAAGTTCATACTAGCCGCCTTCTACGACCAACTGTTCACCGTAACTGGTTAAAAATTACAACTTGGCGAGATAAATTGGCGGATTGACGGTTGTAGAGGTACTCAGCCAAAATTATATTTTGCAATATATCTGGAACATGGAGGGAGGTGGGTGGCAGGCGACCATTGATGAAATATCTAGACGTCATAAGTTTCCATATGAAATAAAAAGTATCGAAATCTGTTCAGTGGTTGGGGTGGGGCACTGTTCCTCTGGTTTTTGCCATTTATTTTAAGTATATAGATAATCCTTCATTTCAGTAAAAGCATTGCAAGTAGTAATCAATTGTGGCAAAACGGAGACTAAACTTAAACTACTCAAAAATTAAACAGCAAATTTTGCCGAGATTTATTTTTTAATTACAGCATGTGCACAATTACTGCTTACATATTACTTGCAAGTTTATTTACTATATTAACAGGTCTTTAACTTTCTCTTTTCAGGGTCCAGTTTTAGATCGCCAGTTGAAGACAGTATCGCGTCCAGTTTCGATCAGCAGATTAATCGTATCCAGTATTAATCGTATCGAGTATATCGTATCCAGTTTGAATAAATGAAAAAGAGGAATTCCAGAGCACAGTTTGTGCCGAAGACTTTTTTTTTAATTTTTGAAGCTTGCAATGATTTCAGTTTGTTTTCCCTGTATTACTTAGGATAAAATAAAATAATATTGCATGTTCCCATTAAGAAGCATTAAAAAATTCATCAAAGACAAACTGCCTTTATTATGTAAATGTTGTTTCGAAAATTGCTGAATCTCGTAAAGTTACAAATTGGTTATTTATCACAATGAAAAATCTTTATTTGTTTATCTATTTACTTATTTTAAATTCAGGATTAATTGTTTTCTCTCAGTTATCTCATGCTAAAATATTCAATGTACACTTTCCGTGATCAATGGTTAAAAAATATAAATTACACACTTTGCTATTAATGTTGTTTTGGAAATAATATATTTAAATATGGGATCTTATTTAAATAAAGATTATTGGTATACTGAAAAAGAAAGACGCATAGTTTAAATAGGTATATCGTTATGACAACATCATTCAGCTGTCTACTTTTTCTTATGTAAATTATTACCGCTGTTGATAAAGGATTATTTGTAGCATTTTATTAAGAATTATTCATTATATGTATATTCGTAAATATATGCTTTAGACTACTTCACTAATACCAATACTGTAAGACAGCAGCGCCCTCTAACCTTCCCATCTGACTAAGGAAAACAATATTAAGTATATAGATCATTTTGATAGACGCCAGAACTATGAGAACAACACATGCCCTTGACTTAAAAACTTTTCTTCCTTTAGTAATAATAGATTCCCTTCACATGGGTGATATCAGATGGATATCAATCCTCAACTAAGTGTGTTGTTGTTTATTATTCCACTTATTCTAGTCCTCAGCTAGATCAAATCCAAGAGTCCGCTTGCCCACAGAAAACTATAGGCGAACGATTCATGGTAAAGGAGGAGAGTGCAGCTTCTGTTGGCACTAGACTTTGGACGCCCGAGGGAAGAAGTCTGACTTTGTCCAAGGCAGTCATGCTTTAGCTGGGTATAATGAAATGGCCTTCACACCTTGGGTGACCCTTCCAGGAGAAAAAACTCCAGACATCAATTCCACCCAGGGCCACCACGCCCGCCACGATGAGGCAGCATAACAGGACTTGGGGGTCAACTAATTGTAAGATATCCGACAGACATCAGAATAATCAAATATGTAGAAATAACCCTAGATACTCTTGTAAATAGTTCATCTATAATCATTCGCATCATTAAATTCATATTTTAAATTCAATGATTGTTACATTGTGTCCTCACATGTATGTTATTTTTCGGAATTTGTATTATTATAGAAAATAATTATTATTGGTTTCTGAAAGCGCTAAGAGTGAGTTGTATAAGAAATCTCTTGAGAAGAAAAAAATAAATGAAGTCATATTCATATTTTTATCTGTACACCTACACTAAAATTTAGACAAAGGAAAGATGAGATGACAGAGTGCCATATTAAAATTTGCAATCTTTATATGCGATTGAGTACTGAAATGAGTCATGCTACAAAATTGAGCTTAGAATCAACTTATAAATATTCGAGGTAGGTTTATGTCAGATCGATCCATGCAGATCACATGCCAAGTAAAATTTAAAAGATATAATGATAAAATAGTAATAATAAAATCACTTATGAGATAGAAAACTAATTAAACAATTAAAAAAAATTAATAATAAACTTCACCATTGCATATGACTATGCGGAAAGATTAGTAGACATATTGAAAATAAAACTTCCTGCATTCAAACTTGAAACTCAAACTATATCATTATATTAAATTCAAACTTTATTTGTTTGGTCCCTGACCCAGTATTAGAAATAATTCTTTGTATATCACATATTTTAGGTAGACTAATGGAAATCAGGCTGTCTTCTGTCGAAAATTTTGCCTCTCTTCCCAAGCATGAATAATTTCACCCCAAATAATACTTCAAATTTTTTCATAAATTCCACAAATGCAATAGTGGTATAGTATTCTTTTCCAGCTAATTATGATGTGAAAGTAAGAGACAGATTGACTTTAGAATCTTAAAGATTTTGTCTTTTCCTCTTATTTTAAAATAAGGTATCTAGCTGAGTCTTCAGCTTTTACCACATTGAAATCATTGGAAAAAAAGATCATTTATTCCTTTCGATTCTTCATGGGAATATCTATTCTTGTAATCCATCATTAGCAGTCAATTTTAGTCATTACACATGTCATCATATAATAGGGGTAGAAGAGTAAATCTGTCTACATATTGATTAAATGGAAAACCTATTAAGTTCACAGAAGGGAAGAAAAACATTTAGAATAATAGTACAGTATTTTCACCAGTCCATACGCTACGGTAAAGAATTTTATATGTATATTATTTGCTCCAGCCGTAAGAATAAGTTTAAAGATATTTCTTAAATCTTCTAGAATAGTGATTAAAGTCATCATTTGTGCGAGAATACAAATATTCTTCATCACTGGCATGGGGCATAGAGTAATTAGAAACTGGTTTATGAGATGTGCCATTTATGCTATCAATTATAAAATTCACATTACTCATCTGAATTAAGGTTCTGATTCCCATTACTCATCTGTTGAAAGATATTGCTTAAAAGTTCTCAACAGATATTATAAAACTAGCTGTTACCCGCGACTTCGTGCGCGAAGAATTTCAATTATTCTTTTTTTTAATTCACGAATGTAAATGCTATGTTGTATTTTAAAAGGGGAAAGTAAAAGTTCTGACGGTTGATAATACTTAATTAGACGGCTGACAGGAGTGTACTGTACATGTATGCTGATATAGTTCTGTAAATTGTTTATCTATACTAATATGCTTTTGTATACCACGTTACTTGCACGGATGTAGAGGTTGTGTCGGCTGGACACACGTGAACACGCCACATATAGTTGCCCATGCGAAAAATATGATTTTTCTAAATGTACGCCTGCCACGTTCAGTGTCTGGCCCTGAGCCTGGCAAATAATATTTTTAAAGGGATATGTTACCTTTTGAACTGAGATGATAAATCCTTCGGTATTATCGGAAGGCGTGGAATTAAAACACTCTGACTTCTCCCTATATCAGTCATAACAGTATCTTTCATGACGTTTGGACCTAGGTGTGTAATTTGTAACCGTGTGCCATTGCGGAGTCTCGGTATATCGAGGTTACGTATTAGTAGTACTGGCACACCTACTTTCAATCTCGGCTTGTCGGAAGGTGCGCCTGAAAATTCTAAGATGTTGAAGAAAAAAAATGCGATGAAAAAAACCTACAAAATATGATGTTCCTTGTTAATGCCCATTACCGTATCTACAGATGGATATTCTGTAATATCTCACTTTGAAAATTAAACAAAACACCGAGAGAATAATTCACTAACGTCATTGGATCACTGTGTAACCGTATTAAAAGCTGTAAATGCTACGACAACAGGAAACCGGAAGTGTAAAGTCTCCTTTGTTGTTTATGGTCAAAGAAGGCAATATTTTCTTATATTAACTTTAACACTGGCAAAAGCCCGCGCGCGAAAAAGTAATTTGGCTTGAATTTATTTCTATCAGAATAAAAATAATTGTTAGAAATTACGTTACAAAAATATTTTTAAGCCTTAATAACAATCAGAGAAAACATTTCATCGCAATGGAATTAATAGCATTAAAAAGATCAATTTCTGGTGTAAAATGGCATAAAAATAATTGTTGTCTAATAAATATTTCAGAAGTTACAGGCAAAAAACGTCTACTCATAAGGCTTAAAAGCGACTAATTTTCGTTATTTAATTAAATACCTTAAGAATGAATTAACTCTAAAAGTTGAAAATAGCACCTTTGACTTAGAAATATGCTGTAGAATGCCGTGTGTAAATTTCATGTCGCTACCGTTCACCGTTTAGGCAGAGTTCTTGTGACCGACCGACAGACAGACAGATACGTGTAATTTCTGCCTTATTTTATGGATATTTATAAACATAAGCAAAGTTTTCAGAAATAAAGGTAAATTAGTTCAAAGTCTAACCATTTCCTAGCAACTGAGTAGCTATAAATTTGCGTTATTTCAAAATCGTCTGCACGTAAAACTTTAAAAATTAATAAAACTTCAAATAAAAATGTCTCAGACAATAAATTGGCATCATTGAAAAGGTAAAATTTTGCACTTTAAGATCGTATAAAAATAATTTGTATCGGACAATTTGTTCCGAAGTTACAGCGGAAAGAAGGATTACGTGATAGTTGATTTTAAAAATAATTTATTCCACATGTTTTCGCATTCCTGAAGGATCACGTGACAGTAGATTGAAAAATAAAATAACCTTCATCGGGAATCGCTGAGTCAATGGGTTTTGTTAATTATTTAATTGTTGTCTGAACTTTTAAAAATTAATAACAATCGAAGGGAAAATGTGTTACAGAAATAAAATTGGTATCTTTGAAAAGGTAAAAATTTGAACTTTAAGATGGTATAAAAATATGTTTTGTCAGACAACCTGCTCCGAAGTTACGGCGGAAAAACGGTTTCGGTTAATTTCTAATTAACTGCCTGTTTAATTAACTTTTGGACTTAGAAAAGTTCATAAGTGTCTTCCCCTTGTCTTAAATACTAAGTGTACAAAATTTGGTTGAAAACTGTCCATTGGTTTAGGAGGAGATGTGGAACATAGCCACATACATACCCACATACTCACAATGACTTTTATTTATATTAAGATAAACATTAATAAATATATTATGCGGTAAGTGTGAGTAATTAGAAACTGGTTTATGAGATGTGCCATTTATTCTTTAAATAACGAGATTCCCATTACTCATCTGACTTAAGGTTCTGATTCCTATTACGCATCTGTTAAAAGATATTGCTTAAAAGTTCTCAACAGATATTATAAAATAAACATTATTAAATATATTATCTTCATCAGCTGTACAAGAATATAAATATTCCTCGTCATTGGCATGAAGTGTTGAGTAATTTGAAACCAGTTTATGAAATATGTCATTTTCTTTCATCAGTGGTGAGATTCCCATTAGTCATCTGAATTTGGAATCATCATTTAAGTTAGTCTCGAAAAGTCTATTTTTTTCATTTCATAATTTACTGCTTTTCCAAAATTAAAACGAATGGATGCAAATTGATGAAGTGGGATGTGAAACTCAAGCTGATGGATTTCCATATTTTAAATTTCTCTTCAATTCGGACAAAATTAATCATTACGAAATCCTGGAACCAATTCCGAAACGAATAGTGGACGACATTTCAGCTATCAATCAACCACTAAATATTATGTTCCATTTTTCTTACCACTTTTTTTTCTACTTCTTCTTTATTCCGAGGAATAAAAATAGAAGAAAATGAAAATAATGAATAGAAACAGAGTGATAAATCAAATTACATGCTTTATAGGACATTAAGTAAGACGGCTGAAAAGTGCTATTCTTCAAGTACAGCCAGTGGTGAAGAAAGGAATTCTGTTTCGAGATTCAGACATCAAAATAGAGAAATGATGCATTGATGGCAGTGTTCCAGTAAAGCTCTCAAATACTCTATTGATTGTTACTCCATTCCATGCGATCTGTATACCACGGATCACGCTTTTGGTGGGAACCTCAAAGATACATCACACTTGATATCAAAAGGATTCCTTGTAATCATTTATTCCGGAAACGAATGCGGTTTCGAATAGATTGTATCAAGAGTTATAATAAAAGATATAAATTGAATAATTTTCGTTATGAAACTATAAAGAGAATGGTACAATTGTTTATCCTATTACCGCACTTGATTGAATTAAAATATGGTGTTCCGAACCTGGAAACAAATTATGGAGAAAGATTTCAGAACATATACTATTACAGTAAAGCATTGATTAACCGTCATTCATTTAACTCTTTAATCCCTAGGGGACTTTATTCGTCTTGCTCCTCTGAAAACGGAACTTTTTGAGAGGAAAAGACACGAATTGGACTCTCCCAACCTGGGTAGTTATTCTGCCCACCTACCGCCTGCTACAACCTTCCCTTAAGGCTCACGGAAATGATCTGTGGTTGGCAAGGATAATTAGACCCTCTACCGCGCTTATCTCCTAAGCGATCTCAGAACCTCACCTCCCCTCAAAAGAAGCCAACCGCCTCAGAACGGCCTTCTTCGCTGTTAAGGGGGAAATTCTTAGTCCGCCCGTTACCGCCTCATTCGGTATGAGAGGGTTTACCGTCAGTTTCTCTTATCCGCCTTCCTCAAAGTAATGCACATCTATAATATAAAACAGAAAATACATGTATCCGTCTGTCGTTCACAAGAACTCCTCCTAAACGGTGTACCGTAGCGACATGAAATTTACACACGACATTCTAGAGCACATTTCTAGGTCAACGGTGCTATTTTCAACTTTCAGAGTTAATTAGTTCTTAAGATATTTAATTAAATAAAAAATTAGCCGCTGTTAAGCCTAATGCTCAGACGTTTTTCGCCAATAACTTCTGAAATATTTATTAGACAACAATTATTTTTATGCCATTTTAAAGAGCAGGAAATTATCTTTTCAATGATATTAATTCCATTGCGATGAAGTGTTTTCTCTGATTTTTATTGAGGTGTAAAAATATATTTTTAACGCAATTTCTAACAATGCTTTTTATTCTTATAGAAATAAATTCAAGCCAAATTACTGTTTCGCGCGCGGGCTTTTGCCAGTGTTAAAGTTAATATAATAAAATATTGTTTTCTTTGAGCATAAACAACAAAGAAGACTTTTTACTTCCGGTTTACGGTTGTCGTAGCATTGGTAGCTTTTAATACGGTTACACAGTGATCCAATGACGTTAGTGAATTATTCTCTCGATGTTTTGTTTAATTTTCATAAATTTTTAACTGATCCTAATGAGTGTGTGCTATGTCTTCAAGACTGTTTAGTCCGGTTCCTATCGTAGGAAGACGAAAAAGGAATGGGGAAAAAAGATGCTCTAACGGTCTATCTGTCGCAAAAACTCCTCCTAAACGGAGAATAGACTTGGCATGAAATTTCCACGTGCCATTATGGGGTCCGTTCTTAGATTAATTCTACTTTTTCAAACTTTAAAAAGTTTCTTCCTAAGATTTTAAATTAAATAACGAAAACTAAGCCAAGTTTCGGCGTTTTATCTCAGTGTTTCGTCAATAATTTCAGAAAAAATATATTGCACGTAGATTATTTACATACCATCTTAAAGAGCAGAAAATTATCTTTTTAATGATTTCAATTTAAATTTTATTCGTTCTTTTTCTTAATTTAATAAACATTTCAAATTTATTTCATACACAATTTGTAACAATGCTTTCTGTTATTGTAATAAAATTCAAACCATTTACCGTTTTATCAAATCCTTTATTCTGGTATTTTTACCATTGTGAAAGTTATGGTAAAAATATTGTTTTCTTTGAATATTAACAGAAAGGCAGTAATTTTATTTAGCTTTTATTTCGTAGCATATATCTGTATCAGTATGTTTTCCCCTCAACACAATGATGTTAATTACTCTTTCAGCGGTGCTTCATTTAATATTACAAATTTTATAATGATCATAATGAGTGTGTAAAATCCTTCAAGATTGTTGATCCCACTTCCTACCGGAGGGAGAGGGCCTAAGGTGAAAAAGAAAGAACAATATGAGGTATTTTTCCGGTAAGTGACAAAAACACTAAAGATGAGAGAATAAGACCGGATAATGGCAAAAAAAAATCGACCGGAGGCTCTCTCTGCGAAACGGTCGCTGGGATTGAGGGGCGTAGACTTACTCACCTTACTCAACTGTGACTAAAGTAGCTCTATGTGAATTTAACCTATGCTCTATGACCTTTCTCAGTTAAATGAAACTAAATCCAAACCAACTCAATTAAATCGATGGTAAGGACAGCTCAGTTAAATCAACAATTGTTAATAATAATTAATTAAGGACAGTTAATTAATCGATTACTCAACTGTGACTAAAGTAGCTCTATGTGACTTTGACCTATGACCTATGCTCTTTGACCTTTCTCTGTTAAATGAATCAATCTGAAATGAATTAATTATTGATATATTAAAATCCAGTTAATATACCCTTCACAACCAATGTGTTCGCGCTCGCCGGTCGCTGTGACGTCATCAAAATTCTTCGTGATTTTCACCAATTTTTCAAATCGACTGTGTCTAAACCATAGTTACAAATTCTTACGTTATTTTTGCGATCTTCAATGTCTACCTTCCTCTGTTAAATGAAACTAAAACTCTCTATGTTATTTGGTTGCGGAGCTATAAGTGTTTAACTTTACCACAAAATTCGACGTAATTCAACAATTCTTGAGTAATATTTCGCGTGAACTTGAGATCGATGAATAAATTGCCAAATGTAATTGGATAGTCTGCACGCGCACGCGTCGGTCGCTGTGACGTCATCAAAAGTTTTAGTGATTTTCACCAACTTTGAAGCTCGACTGTGACTAAACCGTAATTCCAAATTCTAAGATTATTTTTGCAATCTTCAATGTCAACCTTCCTCTGTTAAATGAAACTAAAACTATCTATGTTATTTGGTTGCGGAGCTATAAGCGCTTAAAAATATCACGAAAAGCGTCATAAATTTTTTCCTTTCCCGACACATCATTAGACCACTATGAAGAGACGTAAGTCTACGTCAAAATACAAGATATGAAAGAGTTTCTGCTGTGGCCGTAGCAATGATGGGGAGGGGGAAATAGAGTACGAAGGACTACGAGATTCTTGCCAGGTGGTTCAAACTAAGGAGAGAAAAAGAAGAAGAGTGTTTCACTGCTGGTCCAAAAGGTCAGTTGTTTAACGAAAATCAACGAAAGACGCTTCCGCGTAAAACACTTTTAGTAAATAGAAAGTGTTATAAGTACTTGAAAATATATGGCCTTGAAAATATTTTTTATCCCGAGCTACGCCGGGCATATCAGCTAGTCTATAATATAAAACAGAAAATACATGTATCCGTCTGTCGGTCACAAGAACTCCTCCTAAACGGTGTACTGTAGCGACATGGAATTTGCACACGACATTCTAGAGCATATTTCTAGGTCAACGGTGCTATTTTAAACTTTCAGAGTTAATTAGTTCTTAAGATATTTAATTAAATAAAGAAAATAAGCCACTGTTACGCCTAAGCCTAATGCTTAGACGGTTTTTGCCATTAACTTCTGAAATATTTATTGCAAGAAAATAATTGTTACTCCATCTTAAAGAGCAGAAAATTAGCTATTTAATGATATTAATTCCATTGGGATAAAGTATTTTCCCTGATTGTTATTAACGTTTAAAAATATATTTTAATGCAATATTTAGCAATACTTTCTATTCTTATAATATTAAGTTCAGACCAATTTACTGTTTATCAAATTATCCATTCACGTGTTTCATTAAGAGAGGCAGAAACGCACGTCTTGCTTGATTCAGAAAATATTGCTTTTATTTGAACATTAACTCAAAGTCAATGTTCTTACTGCCGTTTTTATTTTTAAGCATATACAACTTTTACTATGCACGTGCAATAATCCAATGACGTTAGTTTGATTACAATGCAATCTTTCGCGCTTAATTTTAATCCTAATTAGTATGTAAGGTCATTGAATGTTTTTTAATTCCCGAACAATTTAAAATGCGGCGGCGAAAAATTGTTTTATTTAGTTTTTCGAAAATACTTAACCAGTTAGTGATTTTTCTTAAATTTCTTAAATTATTTACTTTATAAATACCCAAAGAAAGACAAAGATATTTTATTCTGAAAGTCTTACCAAAATGCATTAAAATTAGTCGTGGTACAAGCAAGCTAAAGAACAAAAATAAAAAAAAACACGTGAATTGCATTTCATTCAACGAGCTGAGAAACGAAAGAAAGGGACTCATAAAGAAAAACTGTTTATTTAGTTTAAAGAAAATACCTAATTAGTTTGCGATTTTTCTTAAACTTCTGATAATATTTTGTTTTTAAGGTATGTGCCTACCCTAAAATCGACGTTTTTATGAAAATTTTCGAAATTTTTTTTATTACTTTGTATTAAAGCCCTTACATTTAGGAGTCCAAAAACGGCTTACTTTAGTTTTTTCGATAGTTAGAAGTAAAGATATTGCCTAAATTATGAACCAAAAGTGAAATTTTCGAAACCGAAACTAAACCATAGAAATGCAAAAAACACATCTAAACAGCTATTTCTTTACTCTTAGACAATGTGAATGTACAATTTACTTTTTAAATATAGAATTAAGTTTTATTTATTTTTTATTATTGTGCTAGGCGTGTCTGGCAACTGTTTCTCTAGTTACGGGATATTTTACCTAAAGAAAATTTCGCTCACTCCAAACACTGTTATTAGGTAGTAAAATAGCAGCTTAATTATTCAATTTAGGCGATATAAGGCTGACGACTATATTTAACAATCTTAATGTCAAACTTGAACCAGAAATTATCAAAAAAAACTACATAGAAATTGATACTGAGAGAATTAAGAAATCGAAGCGACAAGTCGAATCAAAAACAAAATTATCAAGAAAAAAATTTAAAGTTAATTTTTAATTAATTTTGACTTAAATTTAAGTCAAAGAAGGCTTAACTTACGAATACTGTGAATTTTATGTTGTTGAAATATGTATATAATTTTTTGTTCGACTTTAAAATCTTTATTTGCGTTTTCTGGAAAATAGCCATTTTCATTTTTTTGGATTACGAAAAATCTCATTTCTTAAAATGTTTTTAAGATATTCAAATAAAATTTAATCACAGTGTTCTATACATCTCTAGGTATGTTATGAACCTCAACTATAGCTTAAAGTGCATAATTATTTCTTTTAGAGTTTTTTTTATTTGAAAAAGTGATAGTTTTTTTTGTAAAAAGCTGTTGCGTACACAAACTTTGGTATATCTCAGTAACTTTAAGAGGTACTCTAAATATTCTGCTTCATAACACAGGTAAATGTATACCAAGTATATTATTGAAAGAAAAAGGGAAATACATACATTAGAATTTTTTATAGGAAGTTTGGCGTAAACGTCAATTTTTACTAAATTTTGACCAAAAATGGTCAAAATTTGGAAAATAAAAAATTTGATCATTAAATTGGCATTTGAATTAACAGTTTTATACACCATTATAACTGAAAACATAAGTGTTGAATAAAAATTTCCTTTTTTTCAAAAAAAGTGCTCCGAAGGTAGGCACATACCTTAAATGCCTAAAGGAAAGAAACAGGCATTTAATCTTTCGCGTCTCGCCCTAATGCGTAAAAAGCAGTCGCGGGAGAAGAAAGCTGAAGAGCAAAAATCGCATACCCGTGAATTGGACAGAATATATCGAGCTGATGGACGAGCGAATGAAACGGTTGAAGAAACTGAACGGTGACGTTCTGAGGACAGATTACGAATAATTGCAAGATGAAATAACATGAGTGCTGAAGAAACTCAACAGCGAAATTTTGACGACCGATTGCGGGAAAATGCAAGACGAAATTGCATGACCACTAAAGAAACTGAAGAGCGACGTTCTGAGGATAGATTACGAACAGTTGCAAGACGAAATAACATGACTGCTGAAGAAACTGAAGAGCAACGTTCTGACGACCAATTACGGACTCTACAGTATATATGCCAACTTTTCGAATTCGGTGCCAAGTATACCACAAGCCCGGGTCGCTCATGTCGCTTCCTAATGAAGAATCGAAGTTCCTCCAAAAATACTTCCTTGGAAACGAAGAAGTGAAGCGAAACGTCGCTGTAAGTTGATTCC
Organism: Araneus ventricosus; assembly: GCA_013235015.1. NCBI lineage: Eukaryota > Metazoa > Arthropoda > Arachnida > Araneae > Araneidae > Araneus > Araneus ventricosus. The sequence goes on along the minus strand of BGPR01000003.1, from coordinate 4,168,591 downwards.
TGGGACCACCAAAAGTTTAATCGAATCCTTGCAAAAGATGTTGCATGAAAACAATTAAGTTCAAAAATTTAAAATGGCGATAGAGGATAACCTAACCGAAGACCTACAGATCGTTATTAAGGCAGATAAGAAACCAATAGAAGGCCCCGAACGTATCTTTAACACACCGGCGCTAATTGAAGTTGCCATCATCATTCCCGGATATGACTTTGAGAAACGTGACATTGTCTTGACAATGCCCAGCAACGAGTTGAAAAACATTTGAGAGACACACATTACATGCCTTACAGTATCCACTTATGTTTACACGTGGTGAGGATGGATACGCAATTAATTTCAATCAAATTGAGCCAGGAACATCAAATCAAATCAACAAGATGATATCTGCAATGTCGTTCTACGGCTATCATTTAATGGTGCGATCGACAGAGAACCGTTTGTTGAACTACAGACAGCTTTTGCATCAATATTTGGTTGTTATGTATGCCAAAATTGAGGCGGAGAGATTATTATTCACCCGACTGAATCAAAAGAAGCTGCGTGTTGATGAATATATTCATTTGAAAGATGCAATTACAAATGATAGTGACCTAGCTAATCATGGGAAATTGGTCATTTTACCCTCAACGTTTACTGGTTGTCCATGAAATATGCACGAATATGCTCAAGATGCCATCACTTACCTTCGTCATGGAGGAAAGCCATCACTATTCATCACATACAAATTGCAAAGAGATGGCACAAAATGTGACTAATGGCCAATCAAAAACTGATTGACATGATTTGGTTGCAAGGATCTTTCGGCAAAAGTATTTCTGTATTGGTTATACTACATCGAATGGCAGAAACGTAGTCTTCCACACTCACATATTTTTATTTGGCTAACGAACACATTAAGACCAAACCAAATTGATCATATTATTTATGCAGAAATTCTCAATCCTATTGAATACAAGAAATTTGTTATGCTAATTTTAATATAAATAAAAGTCATTGTGGGTATGTATGTATGTATGTATGTTCCACATCTCCTCCTAAACCACAGCACCGTTTAGAACTAAATTTTGCATACTTATTATTTAAGACAAGAGGAAGATACCTGTCAACTTTTCAAAGTACAAAAGTTAATTGAACAGTCAGTTAATTAGAAATTAACCGTAACCGTTTTTCCGCAATAAGTTCGGCACAATTTGTTCCACAAAATATATTTTGATTCCACCTTAAAGCTCAAAAGTTTTCCTTTTCACTGATACCAACTTTATATCTGTTAAATTTTTCCTCCAATTTTTATTAATTTTTAAAAATTTAATAAATAATTGATTACCTGCAGACGATTTTGAAATAACGAAAATTTATAGATATTCCGTTCCTAGGCAACGGTTAGACTTTGAACTAATATACCTTCATTTCTGAAATTTTTGCTTATTTTTTTAAATATATTTTATATAAGACGAGACAGAGATCATCATCAACTTTTAAAAGCCCTAATCTTATTACAATTTCAGTTAATTGGATATGGCATTTTCCGTGACATTTTTCGAAAATATGCATTATATCACAAAAACTATTTTTACACATATTTAAAGTTTAAAAAATTATCTTTTCATGGCACAGGTTTCATTTCCGTTCAATTCGTTGCCCTCATTTAAAAAATTTTTAAAAAATTAAATTGTGTATAAAATTTACAATTTGTAACACTTTTTTTTATTGGTGAAGAAGAAGAATACATAAGAAGAATGTTGCTATCTCACATTAGAAGAATTTCGGATGAAGACTAATTTTATTATTTTTTATTCATATTTATTTCAACGCTTTTTCTTAATTAAAAATTTACTATGTAATTAATTGTCCCAAAACATCCGTTAAAATCTTTCTTATATTGTAAGATTTATGAACAAAATTTGAAGTACCTATGTAACAAATATTAATAACTTATGTAGAAAATTAGCTATCGGTGGTTTATAAAAAACGTCTGGTTCAATTGATATTCTCATTTTAATTATAAAACGTTTCAAAAGATAAAAGAATTTTGAGTATCCTAATTTTCTATACAAAAGTAGTTTTTAACATCAAAAATATTAGACGTGAAAGTATATTAATCCCGAGCAAAGACGGGCATAACAGCTAGTTTATCTATAATATAAAGCAGAAAATACATGTATCTGTCCGTCCGTCTGTCTGTCGGTCACAAGAACTCCTTCTAAACGGTGTACCGTAGCAACATGAAATTTGCACACTATATTTTAGAGCACATTTCTAGGTCAACGGTGTTATTTTAAACTTTCAGAGTTAATTAGTTCTCAAGATATTTAATTAAATAACGAAAATTAGCCGCTTTTAAGCCTAATGCTTAGACGGTTTTTGCCAATAACTTCTGAAATATTTATTGCAAGAAAATAATTGTTACGCCATCTTAAAGAGCAAAAAATTAGCTTTTTAAGGATATTAATTCCATTGGATAAAGTATTTTCTCTGATTGTTATTAACGTCTAAAAATATATTTTAACGCAATATTTAACAATACTTTCTATTCTTATAATATTAAGTTCAGACCAATTTACTGTTTAACAAATTATTCATTCACGCGCTTCATTAACAGAGGCAGAAACGCACGAGCTGCGTGATTAAGAAAATATTGCTTTTATTTGAACATTAACTGAAAGTCAATGTTCTTACTGACGTTTTTATTTTTAAGCATATACAACTTTTACTATGCGCGCGCAATAATCCAATGACGTTAGTTTGATTACAATGCGATTTTTTGCGTTTAATTTTAATCTAATTAGTGTGTAAGGTCATTGAATGTTTTTTAATTCCCGAACAACGGAAAATTCCGGCGGCGAAAAATTGTTTTATTTAGTTTTTCGAAAATACTTAACCAGTTAGTGATTTTTCTTAAATTATTTACTTTATAAATACCCAACGAAAGACGACGATATTTTATTCTGAAAGTTTTACCAAAATGCATTAAAATTAGTAGTGGTACAAGCAAGCTAAAGAACAAAAATAAAAAAATCCCTTTTCGGCAAGCTTGAAGGCAAAGGTAGATTCCTTTACGTTAATGTTACAAAAGTCAAGAAATATTACATATTGATCAATACAGACATAACCAATGACTTTATTGTTTCTACACATTGCAGTATTTACGCTGTGATTCTGTTTTCATGTCATTTGATTTTTTGCTATATCAAGGTTTTATCATTACATTTTTCATTCCAAAAAGTTATGATAGATTTATCGGTCAGTACATTGGTCAATTTTTTTATATCTCAACACATAATCATTCAACAGGTAGGAATCATAAAGAAATAAATATCTCAGCAGTGCAAATATCTCCTAGATAACATTAAGCCAGCCTATCTGAAACAGTAGCAAGAAATTGACTCTTGGCACGAATGAAGAAGGACTATAGATTTAAAAATTAATTTATTTAATCTAGGTTACAATATAATTGTGCGGATATTACTTTGCCATATGGTAAAACCACATGACATGATACACTTAAACACTACTAAAATGGGCTCATTTAGAGAACTCCCTGGTTACAGAGATAATAGTCACTAAATTCTTAACATATAAGAGAATAAAAATTATTAAACATTGTGAGTGGCAAATTGAATACGTGTTTTTAAAGCATAGGATATGAATGCAGCCAATTTGAACAGCAAATTAAATATCCATCGACGGTTAAAACCAAATACTCAGGCAGAAAATCCCAAACAATTTTAAAGTTAAGCAGATATTTTTCAATAGCAAAAAGGATAAAGGGAACTCTTATTTAATTACTCTTATTTTTGGCTACTTTATATTCATTTTATTAAACAAATCATGGTCCCGCCATGTTTAGTTAAATATCAAATTAAAGTATTCTGTCAAAAAAACCTATTATCAAATTAACTATTAAAATTATTTGATTAATTAAAATTAACTATCTACTTAATTAAAGTTAAAAAATTAATTGTTACAAAACTCCACTAAAACCTTTTTTATGCCTTATACTATATGCCAGCAATCGTTATCTTATGATTATCTAATAATTATATTAATTTAAATAAAAGTCACTGTGGTTATGTATGTATGTTCCACATCTCCTCCTAAACCACTGGACTGATCTCAATCAAACTTGTCAAACTTTTTATTTAAGAAACGAGAAAGGTCACCTTCAACTTTTCAAAGCCTAAAGATGCTTAAAATTTCACTTAATTAAAAATTAAGCAAGGCGTTTTTCCGCAATGTCTTTCATTTCCATAAATTTGTTTCTCTCATTTTAATATTTTTTCAAAATTAATTTTAAACTGAATTCGTAACAATATTCTTGTTGATCAAAAATAATATGAAGAACTGTTTCCAGAAGGAAGAATGCTAAAAGAAAATTTTAAAAGTAGACGATTTAACAATTTATATCGGGACCAGCTATTGATTTATTTTCACGCTTTAAATTAATGAATAATTAAATAGTTAATTTAATTGTTTCAAAATATGGAGTATATATATATAGATATATATATATATATATATATATATATATATATATATATATATATATATATATATATATGTATAACTGCTTTTTTCCCATGTTATTCTTGTGAACACTTATAACTGGAGTAATTTTGGATGTAAATTTAACCAGCTTGGGATATGTTGTAAAGATAGTGAATTTCTGGTCGAGTCTTTTGATGTCATCCAGCTCAAAGGGGTGTGAAACAGTGGGGTGAAATTATTTTCCATATAATTCCTTTTTACACTGAAAATAGAAAGAAAAAATTCAAATTAGGATGCTCATCAAAAAAGGAACAATTTTTGCTTAAACTTTTTCGATAGCTAAATGCTTAGAAGTTATGAGCTACCAAAGATTTACAACCGAATCGA
>BGPR01000003.1:4097571-4163694 GCA_013235015.1 Araneus ventricosus | reverse complement strand
ATATATATATATAAACTTTTTAACGAAGGGTGGTTTTGGGTTCTAGGGGTCATGATCGGTGAAGATCTGCAGAAATTTTCCGAAAGTCGTGTCATGAGAACCATTGCAATAGGTAGAGTTCCTATAAGGAATCTACCTAAAACACGTGAATTGCATTTGATTCAACGAGCCGAGAAACGAAAGAACGAGACTCATAAAGAAAAATTGTTTTAATTTAAAAAAATACCTAATCTGACTGCGATTTATTCTGATAATATTTTATTTTTAAATGCCTAAAAGAAAGAAACAGACATCTAATCTTTCACGTCTCGCCACAATGCGTAAAAAGCAGTCGCGGGAGAAGCAAGCTGAAGAACAAAAATCGCATATCCGTGAATTGGACAGAATATATCGAGCTGATGGACGAGCGAATGAAACCGCTGAAGAAACTGAACGGCGACGTACTGAAGACAGATTTCGAACAATTGCAAGACGAAATAACACGAGTGCTGAAGAAACCCAACAGCGACATTTCGACGACCGATTACGGGCAAGTGCAAGACGAAATAGCATGACTGCTGAAGAAACTGAAGAGCGGCGTTCTGAGGATAGATTGCGAAAAATTGCAAGACGAAATAACATTACTGCTGAAGAAACTGAACAGCGACGTTCTGAGGATAGATTACGAACAATTGCAAAAGGAAATAATATGACTGCTGAAGAAACTGAAGAGCGGTGTTCTGACGACCGATTACGGGCAATTGCAAGACGAAATAATGAGTCTTTTGAAGTTGAGAGCAAGCGCCAAGCGTCAGATCGCTTACGAACTTTAAACTTGAGAGTTACTGAAAGCAATGAGCAGCGAGAGCGAAGGATTTATTGCAATTCACTTGGAAACCAGAATCGAATAGGGGCTGAAACTTTTGATGCTCGACGTAATGGAATCCAGCTAGAAAGAGTGAGACAAGGCACTTTGAGGGCAAGTAACTTGCTTTATTTGAAGGACGAAGCACTTCATTATGATCCTAATTTAGACTATCCCATTTCCCCCACAGATAGTCATTGGTAGTATGCCGTCGAAATGCACATTTTGCGGTACTCTGAAATTTGAAGCCGATGCATCAAAATTGTGCTGTTCCAATGGAAAGGTTTCTTTACCAGGACTCCTTCAATTACCAGAACCATTGAACAGTTTGACAGAAGGGAATCATCCAAAATCGAAAGAGTTTCCCAGCATGATCCGTAAATGCAATAGCAGTTTTCAGATGACTCCCTTTGGAACCTCATTGCCCATGTTGGACTCTACAGTATTTATGCCAACTTTTCGAATTCAGGGTAAAATATACCACAAGCCCGGGTCGCTCATATCGCTTCCCAATGAAGAAGCAAATTTCCTCCAAATATACTTCCATGGAAACGAAGAAGCTGAAGCGAAACTTCGCTGTAAGTTGATTACTGGGATCACCAAAAGTTTAATCGAATCCTTGCAAAAGATGTTGCACGAAAGCAATCATTAAGTTCAAAAATTTAAAATGGCGATAGAGGATAACTCAACCGAAGACTTACAGATCGTTATTAAGGCAGATAAGAAACCAATAGAAGGCCCCGAACGGGTCTTTAACACACCGGCGCTAAATGAAGTTGCATCATCATTGCCGGAAATGACTTTGAGGAACGTGACATTGTCTTGACAATGCGCAACGACGAGTTGAAAAACATTTGCGAGACACACATTACATGCCTTACAGTATCCGCTTATGTTTCCACGTGGTGAGGATGGATACACAATTAATATCAATCAAGTTGAGCCAAGAACATCAAATCAAATTAACAAGACGGTATCTGCAATGTCGTTCTACGCCTATCGTTTAATGGTGCGACCGACAGAGAACCGTTTGTTGAACTACAGACAACTTTTCATCAATATTTGATTGAAATGTATGTCAAAATTGAGGCGGATCGATTATTATTCATCCGACAGAATCAAAAGAAGCTGCGTGTTGATGAATATATTCATTTGAAAGATGCAATTACAAATGATAGTGACCCAGCTAATCATGGGAAATTGGTAATTTTACCCTCAACGTTCACTGGTTCTCCACGAAATATGCACGAATATGCTCATGATGCTGTCACTTACGTTCGTCATGGAGGAAAGCCATCACAATTCATCACATACACTTTCAATCCAAATTGCAAAGACATGGCTTAAAATGTGACTGATGGTCAATCAAATACTGATATACATGATTTGGTTGCAAGGACCTTTTGGAAAAAGTTACTAAAATTCATGAATGTGTTGAAAAAAAGTTCAAGTTTTTGGTTCTGTTAAGTATTGAATACATCGAATGGCAGAAACGTAGACTTCCGCATTTTTAAGTATTGAATACATCGAATGGCAGAAACGTAGACTTCCGCATTTAACGAACACATTAAGACCAAACCAAATTGATGATATTATTTATGCAGAAATTCTCAATCCTATTGAATAAAAGAAATTTGTTATGCTAATCTTAATATAAATAAATGTCATTGTGGGTATGTATGTTTGTATGTATGTATGTTCTGCATCTCCTCCTAAACCACAGCACCGTTTAGAACCAAATTTTGCATACTTATTATTTAAGACAAGAGGAAGATACCTGTCAACTTTTCAAAGTACAAAAGTTAATTAAACAGTCAGTTAATTATAAATTAACCGTAACCGTTTTTCCGCAATAACTTCGGCACAATTTGTTCCACAAAATATATTTTTATTCCATCTAAAAGTCAAGATTTTTCCTTTTCAATTGATACCAATTTTATATCTGTTAAATTTTTCCTCCAATTTTTATTAATTTTTAAAATTTAATAAATAATTGATTACCTGCAGACGATTGTGAAATAACGCAAATATATAGCTACTCCGTTGCTAGGCAACTGTTAGACTTTGAACTAATATACCTTTATTTCTGAAATTTTTGCTTAATTTTTTAAATATATTTTATATAAGACGAGAGAGAGATCATCATCAACTTTTAAAAGCCCTAATCTTATTACAATTTCAGTTAATTGGAAATTAAGCAAGATATGGCATTTTCCGTGACATTTTTCGAAAATATGCATGATGTCACAAAAACTATTTTTACACATATTTAAAGTTTAAAAAATTATCTTTTCATGACACAGGTTTTATTTCCGTTCAATTCGTTGCCCTCATTTTAAAAAATTTTCAAAAATTAAATTGTGTATAGAATTTACAATTTGAAACACTCTTTTTTATTGGTGAAGAACAAGAATACGTAAGAAGAATGTTTCTATATCACATTAGAATACCGTATGAAGATTAATTTTATTATTTTTTATTCATATTTATTTCAACGCTTTTTCTTAATTAAAATTTTACTATGTAATTAATTGTCCCAAAACATCCGTTAAAATCCTTCTTATGTTGCACGATTTATGAACAAAATTTGAAGTACCTATGCAACAAATATTAATAACTTATGTAGAAAATTAGCTACCGGAGGTTTATAAAAACCGTCTGGTTCAATTAATATTCTCATTTTAATTATAAAACGTTTCAGAAGATAAAAGAATTTTGAGTATTGTAATTTTCTATACAAAAGTAGTTTTTAACATCAAAAATATTAGACGTGAAAATATATTAATCCCGAGCAAAGCCGGGCATAACAGCTAGTATTAGATAAAACAATGACATTAATTGTTAAACAAGATACAATAGGAAGAAAAATAAAACAAGGAACATACAAAGCATCTGGAGCGCGCGAATGCTGTAAGCAACCAAGATAACAATGAAAATACGAAAAAACATCTAATAAAATGAATGAAATTCTTAAGAAATTAAGATTGAACAATTATGAATGATTTAAAAGAATCCACCAGATGAACTTTATTAAGGGTCACTCATCTGCGTGGATTCAAAACAAAACAAAAAAAACTGGAATACTTTTCTGCATGAGATACAGACAATAGTCAAGAAAAGTCATTGGTATCTATTGGTATCTTCTCCTTATTTTCAATACTGGGATGCCTCGGGGTCACATGAGATACTAGGAAAATTCCTTTTGGTTATTTTTCTTGGTTATTGTCTGTATCTCATTCAGAAAAGTATTCCAGTTGTTTTTTGTTTTGAATCCACGCAGATGAGTGACCCTTGATAAAGTTCATCTGGTGGATTCTTTGAAATTATTCAATCTTAATTTCTTAAGAATTTCATTCATTTTATTAGATGTCTTTTCGTACATTTACAGCATTACAATACATTTCTGTACATTATTATTCTTATATTGAAGTTTATATTGATCGTTTTGAAAAATAAAATTAAATGCAATATGTATGTATCATTCACTTTTAAAGGATTTTATTTTTATTTTCGTCCGAAGACAGCAATGAATTCAAGTTACTGTATATATGTATTAACAAATTTATGTTAACCGTCTATTCGGTTGTTCGTCCTGGCCCGAAGAGTGAGGAATAATCGAAGTTTTATTGTATTTGAAATTTCGTAAAGTCAAATAGAAATATAAAAAATCGTGCTGCGTTTTAACTAAGAAACAAGTAAAACTTGGTTATAAATTTAGCACCTAATAGAGAAGCCTCAAGTTTTCCTTAAAAGTCATTAATTTGGTAATTTAAACAGATTGCGCAAAGCAATTATCTTGTATAATTATTTCATAGTGTGAAAGAAATGTAGAAAAAGATGATGGTAAAGTTTGAAAATTTAAGGCAGAATTTTAAAGTCGCAATACATATAGACATTGATATCAAGCTTTCAGCGTTTCTAAATCTTATTTAATAGGAGCAATACATATTTAAAGGTCCGAACCTCGTACATGATTTCAAATAATTTAGTGGAGTTTCCTCACATGAAGTAAGTGATTTTCAACTTCTTCTGATTTATATTTAATCAGTTGCTTATTACTATACACTGTATGATTCGCAAAACAGCATTACGCATTTTTGTTGCAATTTAAATTATGCATCATACTTCATTTCGGAGATTCCTTGTATCCCCTTATCTAGAAATGTGTATAGCATTCATTGCAAAGTATCAAAGTTTATAAGTAATCGAATCATTATCCTTAGGAATAGAAATTACTGCTTTTTAATAGCATTATATTTTATGTTATTCGAGAAAATCTTGCTTTAACAGCAATATAAATATTGATGATGAAATACCATTTCGAACTTTAAAAAGCCAGTTTTACTTTTCTTAAATTAAGAAAGTGATTCTTAAATATTTGCATTTCATTATCCTCTTAAAGTACAAAATTTTCTAAATAATAAATTTTACATTTTATTGTACGTCTCTAATATGTTCAGTGGAAATCAATGCACAAGACATTTTTATCTGAATTTATGGTTTAAATCTCTAATTATGTTATCCAGAAATCATTCATTGTATAACCTTTATTTCAAAAATCAATTTTTAGATTTATTTGAAGTTTAGATTCCAAATAGCTTGGGAACTAATTCTAAAAGTATAGTTTATACTCTGGTCTAACTTAGGAACTAATTCTAAAATTAAAGATTAAACTATTCTGTTCTCACCGAATTTGCTTAAAATCACAAACTTTTATTTTTTGATTTTCAGTTCTTGAAACATATACAGAATCCACCTAACAATTTTTGAGCATTAGGAATTTGTAAAAGAGTATTCATATACATAACTATCTAAAAATCAAAAGTATGATTTCGGTTTAGATGTTATGAAAAATTTACTGAAAGTTTCCGCTTGAGTACCATTCATGTAAATTGCTTTTCTTATTTAATTTATAAAATGTATTACAATTAATACATTTCCGTTCCGTTAAATATATTTTCAAGGAATACAAAGAATCTTGGGAATACTAAAATAAAAGCTTAACTTTATAAAATAAATTTAGAATCATGAAATAAGTTTAAAATGCTCTGACTGAGAAAAAAGTTGTTAAAGTTCTAATATAAATTTACTTAATTTTCCTTACAATTAAATTAATATAAATGAACAATGATTATTTAATAACTTAAATTGAAAATTAAAAGTAAGAAATGTCTACTTTTATAAACAGAAATATGATATTAATTTTTTTAGCTTATATGATGTTAATATGATTTCTTTTCCATATTTATGTCATACGTTACTGAATAGAAACGAACAAAGTATCATGCATTTTCTGTTTACTTTTATGTATTTTATGGTATTAAAAAATATTGATTATTTAATATTAATTAAATTTGCTTATTTTGTTCAATCATATTTTTGTTAACGTTTAAATATTTTTATGCGATATTTGTTTTTATTTTTTTTACTTGTGTATTGACTGCTTATTTACTCTTTTTTGTCTTCTCTTTATTATTAGCTAAATTTCATTTTACACACACATACGCGCGCACGCACACACACAGACTAATACACACACAAACAAACAAATACACACACAAACAAACGAATACACATACACACAAACAAACAAATACACACACATATATATATTTCAAAAATATCGTATGGAAAATATTGGTTTAATATCGATTTGTATTTAAATATATCTTGTAAATTCTTTAATACACATTTTGAAGTTGAATCCTGGAGATTTTATTAAGGAATTCAATAAAGAAACATTAGCTGAATATATAAAAAAAACATTCCATCTTAAAATAGTGTAGGGCCACCATGATAATTCATTCTTGACAGTTTTTAATTAAGCCACTTTGCTTTCACTCTGAAGATGCTCAGCGAAATAAATTATTTCTCAGAGGACTCTTTCTTTCTAATTATAGAAATCATTCTGAGTGACGACATACCCCCAGGCAAAACTTAAAACAGATTTAAAAAATTATTTTCGGAGCAAGATTCCTTCAATTTAAGTTTGTATTTGATTCCGCTCCTTTAACTGAAGGATTTGGAGTAATTCACTTCATTATTTCTATGAAACAGAATTAAAATAAGCCTTTTTTAAAAGCAGATGTACGAAAATTAAGCTATTCTATATTGTAATTTTCACTGTGGAAGAATCTAAATGTAGAATTTCTTCAGATTGAAAATTGAATTACGTCCTTTTACTAAGTTCGAATTGCACAAATTATGGCATGGCACGTTTGCAGCTATGCGAAAGAACTTTTATTTACTTGGAAAAATTAATTTTGGCTTATCACAATTAGACAAATGCATACAAAGGAAACGAAAAAAAAAATCAAAAATTTTCAAACTGAAAATATTGTGTTTGTTTTTGTCCTAGTCAAGTAATATGTTTTATTAATAATGCTGTAACACATTCCATAGCAGTGTATGAAATTTAAAAATATTTAATAAGCGATGAGTAGGGAGAGGGTATTTATGTTATATGACAGTGATAAGAGAAGAAAAGAGAAGAGAGGGCAACGAATCGATGAACAAACGCTTATTTCACAATTAAAATTTTTGATCTCGAACATAATAAACACGTTTTCATCTATAACTCAAGCTGCATATACGAAGAAAGCTCTGAATTAGTGCAAATTTGTATTAGAAGTAGAAATTAGGGAAATCATACCAGAATGAACGGAAAATTAGTAGTTTTCTTAGCAACTGAATAATTAACAAAACAAAAAGTTTGTAAATTTATTGTTTATTTTAATGAGTCATACTGTAAGTACAATTCTACTTGATTTGATAAACATTTACTTAATGGTTCATATTCTAATTAAAAATAGAGATATATACATGCAAAATAATAAAGGCATGAGAACAAAACTTGAAGTTAAACTGTTGAAATCTTTTATATTAGGCGTCTTACTATTACTAAGTTGACCAACATTTTTTCCAATGAAAAGGAGGACACAAATAAATTGAAGATGAAAAAATATTGTAAATTGAAGAAAGATTTTATTCAGTGCAATAATAATACAGAACGCACTATAATATGATAAATGCGTAATCAAAACATTTGTAACATAATTTATTGCACACTTTTCGAGGGAGGACAGAACTTACAAAATGAGGACTGTTCTCTATAAAGATGGACGGTTCGTCACCTTACTATTAACCCTCTAAACATTTTTCACTTATTTTTCCGTTTCTCATACTGAGTTCAAAAGCAGATAGCTCATGTTAATATGCATAGTTTCGTAAACTAGCATGGATAAAATATTTTTAAGATTTCATAGACTTGATTAAATGCAATAAAGTTACAATTATTCACTTTAAAAGTAAATTTTTAAGACATTAAGGTAAGTAAATGAGAAAAAGCTAAACGCTTAGAGGGTTAAAGTGTCTTGCCTCTATGAAGGCAAATGAGACAAAGAGATTGTTTATATATTATTTATTAAGGGTGCCAGTAACAGATTTATAACTTTTCTGAATATATAAAGAGTTCAGAGAACAGGATTAATTTATGCTGACAGGAAGAATTAAAACAACAAATTATGGCTCATTAATAGGTATAAGTTGTACAACTACTTTAACTTAAAAGAATAACTTTTTGCTTGCTTATATTGGTATTTCATATACATTTAAAAGTTAATTAATTATCTATTCATTTTCAGATTGATATGTGGACTCGAACAACACGAATGCAAATTGTACAGCTTTTATGGGATATAACTAAACATGTAAATTAAAAACTAGATGTCTATGATTTAAAATAAAATTTAATGAACTGCTTTATTATAAATTTGTTGATTTTCATTAAATAATAATAAAAGTTAGAATTATTGTAAACTCCAAGGTAACAACCTCATGACAAGATGGTTCAAGCGTAAGATTAAGTGGATAATACATTTTCCTATTTTCCCAGAATAAAAGTATTATTTTTAAGCGTAAGGACGTCGAACTTTCAGGGTTGCATTTTATTTGCGAATCTGCTGAGAAAATTCCTTCGATTTCTCAAGAAAATTCGAGAAAGAAAATTTCTTTCAGCAATAGCTTCCAAACTTTTGTAAAGGTAATCTGAGTTCCTCTCACTAATTCTGATAAAAGGTCTCGAAATTACTCTAATTTACCAAACCTATGCGTCTCTATTGCACCAATTATCTGGTATTGAGCCCTGAAAGAACCTTCTCGAAAGTTGCTGGATAGGTTTCATTTGAGGATCAAAAGAACATTTCATTTTAACAGTACTTGGTGGTTAAAGAAAATTGCCTTCTGATATGAGCATTTATATGAACTTAATGGAACGCGCAATGTTATTCAGAATAATTAAATAACGTTCAGACAAACGGAAATTAATATAATGCCTAAATTCATCTAAGAAATTTTAATTTATTTTTGATGTAGATATCAAGATTTTTTAACAAATGCTCAATAATTATAATTATGTTAATTTAAAGAATTGAAGTTGTTGTTATATGTCATATATAAGTTATGGTCAATGCAATTATTCAATTATTATTATTAATAACCGTGGTAGTATTACAAATGACCGGCTGAAATTCATACTATCGATCTTTTTTTAACTATATGTATATAAGTCGCTTAAAAGTTCTGAGTATCAGAGAAAAATATTTTTGTTAATCAAAAGCTCTTATTTAATTGGAATTAAACTAGTGATTTTAACCATCTAATCAAATTTCCATGCATGGATTTTTTTAATACCCATTCTTCATGCATTTCAACAGTATTCTTAGTTGATAACGAAAACGGTCGGACCAACAGTCTATGTGGCTGGGTTGCGAAATTAAATTTTGGAAGAAATTAGTTTGATTTTCTCCTGAAAAGCGAATAATCCTAATGTAAAATTGTTTTCTTTTTATGCAACTTAAACAATTTTTTCGGCGATCCAAACCACTATGCGACATCTTGCCCATTGACTCTCCCTTCGCGTATTAGGCAACCTTCTACTTCACTGGAAAGTCTGTGGTACCAAAGAGTTCTTAAGTATCCGCTTTCAAGAAAAAGAATAATAAACATAATTAAATTCATAATAGACAATAAAAACATAATCTGACTGGAATAATTACTCAAATGCCTTTGAACAATATTTCTAACTTGTATTCCATGCACTGAACATAGTAAATCCTTCCTTCCCCATAATTCCTTAATAGCAATCTCCCTAATCCTACTTTCCCATATTTCCTTGATAGTAATCTTCCTAATTGGACACTTAACACGTAATGGTTTCTCATCCTTACTACGTTACTCTACAACCTGTGCATTGAAGTAAGCTCTATCATGCTGTTCGTCATCATATTCATTCATCATTAATCCTTTCATTCACACCGTTATAATCAAGATATTGTATATATTCCTTTATTTTGCTGTCAATTCTGTGTGCAATCATCTTCTGTGAATTGTCCGTTTGCCATTTTTCTGTATTCTGTAATTTTTTTTGAAACTCAATAAAGTCCACCTACAGCTATACGAAATCGAATAGGAGCCACATAAGCTCTAGAGACGGCTGTGTGGTGTGGTGTTAAATGTAAAATTGTTATCTACTGATTCATTTTAGTATTTGTTCTTATTTCAGGCAGCATAGTCGCAGGATGTCTACAAGGTGGCAAGGAATTAAGCTTCAATCTATAATTGTCTTTTTTTGTCTAGAAAAGTAGTTAAAGTTTTGAATTTTTTTCAGAAGCAGTATTAGAATTATTCAAGTATTTTATTTTGCTTTATCTTTTACGACTTTAAGAGCTCCTTAGTCCTAATTGAAGAATATTAAAGCAACATACTAAAAGTTCAGAGTTTTATCATCACTAACAAGTTGGCATTTGACAGCAAACTTCTTTCATAAAAGAACTACACCATTTATTTGCATTCCTTCACTCCGATATCCTTCTTGACTTCAGTAAAATATGAGATATCCAGCTGCATGGTAAATGGCAAATAAATCTTACGTAAAATATGTTATTTTAGCATCTTGATCTCTATATTTGACTTAACAACTTGAGCATAACCCGTCTCGAGAAGACACAATTGGTTATCAGTGCCTAAAAGGGAAACAAGTTTTTTAATTGACAGAATCCATCCGATATTTTTGAAACTATTCGTTTAGTTTCTTGATATCATAACTTTCGCAATTCAAAGCAGAAACGAAGGAAGGTTCCAATTTTCCGTTGGATACAAATTTAAAGATACATTGATGCAAAGAAATTGTCTGAATGTAACAAGAAATATTGGATGGTCAAGTAGAAGAATTATTGCTTATCAATTTCGTCTATGGTCCTTGAGTTAAATTTCAAATATACATGAAAATATCAGGCTTTGACCAACGGTAATCAAGGTAAATAACATCTCCAAACAGACGATACGTTATATTGTGGATAAGTCAACTATAGTGATCCATCCGAAATTGATGATCAGCTGTCTACATCAAGGGATATATCGGAAATTTACCCCAGGATTGAGAGATGTTTGTGAGCTAACCTGGTTGATATGTACATACACCCATTGACGTGTGGTTGAATATATGCGACTGAAACCTAAACTATGCTATGCTAGCAAACTGTTGCGAAGATCATCTGCATTCTGTGATACCATAGATTCTCGTAGTATGAATTAGATTTCGGTTGGTTATTTGTCATAACATTCTTCTTTAGAGGGCTTGCGTACAATTATTGTGATCGTCCTGCATTAATTTCCATAAGACAGAATATTTCTTTTTCATTACGTGAAATCATATGTTCAGGAAATTCCTTATACCATTGTCATTCTAAGTATTTCGTATACTGAGGTAATTTCTTTGCCATATTAACGAATAATTAATCATTTTTTAAAATTATCAATAAATATAGGTTTATAATTTATACATTATTAATTTACAAAATTTTAGTAAATGCATATAACTTGATTAGAATACATTAAAGTTTCAATAATAAATAAAATTGGATTTATATTCATTTATGATATTCTTCATGGAAGAATTGAAGTTGTTTGATTTCAACGAATTTCCAGTTGAGATCCTAGTTTTTTTTTTAAAAAAAGGAAGATTTCATTCAGCCTTAATGAAAGCACATCGCGAACATACATGAATATTTTAGATTAGTACATAGACTTCGAATTTTAACATAGATGAACATGTACCACTAACAATTTTTATGGATATGACATTATAAATTGGGCAAATAATACTGTTGAATAGAAGTGGTTAATAAAATTTTGGTAAAATCCTATCACTCACAATAATATCATTTCTATAAGGTTGTTAATATTTTCTTTCTATTTATTTTATGTACAATCTTGGTGTTTTTATACTGCAGCAATTGAGATTGAGCAGAAGTGCAGAGTACTGGTACTCATATAAGCAAACCAATCTTGATTATGCTAAATAGAAAGTAATTTTTATCAGTTCGCAGAAGAAAGGTATGACAACATCCTCGTTTTTGCTCTACTGTGTCATATCTTAAGCTAATACGTCAGCCTCGCGTATAAAATATGACAAAACCTAAATGGGTGAATTTACATTAACCATTACTGGAAAGTTTGTACAGTTAGTTTTGCAGCTGCTTGCAAACAACCTTATTAAGATTCATGTTCTTCATTCAAATCAAAACTCATGTAAAAATGAAAGTTCTGAATTTATTTGTCATATAATCTCATTATGGAACGATATTAATTATTTTTTTACAACACCCCAAAGAAATTTCTAGACTTTTTTTTGCACTGAAATTTACGAAAATTTGCCAGATATTCTCTATCACTCAACATTCAGCTGTTTTTAATGAATATAGTTGCAAAGAATAAATTTAAATCGTCAAAACGTTGTCAACCTTAAATAAGAGGTTAAAATAGCATAAGCACATATAAAATTGTTCACTAATAATTTATCAATGTATAGAAATTTCAAACTTGGACATAAGATTCTAAATAGAAAATAAACTACAGCTGAATACAGAAAAATTCTTTAAGAAAATTGAGATTTTATAAAAAGTCTTGAAGAATATTGAGACCTCTTGAAAATTCCTTAAGAATTATTCATTCAAAACAATTGTAATGCTAAATTACTTTATTTATACGACGCAATTCTTTAGTTATACGGCTTCCTCCCTTTATAAAATTCGCAAATTTTTAAAATGTTTCTTTAAAGTAAAGATTTTTTTAATTAAACGCCTACCTGCATGCACGTGAATCAAATAAAATAAGAAATGTATTATTGGTATTCAATATACACAATAAAGATATGATTTTACTCACTATTATAATAAATGTTTAATGATGAAATTTAATTATTGTTTTCTGTACTATGTAGAAATACCAGTATTATTTTAAAAACTTATAATTACTGTTAAAGGAATTTGGATTAATAGCATTAAATTTGTAATAATCAAAGTAGTCAATTAAAGTTTCGAATATATGCCTTATCATTTGGATATTATTCTACGTCAATCTCTTAAAAAACGTTTAAACGGTGCTTAACTGTATGTGGTTAAAGAATGATATTTCATTTTTTTTTTCACGTTCTTTACATCGTTTTCCTAGTTTATGTATATTATTCATCGTAAAATTCAAGTAAGGAGGTTGTTCTTGGCAACCTTACGAAATGGGAAAGTCGACAATACAGCTTCTAACAAAATATTATTCTCGTGGCGAATATTAAAATGTTACCAATTGTGCCCTTAAATATGCACATAATTCTTGTTTATAAGTACTGTTTACACTAAAATTCGCTGCTTATAATTTCTAAAAAAAATTGGAATAAACAAGGACTGATGAATTTTAGCATATGTTATAAAAATTTAACAAAATATGGAATATGTGATATAGAAAACCAAAGAATATATCTGACTTCAAAAAGTATGGAGGCAAAAGTTAGATCCATTATTTAGAGAACGTAACATGAGTATTGATGCAGTTTTACTTATTACTTTTCCTTGATTTCGGAATATAACTCTAATTCATAAAATTATTTTGAATTTTTTTATTGCTATTCTGATTAAATATATGGGGGGTTTAAATAATACCTTTAATCTGCTGAGTGATTCATACCTTCATGGCTAAAATTTTTTCTTTCCTCAATTATGTTTGAATAATTTAATAATTCATTGCCAAAAATATTTTCTTGCAACAGACTTTACTTGAAGCGAAACACTTTTTTACAAAAGAAATTTAAATTTCATAAAAAGTTATAATTATTTAATGCTGATTATATTTTAAATGGAAAAATTTCATTTATTTTTCATGCATTCTTTACACTCTTTTTCATAGATTTGAAAATATTTTATTAAAAAAAATGGAAATATTATGCAGTGTAAATTTAAATCATATTAATTGAAATGGAATCTTTATGGCAAATTAAAGTTTCTTTAGTGGAATATAGATGGCAGCATGGTACAAAAGTATGGGAAAGTAATTCATTTAAAAGACAAAGCCTTTCGGAAGTCGAATTGAACAGAAATTTTCTCTCTAGTTACTTGCATCGACGTTATTAAATGTTCCATTAATTATGGAGATCTAGTTTCGAATTACTTAGAGTTAATATGCATAATGCAACCGCAAAATTGTTTGAAGGATTGTGAGAGTAATAATAATGACCG
Source organism: Araneus ventricosus (assembly GCA_013235015.1). Lineage (NCBI taxonomy): Eukaryota > Metazoa > Arthropoda > Arachnida > Araneae > Araneidae > Araneus > Araneus ventricosus. The sequence continues at coordinate 4,149,285 of BGPR01000003.1, read as the reverse complement.
AACTCCGCAGATTCGGCGCCGTAATTTGTTACAATTAACCCAAAGTGCGCTTAATAACAATTTGTAATCTTTCAGCAATTTGTTCAACAGAATATAAGGAAATCACATTAATTTCTCAACAAATCTGGATTGGGCAGACAGCACAGCCTTTGAGATATAATTTAAAAAAGAGGAAACGCTGATAAATTATTAAAAATTAATGCATTATTATGAAAGAAGCTAAAATATTTAGTAGAAAAAAATTCTACATTTCTGCTTCAAATTGTTTTTAAATTATTATGACATTTAGTTATTAATATTGTTATTAATATTTTAGTAAGTATTTAGGCATAATTATGATAGAATATTGTATTTATATTAATTTTAACTGTATAATAATTAATTGTATAATAACTGTATAATATAATTTAATTTAATTTTAATAATAAATATATTAAATTACCTTTTTTCCCTCCAATTTTAGGCGAAGTTATGCAGCGAAGAATTAACTCCAAAACAATAGTTTGTGATACATCTACTTTTGTGAAATAATGAAAAAATATAATGATGAATTCTTCCGAAATTATTTATTTCCTTATCGGTAGTCTATTGTTGAAAAAAATATTTTTTATTTCCTTTGGAAGGCGAATTATTTGCTCTTAAGTACAGTTATTGCTAGTGAATACGAAATTCATCGAATCGTAGTTGTCTCTTAATTATGCAACAACATCCAATTATTATTTAATGATCTTTATTTTCCCACTTAAATACGTGAGTGGGATCATGAGTCATGGATTGATGAAAGGAAAAAAGTTTAAACATTGAATCAATAAATTCGTTCTTCTAAAACTGATCTTATGTTCATCAGGACTGTATGGTGCAGTATTAAATTCAGCCTTTGATTAAAATTCCAAACTTTATTCGAAAGGATATTATTTTAAATATGTAAATTTTATCAAGTCTCGTAGGTTCTCTTGTGTATGTTTGAAGAATGCCTTGGTTCAAAAGTCAAACAAAATAAAAATATTGAAAATTTTCTGTCCATCTAAATTAGAATCGTGCAAATTTACAATTAAAGTTAAATCTAACGAAGAAAACGAAAATGATGATTGTGTTTCTGAGAATTGATTCTTGTGGTTCCATTTAATATTTTGTGTTAAGGAAATGTTAATTATTAAGACAGAAGAATGATGGGTGTGAAGAATTTCGAATGAGAATTGATCTTAGGAATCTCTTATCAAAGTTCCTTAAAAATTATTTCAATGATGGTGGAAGGTAGATGTTCGATTAGACTTCATAGAGTAAGACTAAAGTTTTGATCCTATGATCCATGGATCGACTCTGCTCGGTTAGTGTTGCTCGAGGTCGTACTTGAGGATTTGTTGCCGTTCGGATTTCGACCAGCCGCATCGTTCCCACAACGCGTGCACCATCTGCAACAGTCCGCAGGAACTGTACTGAAGTCTCCGTCTGTCGACACGATGGAATCTGATGTCCAAGCGTTTACCAACATTTCACAGGAACGGTTGAGCCGCCCCACAAACCCTCGCGCAACAAATGTTCATTGCGTTCCCACAGCGGGAGAGAAGACGCTCTTCAGATAATAAACCCGGAGCGACTGACCGTGGGAACAGGACTTACATTAGAAATGTAACAGATGGCTTATCATACAGTTCCGTATTGAACTGAAAAAATAGCTAATAAATATATCATTATAGTTAAAAATCTGCTGCAGATTTCTCGATTCGTTAGATTAGCATCCTGTTTATAAACTGCATAGAGAAATCTAGAATAATGAATATTACTACTTTTCCGCATCCTATTACTTTATTTTTTTGTATCTCAGTGTTAATGTATTTTGTGTAATCGTATTTTATCTGAATGTTTAGTTTGGCCTCTCCTATAGGCGGCATTACTAGTTCCTATCTTATAAATTTAATGTTTCAATGTATCTTGGTGTATTCTAGCCGCCATTCCCGTACTGTTAGTACGCCTGTGGCTTTAGCTCACTGCTATTTGATACCCGCAGCTTTTTATGTCCTCACTGCAACGTGCGGTTCTTATCCATTCCTAATTCTACGGAACTGTTAATAATTGTTCATAGTTATGAATATAGATTTTAAACTTTAATATTTGTTCGTCATTACTGAAGTGAAACTGCACCAAGCGATACTTGAACTTCGGTAACTGCATTGCTACAGCACTGTATTCTATGGTGGATTGTCAACTCGTGATCTTCACGGGAACGCATCGAATTCGCAATAACTACATTCTCTTATTTTTATCAAGATCAGTTCTGTTAAGACATTTATATAGTTATAAGTATGAAACTGTAACTTTTCCGATTAAATATAAAAAAATTAGAACCAGCACAAAACATGCACTACTTGTTTTCCATAATATCTTATTTATCGGACAAAAATATTTCGTATTTTTATGAGTAATATATTCTAAACATTCAGACCCTTCTATTTGAAATCAATAATAACACAAATCTGAATATTATTTTGTTGCTTTGCATGAAAAACTGTGGATATGATGACTTTAACTAAAATTAATTATAGTTTAAGCCTTTATCAGCAATTATCATTCTTAGAGAAACATTTTAGGAGTTTATAACATATTTTCTCAAACAAATAAAGATTTAATATTAAGTAAATTGAAAGATTGTAACTTATTTGAACTTATTATTATTTGTGTGAAATAATACCCTATACAATAATTCCAAAATAACTATTTTGAGTAATCAAATCATAATTTCGATTTTCATAAGTGAAGAGGGTAATTTACTCATCATCCAAAGTCCAAATTACTATGCAATTACTCCACATAATATTTATTTATTAAAACGTTGTATAAAAATAGCAGTCCTCTTCGTTTCAAAATATTAGAGTATATTCAGAAGTTTACTTGCGAATAGGAATTAATCCTACAGAGGTTCGAGCAATCTCTAAGATTGTTTAGAATATTTTCCATTCCTCTTTGAAGTAAGTTTGCAATTGTTTCGCACCTTTTCAGCCATCTTACAGGTCTATTCTCGTACCCCGATTGGGTTGGGAGCGTTTCGCCTGTCGACCGCGGGAAAATAATGGCTTTTTCTCGACCGAAAGAAGGGGTCTGATTCTCGTACCTCGGTCGTTTCGAACATCTCGCTTTACGCCAGGAAGTGAAGTATTTCTGCTGCGGGCGCAGCAAATCAAGCGATCGTCATGCGAATATTTTTGCTTATGGTTTCAGATTCAGTTCCAGTTTTGAATCGCCAAAGGAACTATGACGAAGCGTACATTTGCTTCCCAATTCGAAATTATGTTGGATTATTTTGAAAAATATCCACAAATTTTAAGTGGGAAAATTGATCGCATCTTTTCAAAAGACGCCAATTTTAAGAGGTGGGAAGATTTAACTCCTGCTCTTAAAAGATGCATTATAATGCATCTTTCTTGCTTTCATAAGTCCATTGTTAAGGGGGGGGGTTAATCCATTAATTTTTTACGAAATATACATTTATAATAATCTTATACATACATAGAACATAAATTGCAGTCTTTTTCAATATATTGATGTAATTTTACCAGTTTTCTAGAGAGGGGAAAGTAATAAACTTTTTTCAATGCCAAATTTTTTTAACATGAATAAATCTTATAAATTAATATTACAAACCATTTGTTTATTTTTCCAATTACATAAGAAAATAAAACATGAAAACAATTTATTAAATTCAGCAAGTTTTCACAACATTAAAAAAATTACATCTTTATCAAGGAACAAGAAAAATTCCTTTATTGTCAGATTTTGCAATTACTTTGTAAATATTTAACAAATTTCTTTGAATTAAAACCCAATTAAAAAATTGTAATGATGTATACGGAATGAGGAAAGTCATTCCACACTCAATGTTTAAAAAAATGTTAAATTGTTACCCTAATTTAATTTAATAAGAAAATATTAAGTAATTAAATCTTTAAATGTAATTGATCTTATCTAATTATCAACTATCATTATTGACTATCTTGATGGAGTAGTAAAAGATTTAACTACTTTTAAAGATTTAATTACTTTAGATTGTCGTATTAAATTATTAGATTAAATTATTTAAATTCGAAAACAGATTTAACTACTCTTTAAAAAATCTAAAGTAATTGATAAATTCTTCTTCGGATTGGTCAAATGGATTGCATTTATCCCGATAAACCCTTTCAAAACACAATTAACGTCTTAGCAGCCTCCATTTTAAACGAAAATTTGATAAGTTCTGATATCGAAACAATACTTCTCGCTAGTGAATAGCGTTTACGCGAGGTACAAAACTGACGAGAAACCGGAGTCCTTTTTTCGACCGAGCGAGATCCCAACCGGTTGGAAAAACGGGTACAAGAATCGCACTTGTCGTTAACGGGCGGAAAAAGTGACGTCTCCCAACCCAACCGAGGGTACCAGAATAGACCCATATTAATAGACGAACGATATATTGGGATTAACAAAATCTCGCTTCAATAACCTATAGTTAAAAATAAGAAACCAAAATTCTGATATTTAATATCACCGTTGACAAAATCGGATTTTTTTTTCCTTTTTCTATTTACATATTTTAAGTTCTAGGCTATTGTAATTGCTTAATACAAAATGGTTGTAATGCGGTTTTGAATATCCGTTCGAAATATTTTAAGATCATCTTAAATCAACATGACTAGTCCTGGGACTTTTTCTATGTTCACGATGGTCTCTTAAAAATACAACCTTTGCAATGATAACGATTTGTAGGAAATCTGAGGAATGCTTTCGCAACTTAGTAATGTGTGCAATAATAAATAATTAATAAAGAAAATAATGTGTACTAATATATTTTAGGTACTTAATGATGCAAATGAAAGATTAAAACATCATAGATATTCCACCTGGTAAGCCATTATTTGTCTATTGCCCAATGACGCTTGACCGAGCATGTTACTCACTGCTACTAAAGAATGTTCTTCTAAAAATTATCAGTATATTCTTATATAATTCTATTTCTGTGTTTCCAGTATTTGAGCTTGTGACTTTATGTTGACATGCTGTTTTTGTAGGAAAAGTCTTTATGAAATTTCGTTTCCTTTATTAATGTATAACCATCTTTGTTTGGAAAACAAGGAAAGCAGGTGTTCTAAGAGATCGCCGCATTTATTATGAGACGTATAATTGCCAGGCCTAATACAGACGACGCTCGTTTTTACGAACTTGTAGGGAACACTCAAATAGTTCGTAAAATAGAAAAGCACCAAAAATGTTATGAATACGTACATTATTTATATCTATTTTTATCAAACTGCCTCCTCTTCATAGATGAAGCAGTATTTCAAGATTATTTACTACTATTATGAAATAAAGTTCATGTATTTTTTAAGTGTACAAGAAATAAATGCAAATTTATGCACAAAAAATTTTACTACCCAGAAAAATACATTATCATGCTTTGAAAACATTACATATGAAAATATAGACTGTATTACTTAGATGAAAATGCATAGATAAAAAATTAGGAATGGAAATAATCACTATCTTTTTTGTTTTCAAATCACATTTTGGAAAATACATGTTTCCATTTTATCTATGCTTGAAATCATTTCCCAGTTATTGTTCCCTTCAAAAAAATGCCTTAATCCTGACAACCAACCACACGGACCACGGGATGCAACTTGAACTTGTTGCTATGCCCCCTCCATCCGTAAGAGGGTGGGGGATTAAACAACACATTCTTGGAATACACCTGTTGAGAGTTTAATTGACGTTGGCACTGCGATTCTATATTTAAAAAAAAATTGCAGAAGTATGAAAACTGAGTTCGCAAAAAAGAGATTTTCGTAATTTGTAGTTCGTAAATGAGAGCGAAAAATTACATTACGTCTATGGGAGTGTATTCGGAACCACTCGCTAGTTCGTAAAATCGCAAATATTCGTTAAAAAGAGGTTCGTAAAAACGAACATATACTGTATGACATATATAATAACCGCTTCTAATGAAGGGTTAGAAATGGACCGAGAATTTTTCCAGAACTGAATAACTGACTGAATTTGAAGAATTAAAGTTAAAACGCAATTTGCATTGACACGAAAGCGCTGAAATTATCATTGAAAGAATTCCATTATTTTTTCTTGTATTGATTCGTAATATTCAAAAATGAAGAAAATTCTTCCTACTCAAAACTAATTTTCATTCTAACAAGTTTTAGCAGTATATTAAGAAATTACACTTCTTGAGCACTTGCGTCTCGCAGAAGTACTACACTTCTTAATTGTACCTAAACTCAAGAGTTCCTGCATCAATGCTCTCAGTGAAAAGCATATATTCAAATGTGATCGAGCATCCCCAATTAGACGCTTTCGCATTCAATGACTCAGAGCGGACCTGAATTCGGAAGATGTCGCAATCGCATTTGCATCTCTGAGATTAGTTGCGCTCGAGTAGCCTTGTAGTCATCCTCAAAGGAAGATTAAAAGGAAGTCTTTGACTCTACCAAAGGTGTCTCTCCTGTCTAATGATGGAAATAGATCTACCTTCAAAATGGCGGAATCATATCTCGGTGATTGGTGATCATTAGGTTATTCAATGGGGCCTGTTAGAAATACTTTATTTTACGAATGAGATTTCGTAAGATATTACTTTGCATAAAAAAATGAAGACAAAATGTATGATCAGTATGGATTTATGAGTAAATTCTCTGATGTTTAACTTGTTCTTCTAAAGAAAAATACGTTTTTTTGAAACCAGCCCACATTGATGCGGACAAGAAATTCCACGAATGCAAATATTTACATATGCCGATTTCAGAAATTTACTAATTAATACTGATATTTTTGTGTTTGGGAATGAACATAAAAAATTCAATTTAATAAATTCGATATAATACAATTTTATTAACATTTAAGAAAATTCCAAATTGTTTATAATTATACTTATATCAAAGTGAAGAAATCAATTTAATTTTGTAAGATTTTTCTCGCTACTGTACTTGGCGAAAAGATCAAGCATTGATGGATGAATTTAGTTAAAATACATATCCGCATTTATTATTGAGTTTCTTTTTGTAAATCGATCATATTGTTGCACCTGAATTGTTTTTCTATCGGCCATAGTTCGCCTTTAGTTTTCTTAAATTTACTTCACTTTTTCAAAGATAATTCTGTTTTCTTCGACAGCAGGAAAATTCATATGGTTACAGAATCTGAAATTATAACCTACGCCGTTATATAATAACGTCGATATGTTTATATTTTAATTATTGACGCCTCACGTTAAATAAAACACTTGTGATATGAATATATGATTTCCTTTTGTAAATGATAAACGACAATTCATAACATATTCATTCGTATGAATATTTATAACTCTTTATATGGGACTATCTATGGAACACTCATACTACATTTACATAAATGCTTGGTATGCTCATAAAAATAGAATAGAATTTATGAATTTTTGGAAATATTACATGGTAATTACTCGAAAAAAAATAATCGTTTTAAAGAAATATTTTATGATTTCCATCAATTCTCGCTATAAATTAAGAAATTATATTAGTATCTTTGCTCAGATATGAATATCATGGCTCTTAACGTAAACTGAACTCAAGAATTCCTCCAATCACAGTTCCTAAGACATGCATGCATTCAAATTTAATAGAGCTATCCTAATTAGAAAGCAGCTTTCAAACTCAAAGACTTAGTGAAGACATAATTTTTGAAAATGTCGCAATCGTGTCTGCATCTCACAGATTATGTCTTCTCAAGAAGCCTCCTATTTACTTTCAGATGGAGATTAAAATGAAGTCATTTCTTCAGGTGTTCTCTCTAACGATGGAAACAAATCCAGCTTCTAAATAATAGAATCATAGCTCCGAGAATCATAGCCTTTAGGTTATACAACATCGTTTGTCAGAAATAGATTATTTTACGAGCGAGAGGTTCTATGTAATTACCTACAATCCTTAAATAACAAGAAAGTCAAAATTGTATTTAATAACAGCCTGCTCTGATTTTTTTGCCATGTTTTGTCTTGCTTTTCTATAGAAATATATTTACAAAATTTCTCTATAACGATGTGCAGCAAAAATCCTCACATATATGTGTTCATGCGAATTTATTATAATATTGTCATATAAGTGCAAAAGTTCGTATATTAAAAATTCCATCTGTTTGTATTCACGAGTCAGTAACCCTTTATAACGCCAAAAGCCAAATAGCTGCTAAGGAATATCATATCTATATAAATAGTTCTCTTATGCGGCTCCCCAAGAACGCGTGTGGCAACAACTACAGAAAGTTATGAATCACATGATCTCAACATCCAAGCATAAACAAAATATGGCGGTTTGCTTTGAACTATTTTTCGATGAGATAAAAATGAATTTCAACCGAGCTGCTAAATATTTTCGAACTATGAAAGAAAAGGAGTTCAACGTGCAAATGAATCGTTTGTGAAGAAAGTTTTGACAGGTATTCTTAAAGAAAGTGAAATAATTTGTTTCAAGACGCTCAGATTGCTTACATAATTTGGTTCACGCAGTGAAAATCCAGGGATGCTATCGGGCTGCATTTTTTGGCTACTTATTTCATTGTATTAAATTATCGAAATATATGTTCTTTATGATTCTTATTTTCAGCTGAGTAAAGTTTGTAAAGTTAAAGTGTTTTGGTTTACATAAGCCATGAGGTTTGAAATTAGTAACTGGGATACAAAATTTTTAAGACCTTAATGCCCAGCTAAAAAAAATCTGCAGAAAATCTGAAGGTATTTGGAACATGTTTTCTTCAGATTTTCTGCAGGAAAAAAATGTAGAATATCTGAAGAAAACTATGTTCCAAATACCTTCAGATTTTCTGCAGAAAAAAATGTAGAATATCTGAAGAAAAATATGTTCCAAATACCTTCAGATTTTCGGTAGATTTTTCTAATTAATGTAATTATTGATTTCATTAATCTAATTTGTTATTCAACTTACTTGTACGATGTCGATTCAGATTATGACAAAAATTCAAACTCATCCTGTCCCGGATTCGAACCCGCGTTCCTGTAGTTGGCAGGCAGGAACGCTAACCACAAGGCGATAACGGAATACACGAGACGGCCTTAAAATAATCTATTTGAGTTTTAGCGTCATCATAGCTCTCGTGGCGCCATTTAGTGGTGTAAAAATTATCCAAGGTCATAATACGTGTTTCAAAGTCGTAGAAATGAGTAATAGATGAGATTAGTAATATTTTTGTTCAATAATTTAGATTCTCTGTCTCAATAAATTCGTTTTCACCTTTTATCTTCCAGGTAAGCCTTCTCTCCATCCAAAGGGCGCAAGCTCCACTTTTCACTTTCTTTTTGGAGGAAAATAGCTAGTCAAAAAGACAGTTGGAAAACTAATTGGAAATTAATTAAATTATGGGGGAAAAGTTTAAAATGGTAAAACCTCAAATATTTATTTTAAAGATTAATTTAGAATTCATTTTTTCAGTGGCATATATAAAAAATGCAGTGCCTAAAACAATGTTCCATTGGGAAATTGTTTGAAACTCCTATCTGCTGTAGAATTTAACAATAATGATACTTACACTCTAATTTTATTTTATATCCTTTGGAAAATAAAGCTGCAATATTAGAGAATATGTTGCAAAATATATATTTAGAGAAATGCAGATATTATGAAATTGCAGTTAAATCTACAAAAAATCAACAGATATTGATCAAGTTTAATGATTTTGTGAAAATCTGGTGAATAACTGCAACTAGAATTGAAGACAAAATGCAGATTTTTTAAAGTCTTAAAAAATCTACAGGATATTTAAAGAAAAAAATAAAAAGAATTTTTTTGCAGATTTTATGCAGATTAAATTGAAGAAAAAAATGCAGATTTTTTGCTGTCTTTCAAAATCTTCAGAATATTTAGAGAAAAATATAATAAGAATTTTTTTGCAGATTTTTTGCAGTTTAAATTGAAGAAAAAATACATATTTTTCTGTCTTCAAAAAATCTGCAGTATATTTAGAGAAAGATATAATAAAACATTTTTTTGCAGATTTTCTGCAGATTAAATTGAAGAAAAAATACATATTTTTCTGTCTCCAAAAAATCTGCAGTATATTTAGAGAAAAAAAATAATAAAACATTTTTTTGCAGATTTTCTGCAAGAAAAAATGCAGATTTTTGCTGTCTTCAAAAAATCTGCAGAAATCTTTAAAAAATCTTCTAAAAAATTTTTTTCTGCAGATTTTTTTAGCTGGGTGTAAAGATTACATTTCGACCTATGACTCTATTATTTTTTTAAATGTATATTAAATGTTTTTGAAAATTCTCAGAGAAATCGGTATTGATTGCTTGCATAAATGTAAGCATGATGTTCATCTGAGAACTGTACGCGATCACATTTGGCACGAAAGAAAAATTCTTATCGATTGCACTCTACTTTTAAGTTCAGTTTACTACTCTTCTTGCTCTTCTGTATTTTTCTTAGTCTCATTTGCCTGTTAAATTTCTCTTCATAATGTTTCCTTTAGATGAAAAAGACCCTTTTCAGGGACAACAAATTTTATCCTCTGTTGAATAAGTTGAAAGAATCAAGAAGATATTGATTTAGGATATTTATTAATCTATAAAATTGTCGCTTTTATGAGAATTTTGCTAAGTTGACACATATTCTTTATTAATAAATCTAAGTAATTTGTTCTTATTTTTTTTCTTTATATGTCTTGAAATCTTGTTTACCGCTATCGTTTTTAATAATTTTCTTAGTTAATCATTAAACTGTTTAATTTATCTTCTAAATGTTTACAAAATCACAAAAAAAGCATCTTTCAAGGCAAAAAAATTTAGTCTATGCTGATCTAATTTAATTCTTGAATCCCGAGGCGACTTTTTCTCCAAGCCCCTTTAGAACCGGGCCTTTTTGGGAGGATACGACATGAATGGTCTTTCCTAATCTGGGGTCATTTACCCCACTCCCTGTTAAAATCTTCCCTTAAAGCGCACGGAAATGGGCTGTGCTTGGCAAGAATAATTGGACAACTGTTGCCTTTATATCCGAAGAAATTTCAGAACCTCACCTCCTTTCAAAAGAAGCCAACAGCTTCAGACCGGCCTTCGTCGCTGTTAAGAGAAAATTTTTAGACCTCCAGGGACCGCCTCGCTCTGTTTGAGAGGGTTAAAGCATCATAAGTAAGTCAATTAATCTTGACCGTAATTGTTTTCTTTTATAATAACTGAGCTAGGACCAGGATGATTGCTTAGCAATCCTCCTGAGGATTGGCGGGTGTCAGCGAGCAGGGCACAAGGCCACCTGGTAGTAATTGAAGCAAATACAACCTATGTCGGTTCAGAAATTAAAGAACAATCTATAGATTATCTATTAAAATTGGGAATTCTTTTAAACTTTAAGCGTTAATCTTTAACTACGGCCGTTTTATTGCGTTACTTATTTTAGCAGCCATCTGTCTCTTTAGTATTGACGGTTTGACATACTTTAGCGATATGAAGGGGTACCAATTACTGAATTTTATTCAAATGAAATTTTTCAGATACTGCCTTTAACACTTTGAGTAGCGATATACATTCCTACTTCTCATATTTTTTTCTTCATTGATGAACAAAAAATACATTAAAAAAATAACAAAACATTAAATTACAGTACTAAAGAAGATCAAAAGTATGAGTAAAAGAGTTATAGTCTCATTAGTAAAAATAACCAAAAAAATTGAGTTTTGAAATTTTTTTTAGCAAATTTCACTTAGCTAGATCTCACACGGTGCTTACATAGTTTAGTTAAGTAAATCAATTATAGAAAGGAAAATAATTGTAATAGCAGAGTTTTTGTTTCCTGACTAAATAAAATATCTATATTTAAATAATTTTTCATGAAAGTTACTTATACGTTAGCTTTGAGGCATCAGAATTATAGTGCGCTACCAAATCTAACTCTTCAATCTCAGATGGCATAACTATTGAAATAATGGTGTAGGGGAAAGTCGGATAAGCGACGAAGAGTCTAAGATGCCGAATTGGATTTTTCTCTGAAATTACTCTAGATGGCAGCCTCGATGCTGCATCATCAGAGGCATTTGCGATCAGCTACCCATGTCATGCCAAAAGATTCCACCCCGTTATTTGTGTGATTCATAATGTTAAATTTAGAATTATATTATATTTCCAATTATCAGATGATCATTTGGTGCAAAAATATGAATACAAATAATATGCTATTTTTGCTACACCTCTATTGAGCACCTAAAAATAATTGGCAGCTAAAAGACGAAGTTGAAAACATAGGTAGTACATTGCATTGGAGAACAAAATAGAGATATAAAATAAAAACCAAAATTCTTAAATTTTAAATATTTTTTATTGATAAATGTTTAAATTATTATACGCTGCCAACTTCAAGTTAAGAATATTGAAAAGACAGATAATTCTGATGCACACAACCCAAAAACATTAGGGCATCAAATAACGATAAAACAGTTTGTATATATATATGTTTAGCACAATCTTTATCATAATAATAAAAGTAAAACATATACCCTTTCCATAATGGCCATTACGGAATGAATTTGTACTGATCGTGAGTTAAACCAGTCTTGCAATAAAGTACCTTGGAATGTACTGAAATTATTCGATATTCACACATAATGTTCGGTGTGACAAAAAGTTTTTTGAATCAGTTGAAGCAACACATTTCAAGGTTATTCATAATCAAATTTTGCAGCACAAACTTTAAGAAGAGGCACCTCTCATTCCTGAACGACAGAAATGGTAAACATGAAACCACACAAACAGCAAGCTTTGTAGTAAATCACAGAAACTAATCAGGAACAAGCTTTGTAATGATCTACAGGTGATTCAGCTGTATTATTGATGCCCACAAATGCTTCCAGCAAAACTTCCTTCAATTTCACATTCATAACGAAAACAAAGATTTAGAGGGGCAGGCTGTTCAAATATTCTAACAAAAGGCTTATCTGTGTACTGCAGTCCAGGATTCTGGGCATGGTGGGTTAAGTAACTAGATACAATAACTGATACTGGATAACTTCATGCGTACTTAAAGGTTCACTCAATCTAAATTTCGTTGGAGAGAGTAAAATCCACAGACCATTCACAAAATTATTTTTTAAGAAGAACACAAACGGATTACGACAGCCACCATTCCAAACGTGAACAAAAACAGCTTCAGTTCAATCTACATTCGATTTCCATCTTTCTAAACTGAACGATTTCACACACTTGCATTCTGTCGTGCAAAAATTTCTTGCTGGTCATTTTAACCATTTTTTCTTCTTGGGGACCAACGGAATAACAGCAGGGACAAGAGCCGAGAGGCCTAACGGCCCTCGGGTCCCTCAGCTGCACCAACTTCTTGCACGTACAGTCCAGTCAAATTCAAAAATCACACAAAGGAATCTCTCCCAGTCAGGCGAAGCTAAAGTCATTTCACACAGAAATTCAACGCCGTACAAAATGGCGAGCAAATAGATCCGTTAAATTAAATTGATTTATAATTTAATAAACCTTGAAACATTAAAAGAAATGACATAAAAAGTTAAAGCAATTAATATTTAAGTTGATTACTAGAAAAATAATTATGAAAAATTAAGATATTTAATAAAACTGTAAAAATTACCGTTGAAATTTTAAAAGTTGCCAAAGATGCTACAAGATACGAAAGAAACTTTGGTGACGAAGATTAAAATAATTAAAAATATTGGCAAAGCCGAAAAATGATGTAGTTGCATTTTTTGCAATCTAACACATAATACCTGGTAATTTGTTTTTGAGTTCTTAAGACGTAACTTTTGGTCAGTGCTTCGTAAGGAATAGTGTTCTGGGAGTAAATATTTTTGAATTATATATGTGGTATCGGTAAAGATCTAATAAAAAGGTTTGCAATGAGGTATGATTTTAATTTTGTGATGAGCTGATAATCTTCAAAGTTTTTTTTAAATAAAAAGGAGAAGACGGATAAGATGACGAATAAGGTGGAGGATATGATGACGAACCGCTCCGAGTTAACTTATGAGCTCATGATGCTACCTGACTGAGAATTGTCCTTCCTACAACTCACTGGCACTCCAGTGAAAAATGAGCATCTCATTAAAAAAGGAGATGGAGGAATAAGAAGATAAATAAATACTATCACATTGGACTAAGATGGCTAAAGTTAATAAGACCAAACATAACAAACCTTCTGAAAATTCTACAAAAAAGAAGAAAGTAGCTGAGCGACACCTCGACTTCTAATGTTCTGAGTCTAAAGACCCAATTCATTCATTTGAATTTCTTTACATTGACGATGATGACAATCTGGAACCAGATGACCTCGTTAATGAAGAATGCATCATTTGCAGTGATCAGAGAAAAATGGAATTGGGATTCCAGTGTTTTATGTTCAATATCCGGCCCCATTCCACCTGGGACAAACTCCAAGCCCATGGCGATGCGATTTTTTAATTGATTTCATTTCTTAAGGTTTGAATGTCAAATTTTGATTGATAATATTTCATTTGTTTTGTGCTGTTACCTTAATTCGATTGTGTTTCTCTCCTGTTGTGTGCAATTTGTTATAATCAAGACGTGAAAACAACAGTTTTAACCTTTAGGCTACAGGGACAAGCCAGAAGAACTGGGTTGAATGCGGGGAGTGAAATCCTCACTTGTGTCCCGTACAGCAGTTGTGCCGACCCGCATTCAAAGTAAAAAATAATTTGGTACAACAGCTATACCACCCGTATGGAAAAGGTTAAATAGCTTTTGATACCTCATGGATGTTGAATTAAATTATCTGAGTTTGTCACCTTACCGGACACCTGTTAGGAAACTTGACCTTAAAATAACAGGGTTCGAATTCTTTGAACCCAGATCAAATATGCTGGTTCTCACTACTTTAAATCACTAAGCGTTTGCAGAAGTATCGATTCACGTTCAGGTTCATGCAAATTAGGTATTAGCCATCTTACCCGCACCGTCTCGTAAGATGAAGAAATTCACTTTTTTTACTAAAATGAGATTTTGGGGTCTCAAATTTGAAAATAAAAATTTAAAAAATACCACTTCAAAATAAAGAGTTGAAGAAGATTTTACCACTAAAACAATCCTCTAGCAACGAATAATCAAGTCAGGAAAAATCCTCAAAGCTTAAGGTCGCCATCTTACCCGACTTTTCCCTACTATGTTATTTTAACACACCGAACACATCTTAATGTCAAGGGCAAAATAGTAATATATATATTTCTTTTGTCTACAATTATTACGGTTACCTTGTTTCGAATGGCAATGTGTCTAGACGCCTTAGTATTTATTATTCATTCATATATATTGCTTCATAATAGCAAAAATCTTTCAAGTAATGAATCTGCTATTCGAACATTTTCTGACTGCTTATTACGATAATATACTACTTTGTAACTCCAGTAGTTACTAGTTTGTTAGAGAACTATCGGATCGAATTGCTCTAACAAACTGCTATATATTTTAATAACTCCCTCTAAAAATCTGCAAATCAAAATGTTTTATTTTTCTGAGAATTTTCAAGAAGATAAAAATACCAGTCTAGTACTGCAAGCTAAACACAAGAGTTCCTTCATGAGTGCATCCAGTGACATGCATATATTCAAATTTAATCGAGTGATCCCAATTAAAAGCTTTCATATTCTGTGTTGAGGACCTAATTTCTGAAGATGTCTCAATCATGTTTGCATCGGAGATTAGTTACGCTCGAAAAGCCTTGTATACATCCTTAAATGGACATTAAATGGAAGTTCTTGACTTCTTCATCTCTTATTCAAAGGCATGTTTCTTTAGGATCGGAATAAATCTACTATTGAAATGACAGTATAATATTTTGATATTTGATAAAAGGAATTCGGTTTGGGTTGAATAAAATCATTATTTTACTATTGAGGCATTACAATCATTTTTATAATCTTTTATAAAAAAAGAAATTCAAAATGGATATTCAGTTTAACACATTGTTTTAAATACTTGGCATCAAAATTGGAAATAAGCATATTATTATACACAACAGTATTTCCTCAGGCGGCCATATTTGAAATTTGAATATATTTTATAATCGAATGATTTTTCCTTTTGTGTTTGGAAATGACTATAATAAACTCGAACAATAATCCTTATATATTTCTTCAACTTGGTGTCATTATACTACTCGGTTAACTGTTCTCGAGTTTTCGAGGGTTTTAGCAATTGTTTTGGTTTCTTTTGAATTATTATCTTGTCCATTGTAAAGTTTTTAGATCGCTTGTGTGCTTCTGTGCAGTTTTTGTAATGCGTATTGTCCCTCGATTTTTGTTTGTAACTGTTTGGTTTTAAATACCATTGATTTTAATTTGGTTATCTTTTGTTTGTGTTTTGTGTTCTTAATGTTTAGTTTTTTACGTCTTTGCTCTTTGAGTCTTTCGTTTTGTGTTTTTGCTCTTTATCATTTTGTGCTTTGCGTTTTTACTCTTTATCTTTTTTTTCACTGTTGTAAGCGATGATTTTTAAATTGTTCTGATCACCCCTTGGGGTTCTTTGTAAACTCTTTTTAATGCAGTTCATTTCTTTTGTTTTATGTTTTCCCTCCCGAATGTGGAAGGTCTTACACCCTCTTGGGTAGGCTGGGCCGGAGCGGGATGTAATTAAATAAATAAAATCCTTATATATAAAGAGGAAAGTTTGCTAACCTTCTGCACAAATCTAAATTTGCCGCCCAATATTAATGAATTTGGTACACGTGGTTTTCTAAAGAAGAGATAAATAACTATCAGCATTTCGAATTAAAAAATATGAAATATCATTTAATTCCGAATTAAGGAAAATTTGATGTTTTCAATCTGTACCTTCCGCAATTATTATCTGAAACAAAATTTTTAAACCATTTTAAAATTCGATTAATTATCTTCTTATTGAAAGCAATTTAATTCTCTTTTACTTTTTCTTTAATTTTAAAACATTTTTAAAAATGTTTGTCTTTGTAGCCTTAAAAATTGCTTTACATTATTAACAAGAAAGTCAAACTAATTTCAGAGTTTTGCAGTGGGGTATCTTTGTGATAATTTATTCACCATCTGATTCAAGTAGCTCCAGATGTAATTATGTGTTTCATAATGATTACTGACGCACCAGATGATATATTATGATTCCGCGCTTAACTTATTACTTTCCCATTAATTTATATTTTTGTCCTTAATGTTTTATTTCGTGAGTATTTTTGAAGACGTTTCTGTTCATTCTAGAGATATAAATTTATTTATTTATTGAGTATTGGAAACTTCTGCAGTTTGTGTGTTACTGGCCTCCTGTCATCCTTTCCTGCATCTTAACATTTCATGAAATATTTTAATCATATTATTTTCTTCCACTGCGAAAGATATGGTTAAAAAAATTTGTATTATTTTATACATACATAACTACAAAGCAGATTTTCACTCACCCACAGATGTTATAAAAATTTCAAAATAGGTTTTCTTACCTCAAGCTCATTTGAACTAACTGATTTTTATTTCATTTGATAAAATTTGTACAATACAATTTTATACTATTTGCTCGGGAAAGCAATAGTTCATGCATTTTATAACGTGAAAGCGGGCATTTTCTTTTCTTTTGTTTTCTAATTAGAGATTTTTTCTCTTATAATAATTACGCAGTTTATAATTTTGTTTTCTTTTTCTTTAGATAATTGAAATATGAGAAAACGAAACAAAATTTTTTCTCTTCATTATATTTATAATTTGAAAAATTCTTTAATTACATCCTTAAAATGAAAATATTCTTGCATTGAAATATTTTTCTTGATATTCATTTTCGAAATTTAGCTTCTTTCTCAAGTTGATTAGTTTAATTTTTCAAAATATTAAATTATTCTTTCTTCTAAAATGTATAATGACGTAGATATTTTGCAATTTTTCTTATTTGTTAATTTTGTTGCTAAATTTCTGCATGGGCAGACATTTAACTCAAAACACTGTTGTTGTTTCATGTCCCCCTGATCCAAATACTAGACCAGGTCCATGATACCATATCGCTTTAACAGTACCACAAGTCCATTCTCCACCTCACTCCACAGCAGCCTCGCAGAGGCGCCAATACAGTCAATGACATGAGCAGGAGAAGCAGAACAGGAACAAGGGCAAGAGGAATAAGTCTTTTCTTTGTCGACGAATTTCAATCTTTTGATATGGCCACTACGAAGTCTGGCCAATGCAGTCTGTGCGGATCTTGTACCTTCGGACTGTAGAGATAGACCAGGGCGATTTCCACCATACCACTCGTGTGCGGGAGGGACTTTCCAAGTAGAATTTGCTTTAGCCCTGTGGATAGAAGATATTTCGGACCCTAAGAGTTCACCAGAGGCGGCAGAAGGAAGAGCACTTTCCATTGAATGCAAACTCTTCTTTTCTGTAAAAGTGAAACAAATTTGTAAATAATTTCTTGGCCGGTTTTTTCTAAAATTTTCGGCCAATTTTTTAAGTATTGTATTGAACATTTGCTGTCCGTCAAAATATAGGTTTTGCTAGTTTCAGAACGAAGGGCGAAATCCAAGGCTTCTCTGATTGCAAGAAGTTCCGATCGGAAAACTGAACAGTTATTTGGGTTGCGAAATCTACAACGAAAAACCAAACCATCCTCGGCTCTAGCACAGACGCCACTACCCGTCCTACCTGATTCCGATTTACTCCCATCAGTATATAGTATAAGGGCCCGAGAAGATGTTGTTGATTACTTCCAGTGATAATTGTCTCATCATTTCTGGGTGTTGAGTGTGCTTAAGGCACTTGCCAATAATTGGTCATTAAAACTAACTTTATCCAAAGAAGTAGTTGGCGTCAAGCAGCCAAAAGGAATACATGGTTCAATGTCGAAATCCAAAAAACCTCGCTTCCACATAACACCAATTGGGCTGTCCTTTTTCAGTCTCTGGTTGCTTGTCCACAGCAGAATAAATTTTGAAGTTCTATAAAATGACCCGAGACTTATTAGTCACTCAAAACACTAAATATTAAAATGCTTTAATTCGAAAGCAAGCATTGATAATTCATTATCGCATAACATTCAGTTTACAATGAATTCATATTTTAAAAAGTTATTAAGCAACATGACGAGATGTGAATAGTTATGCCTTCCGAATTAATAGGTAAATCACGAGGAAGGCCAATATTATGGGCTGAGAAGCAGACCATCAAAGGCGGCTAGTTTTACCATCAAAGTTGATTCTAATTATTTATAATTTCTTTTAGAAATTGAGAAAAACTGTGTTTTTTCTAAGAATATTAATTTGAAGAAATTCATATATTAACATACATAAATGATGATAAAAATTTATTTATGATAAGCACCGAAATTTAATATTTAATAATATTTACGTTTTGATTAATTGCAATTTACAGTTAAGTCATTTGCCTACAAAACAAGAGGACATTTTCTGCTACTTAACGCTTTTAAATATTAATCTGTACATAAATATTTTTGAAAAGGAAATAAATATAAATCCTTATAATGTTTAATGAAAATTGACCGACGTTATAATTTTAATAGGATGTATGCAAATTTACACACTTGGTAATTAGTTATAAAAATGCAAGTAGAAGGAATTTTCAGAAAAACGCAGTTTTCAAACTGGTGTTTTGATTAAGACAAAACTATATGCTTAAAAATTAACATCCTGATACAAAATAACTCAGTTTTTTTCGTACAAGAATATATTATTTACCAGCTATCTTTTAACTAAAACTTTCAAATTAAAAAAATCTGAATTTCTTTTTTCATCTCTTATTACTACTATGATACAAAATCTTGTAACATCAACTACAAATTATATCCAGTCTAAAGAGTTAAAAAAAGTAGAGAATTCAAGGAAAATAAATTCATTTTTATTATTGCACTTAAAAGTAGAAAATATTTTTATATCAAGAATTTGGGAAACAAAATAAAAAATGAAAAACACGACTTGTTGATAAAATTAATAATTGAGCTGTAATTATAAACATTTTCATATTGTATTTTAACTTTTATTGAATGCTGAAGAATTTTCTTCTGATGGTGTTCATTGTAGCTTTATTTCTTAATCATATTGCCTTTGACCTCAAAACTTTTACGTTTTTGCTTCGACCACCAAGTTTTCCGTAAAAAAATATATTTCCTGATTTTAAGTTACTAATAAAAGCGCTTTATTTAAAATATTTTTTAATTTATTATATGTATTATCAGATTGCGCCTCTAGTTCACAATAAAAATTAATAAATTAACTTATTAATATGTTCAAAAATATTAAAATATTGTATTGACAACAGGGTATTTCTGGCCCATCATAAAGTGAGTGAAAAATCCATTACAAAACTCTGTCTTTTCAAACACGAAACAAGTTTAGTTAAGTTGTGGAAAAATGTGTGCAAATCCTGGTTTCTGTGTGATATGAATTCAATATATCAATTTAATTCTAAAGATGGAGTAGCACATAAACTAGAAAAGAATTATTCCATTGCGTGAATATAATTTAGGAGAAAAGGAAATCGTGCGAATTATGTATAACGATTTTAAATCTGAGATATGAGTTTTAATCTTCCTGTTAATATATATATAATTTTAGTTAAATGTATTGCATTCTTTGAGACTTATAAGAACAATATCATTTGTACAGCATTAATGATAGGCAATAATATACAGGGTGTTCTGAGATTGGACCGACAAACTCAGAGGGTTGTTAGTACACATCAAGAGGAAAAAAAAAAATTGGAATGGAACATGGAGTCGCAAACCAAGCTGAGAGGGTGAAAATCGCGAAAAACGCATTCAGGTTTCGATGTCACGCAGGAACGACAAATAGTACAATAATAACTACAAAAAGTTTTATTTGATTAATTATTACATG
Organism: Araneus ventricosus; assembly: GCA_013235015.1. NCBI lineage: Eukaryota > Metazoa > Arthropoda > Arachnida > Araneae > Araneidae > Araneus > Araneus ventricosus. Next base: position 4,128,433 of record BGPR01000003.1, on the reverse strand, counting down.
AGCTGTTGGAAGCAGTGGCCGCTGACATCATTGCATAGTTTACAACGACGTGAAAACGCTTTCCGGACGCGCTCTAGAATACCAGGTACGCTTTTGATGCTTGCCGCGTCGACGACAATCCGCTATATGAGTTCCTACGGAGTGTCCACAGGCGTCGCATAAATGAGTCATTTAAGGCCGCCCAATAGGAAAAAGTCACACGAATTGGATACGGCAAACGTGGATGGAGGCCAAGCAATGGTTCCCGCGCAACCAATCCACATCCTTGGGTATGCCATGCGTTTTTCGCGATTTTCACCCTCCCAACGTGGTTTGCGACATCATGTCCCATTGTAATTTTTGTTCTTCTTGATGTCTACTAACATCCCTCTGAGTTTGTCGGTCCAATAACAGAACACCCTGTATTGTATTAACAAGGGATCATAAATTCGTCTAAATATAGTATGATAATGTATGTCTCTCGGATCGGCAGTTATGAAATTAATATCGCTGTTGTTTCAAACTAAATATAAAAATGGTTAAATAGGGTTAAAAGAAAATTCTATTAAACAGTGTTAATAAAAATGCTGAAGAACTATCACTATTTAGTCAAAAGGTTTGAGAAGCTATATATTTATTAATGAAAATTTTTAGCAAAAAGTAATGAAATCGGGTAAAAATATTAATTGCATTAATTCCATAGTGAGATGATATCATGCATATATGTAATATATTTCGCAAGTGAAATCATTATTCAATTTTAATATAAACATCACATCATGCTATCACCTTGTAAGTTACTTTCAAATCAATTTAATCTGAATTTATACATACGCCTGCAAGAAACAATGTTGCTTTAATAGATAATCAGCATGAGCCACCGAAGTATTTAAAGCATTTTTGGTTTACCTGTAAAACAATTTTTGTCTAATTTCACTTTTATTTTAGTTTATTTAAGTTTTATTTTAATTAATTCCTACATGTCTCATAATAGTAATGGAATTTCGCTCACCTTATTCAAATTACGATTCATCTAATCTAAAATTAAACTTCCACGTCACAAAAACATAATGATGTTGGGCCCTCGATAGCAGATTCAGCGTGTAACGGGTCCACATATATAGGGCATGTCTTCAGCGAAAGCGAATGTCGAACCCGTGATACCCGATTTCGAAGTAAAAACATTACAACTAAGGTATTGGGGCCTCAGGTTATATCCAGGTCTGGAGATAGCGCGAAATATATTGTTGCTCATTGTGTTCAGAAAGGTTTAGTTATATTAATGTCCCGTTTTGTAGCAACACGAGGGCTATTTTGGGACGGACCTCGTAATTTGAACCACGGTCGGATGCCGAGAACGGCACCTGAGCTGGCACCCCTTCTCCAAACTTCCACGCCCCACCAACGGGAGGACGTTTGGCAACTACGTATGATTTAGCGAGCTACAGACCCCATACAAGGTGGATCTTCAGTGGAATCGGGTCTCGAACCTGGAACCCTCCAGCCCAAAGGCGAGAACTTACCATTAGACATTCGCGGCCTTTGTACAGGAAGGAAATTTTAATGCAGATTCTATTGTTTATTTCTTTTTCAAATGTTTATAGCAAATGTATCGAAATCATCAAAATTCTGCATAGAGATTCTGCCTTGTAAGAATTCTCTGAATACGAGAAAAAAACACTTTTTGAAATTTTGTCCGGGTACTTGTTAGTCTGCCTGTCTCTACGCGCAGTTGATAAATCAGAAAAGCAATCAGCAAAATGGATGGCATTTAGTATGTTTCCACCAAACTCATGACATGTATCAAGTTTTGAACCAATTCAGTGTACCTGAAGATGTACTTATCCTAAATACGTATTCGATTTTCCTTCCTTTTGACTATGAAACTACGCAACATTGGCTATAATTCCTTTAACAAGCTCGGCGAGTGACGGGTGATTTATCTTTCAAAACTGCGATAGTATTAACCTTCCGACGGGCACGCTAAAATATTTTACACCAGCGGGTCCATGCCGTACGACACAATAAGTTTCTTCATTTTTACCCTTGCAGTTGTAAGTTAGTTCAATTTAGTAATAAGAGACACATCGGCGAAGCAAATCCTTTCATCAAGAATGAAAATTAATTTTTATATTATTTGCAAAATCTAAAATTATACTGAAATTAGAGAAAGCAATGAGATTTAATACTATTATTTTCTAAAAAAAATTATTGAGCAATATATAATAAAAATAGTATAATACCAACTAAGATTGTACAACAAAGACTTTCTTCTTAGTTTCTTATTATTCTCCTTGCATTCGAAAAATTGAACTTTTGCCAGAGAGTGACGCTTACATGTATACTATATATTGCACCTACTGTATTTCATGGATTTTGATGATAGTTTTATTTCTTTCAAACACAAACCACAAACTCTTTCTCTCAATGCTGGTTGCTGTTCACTTGTTTTTTCAGGTTGTGATGTATAGTTTAGATTTAAATGACATGGTACTGTCATATGGCGATGATCAGATTTTCTGGGTTCGAGTAGTGAGATGTTTTCATCAGACTGAGGTTTTTGAAGAAAATTCTTCGGCTTGGTGGATTATTGGCAGGCTTATTACATATTAAATAACGTTGACACTGTAAAATGAAATATTAAATCGCTGTAATGCGCACTGGATATATAATTATCAAACTAAAAATTTAAGACGTGAAAAAAATTTTCAAATTACACGAGCGGGTGCGCGTCGTAATTTTTACGACATAAGCATTAAACAGTATTAAATCACCTTGAAACTCGGACAAACCCATTTAATCCTTAAGAGAAGGGTCGCATGAAGGAAAAGTAATGACCTTCAGACAGTTTTGACTCCGAATGTGAGAACAGGGCATCAAAAATATAGCTTGTTGTAAAATTTCTGCAGCCGCGCCTGCTGGGAGGTTAAAAGGAATTATCGGTGTTCCAGTTTTCCTATCTAAAATCAAAAATACAGTACTTACATCTATCGTAAATTATTCTATTATCAACTCTATTCCTTTCATTATGAAATTAAGAATATCTTAAAAATTTCTTAATTTGAAACTGACTATGGTAGATAGAGAAATCTTTCATGTAGACAAGAATCTTTTTCTTACGTATGCTTTGCCACGGCTTTGCATTATATATTCACTTTATGTGATTAAGCGTATTTTCTTGTTGATAATATTTTACAATGCTTACGATGTCTGATCGACTTAGCAATTATTTCTTAAGGTTAACATGCTTGTTTATGTTTGTAACTTTCCTGTTTTGTTATTCAAAATTACCACCGCAATATGTTAATAATCTCAGTGAATTTAATTTCATCATTTGTTTAACATGCATTTTTTATTTTTTTTTATTTTTTGTTGAAACCTTTGAATACGTTGTCGAAATTCTGAAAGACTTAAAATGCATATAAAATTTATTTATGTGAATTTGTTAAGAAAGATTGACTAAGATTAGATGTTGACTAATTTAGTGAGATCAGATTCCGATGAAGAAATTCTTATATTTCTCACCTAAGCGTGAACTTTCACAGCACAGCGATAAATAAGGAGAGAATTTAGTTGAAATCGTTTATATTTCACTTGCATTGTTAATACCTTTCATGCAATATGCTCATTTGCAAAAATTGCGTTGTTTATTGATTACTCAATTAAATATATCAAAAATAGTTATATTTCTGTAATAAAAATTGTACGATTTTCTAATAAATTTTATTAGGAAAGAAATAATGGTGAGTTTAATAGAATTGGTCCCAACTTTCAAAAAAGGACTTTATTATGAACTTGCAATTTGGGTATTATGGAAGAAGACTTACTGATTCACAAAAGCTGATTCCATCCATTCTAAGAAGTCTCGGACGGCATATTCTTCATCTTCTTTTCTTATTTTATGGCATTTTGACCGGGTATAAGAATTGAATTTAATGATAAAAAATGAAGAGAAGAACTTTAAGTAAAGCCAGACTGAATAACTTTAGCTAATACGCTGGCTTCAGTAAAAACCAAGTTAATCCAACGGCAGAGTCGTGCTATTTCAGTCTGTGTTTAAGCTTCAATTTTTATAGTGATTGTAAATAACAATAAAAATGCTAAACCTATAGAGACGTTCTCTTAGTTTACAGATTACGGAAAATAAGTATATTAACTACTATATATATATATATGTTTAAATAATTTATTATAAAATTATTATTAAATTACTTATTAAAATGGGTTCATGTCTAATATTTTTGATGTAAAAGATCTACTTTTGTATAGAAAATTACAATACCCAAAATTCTTTTATCGTCTGAAACGTTTTTTTAATTAAAATGAGAATATATATTGAATCAGACGATTTTTAAAATCTGCCGATAACTAATTTTCGCCTTAAGTTATTAATACTTGTTGGACAGGTACTTCAAATTTTGTACATAAATCTTGCAGTATAAAAAAGATTTTAACGGATGTTTTGGGACAATTAATTACATAGTAAATTTTTCATTAAGAAAAAGCGTTAAAATTAATATGAATAAGAAATAAAAAAATTAGTCTTCATCCAGAATTATTCTTATGTGATCTAGCAACAGTTATTCTTAAGCAATAAAAAAGTATTAGGTATTGTAAATGTTACACACAATTTAATTTTTTAAAAACTATTAAAATCAGGGAAACGAATGGAATGGAAATGAAACTTGTATCATGAAAAGTTAATTTTTTAAAACTTTTAATATGTGTAAAAATAGTTTTTGTGACATAATACATATTTTCAAAATATGTAGCGGATATTACCAAACTCTTGCTTAATTTCCAATTACCTGAAATTTTAATAAAATTTTAGGCTTTTATGAGTTTACGTCAATCTCTCTCTCTTCTTATATAAAATATATTTATAAAAATAAGCAAACGTTTCAGAAATGAAGGTAAATTAGTTCACAGTCTAACTGTTGCCTAGGAACCGGTTTCAGAAATAAAGGTAAATTAGTTCAAAGTCTAGCCGTTGCCTAGAAACCAGATTAGCTGTAAATTTGCGTTATTTCAAAATCGTCTGCAGGTAATAAACAATTTATTAAATTTCGAAAAATTATTAAAAATTGAAAGAAAAATGTCTCAGATATAAAAGTAACATCATTGAAAAGGTAAAATTTTAAACTTTAAGATTGTATAAAAATATTTTTGTGGAACAAATTAAGCCGAAGTTATTTCGGAAAAAAAGATATCGATTAGTTTCTAATGAAATGGCTGTTTAATTAACTTTTGGGCTTCGAAAAGTTAACAATAATCTTCCTCTTGTCTTAAATAATAAGTGTGCAAAGTTTGGTGGAAATCAGTCTAATAGTTTAGGAGGATATGTAGAACACAGCCACATACATACCCACAATGACTTTTATTTATATTAAGACTAGCTGTTATGCCCGGCGTTGCTCGGGATTAAAATATTTTTATGTCTAATATTTTTAATGAAAAAACTATTTTTATATAGAAAATTATAATACATAAAAATTTCTTTAGGGTCTGAAACGTTTTTTTTTTTTTTCAAATTTCGTTCATACATAGTGAAGTATAAGAAGGATTTTGACGAAAGTTTTGGGCTTTAAAATAAACCATATCAATAGTTGTTTCTGATATAAATTATGAATGGTCTGCTTTTAAACTTTTCCCAGTATTATTCAAGAATTTTGTTCATATGTTCCAGCAACAGCTCTTCATACGCATTCTTGTTTTTAACAATAAAAAAATACATTGCTACAAATTGTGAATTTTAAACACAATTGAATTTTTTTCTAATTATTGAAATGAGAGCAACAATTTGAACGCAAATAAAATTTGTATCACTTAAAATCTGTTTTTTTAAATTTTAATATAGTATAAAAATAGTTATTGTAACATAACACTTTCGAAATATATCACAGAAAAACTCAAAATCTTGCTTAATTTTTATTTGGGCCTTTAAAAGTTGACATTTATCTTTCACTTCTTGTATAAAATATTTATAGATATAAAATGAAATTAGTTTGAAGTCTTACCGTTGCCTAGCAACGAAGTATCAACAAAAATGCTTTATTTCAAAACCGTTTGCAAGTAATCAATTTCTTTTTAAAAATTCCTAAAATTAAAGGAACCATTGCACGGAAATAAAATTGGTATCATTAAAAAGGAAAACGTTTAAAGATGAAGATGGTATAAAATTTTTTTTGTCGGACAATTTGCTCCGAAGTTACGGTGGAAAACTGGTTTCGGTTAATTTCTAATTAACTGACTGTTTAATTAACTTTTGGACTTAGAAAAGTTCATAAGTGCCTTCCCCTTGTCTTAAATAATAAGTGTGAAAAATTTGGTTGAAAACAGTCCATTGATTTAGGAGGATATGTGGAACATAGCTACACACCCACATACATAGCCACTATGTCTTTTATTTATATTAAGATATACTATATTTAGTAATTCTTCTTCCGCCGATTTTTTCAATACAGAGAAGTGGAGCTAGGGTTGTATACAAATAAATCAGTTTTCCAATTATAAATGTGAAACTTTACATAGAATAAAGGATGATTAGAATGATATCTATTAGAATTAACTAGGATAGGAGGAATCTACTTTTTCAAATTTTAGAAATTTAGTTTTTCCACTCAAAGTTAATAAAATAAATTAAATTATTTTCCTATGCAAAAATTTTAGGTTACACTTTTTTAGGTAATAATAATGTTAATATAAATATTTTTAAACACTTTTTCATACAAAAAATGCACTTAAACATAATTTATATATATTTGGTTGAAGTGTATTACAATTAAATCCATTTTCCTTTCTTACGCAGTGCAGAAAGATTTAAATTTTCGAAATTTTATCTTTACTTTTTCACGTATTGGTATATTATTATTTGCACAGATATAATTTTATTCAATTTTGCTTTCAAATGAAAAAAGATTCATCAGAATTTGTTAAAATACGATGGCTATCCCAAAATTAAAAATAACTAAGATATGTTTTGAGCTGTTATTAGTTCAGTCATTAGCAAATTTCTCTTTCAATGATTGGTTGAAAAAGAAATCCGAAATAAGTCTTTTAGATGTATATTTATTTACATGTATAAACTTATTTTATGTGTTTTAAATAAAAATGTGACATTCTTTAGAAATTAAAACAAAAAATAATATTAAGAATTTCAAATTAAGGCAAAATGTGTGCAGGAAACAGCTGGAAATCTTGGCTGTATAAATGCAGGTGAGCAATTATTTTAAAAAGAGTGTTTTCTAAATAGAGAAATTTTTTGTTTAATTTGTATGTTGATTGCTCATATTAATGGTCTGTTTTGATTGTTTATACTTTTTTGTTTTGTGCATTGAGAATTGAATTAATTTTTCTGTCTTATAAAATATCTTTCACTCTCATATAATGTTTATTTCTTTGCAAACAAGTATTTTTTAAGATTCTGATGTAGAAAAAGATAAGATTTATTTATTCTTTACGATTGTTCTGACTTTAAGTAAATGCTTATATACTTTAAATAAACTTGATGTTTGTAAAGATGGAGTATATTTTGAAATTTTGTTCACTTGTGAGTCTCAGTGACAATACATTATTATATTGTTTACAGAACTTAATTAAAAGTTAAATTAATAAAATTAATATTCAATACCACTGGTAGTGAATTTTAGAAAAATATATTTCAAAATTTCGTGTAATATTCGTAATAATGAATAATAAACAGAGATTAAAAAGTAGAAAATATTTAGAATTAAGAAAATTTATATTATTTTGTACACTAATAAAAGTGTGTTTTTAAAAACTGCTTTTATTACATTCATATTATTTCAATTTCTTCTATTATGGGCATAGCTTAAAAACATTAAAAATCAACGACTCCAAAACAATAATCTTTATAATCCTGTGTCAACAAAGTGAGTAACGATTAAATGATACATATCACCAGATTTGGTAGGATATTGAAATGAGTTAGCAGTTTTAAATGTGTTTGTGTTGTCAAATCATCAGAATATTTTAAACATTTATATGAGATTGAATTTCTAAGGACAAATCAGTTACCAATTCAAAAAAATTCCTTTGACCAACATCATGGACAATGTTTTTCAGTATTATTTTCCTTTCTCTAGTGTTATCCATAAGAAGAATTAAGTGAAGTATGATAAATATCGGAATTTCAACAGTGAGAACCTAACATGCATTGGTATTTAGAATTAAATGAAATCCGAATATACTCTCGTTGAACTGTATTTCAAATTTTATTTCGGACAAGGCATTGCTTTACGAACTATGTCTTTAAAAGCAATAAAGACATTTGTTTGGCATATTTAACTGATTGATAATTGTGGATATATAAAAAATAATTACATATGGGCTACAGATTGAATTCCATTTGTTCTTTTTTGTGTTATGTATCATATCTCACAAAATTGGAAACGCAGTGGAGATGATAACTTCTGATTTCTTTCTTCAATGGCATTTCAGGATCAACACCATTAAAGAATTAGTAAATCTTATACTCTTAGTAAATATGAAAAACTTAGTAGATGTTAAACTCTTAGTAGATATTATAGAGTTAGTAATCTTAAGCTCTTAGTAGATATTGAAGATTTAGTAGATATTAAAGAATTAGTAGATTTTAAACTCTTAGAAGATATTAAAGCCCCTTCGGGACGGACGCCCGCTGAATGAAGCACTCCCACCGGCCGAAGCATTTTCTCCCGCTAAGCCTAACGCGCTGTACCGTCCTGGCCGCTATGTTCCGGGCTGGCCGTCCCACTGGAGCCGAGACATGGTTCTGAGCTGTTTCGCTGGGACTAATGTGCTTCCCTAAAGGAAGCGAAGTGAAGGGACTTGGGTTTTTGTTTTGGCGGAGAATGTTGTGTGAGGTCTCGACCGGAGCGCTGGAAATGGTGGTGATTTGCGAAAGTTCGGCTAGAATGCTGTAAATTCAATTTTAGGATGTCAGCAAGATGCTAATTATATGTAACAGTGCTGATTTTGAATGATATTGACTTTGATATTGGGGTTAATTTAGTTTTTATAACCCATGAAATATTTTATTCATCTAAATTTGTTTTTATGTTAAATGTTAATGTTTTGTGTCTGTGAATAAATGTCTTGAGAATTGTTAAAAGCGCAGTTTTTATTTCTAAGATATTACAGACATATTATTTGGTGGCAGTTGTTGCGGATAATTCGATCCACTATACCTTAGAATACTCAAAATCAGTCCTGTTACATTATTTTAATTTTCAGATTAGTTGGGGGTAAGTTCATTTTGCCTGACAAGTACCCTTTTCTGAAAATTGTGTTTAAAATTGTTGAGTTAAAATATTACGTAGTAACATTTTTGCATGTTGAATATAAAATGCTCATCATTGTATAATAGTGATATTAATTAAGCAAAGAATTTTGATTGTGCGGTATACAGGAGATTGTATAGCATAATTGATTGTGGTTGCTTCATTCATAATATAATATCGTTTTGAATTATATTTGTGTAATGTATTGTTATGTATAGTATAACGATAACTTTAGTTTTTATCAAAGATTTAATTTTGCGGTGTACCTTGTACAGCATAAATTAGTCTGGTTGCTTTAATTCTTACTAGATTTAATTGTTAATTGATACAGCATTCAAATTGACAAAGTTATTTAGTGTACTGTTGGTATAAAATAACTTTAATTTCAGGTAGGCTATTACACTTATTGTGCGGTAAACTTTTGTTTAGCACAATTGTAAAGTTTTGGTCAGCGGAAATAAATCAATTAAGAAATAATTCTGTGTTTGTATAACATTGAAATGTAATTGATATTATTTGTATTGCCGCTGATAACTAGCTTATTTGAAAAGAAATTTCATTTGATTGTTTTGAATAATTTTAATGAATTTATTGGTAACATTATTGCATTTATCTTTAAAAGAATTATTACTCTATTTTAAAAAAGATAGTGGAAAATATTAATGCATTCCGTTTTCGTATGATATTTTTTATACTTCGGATTTCTTCTGAGTTATTTATGAAGGCTATTTCCGGTTGTAAGAATACTTTTCTGTGTGGATATTAATGATGACTTTTATTGCTCGCACATTTTTATTCTTTTCTTTTTCATTGCTAACAGATATTTAAGCAGTGTGTTGCATTTTATTTTTGTTGTATATGAATAACGGAAAGAAATGAGAGTTCTGATTACATTTTTAACTCTTTCTTTGAACATTATATTTTGATTGTGTGCTTTCAAAGAAGTATTTTTCATATTTTCTATTTAAAATATGTGGTGAAAACAGTTCGATTGATAATTAAATTTATTTGCTAGTATTTGAGCTGTTTTAAAAAAAGTTTGTATTAAATACGCCAACAAAATAAAAAAGGCGTTTATTCTTGGAACTCTATATTATTTTATTGCTCTTACTCTCTCTCTTTATTGATTTTTGTGCATTTAAAACTGTGTAAAAGAGTGGGGATCGCTTTAAAATAAGTTAGTAATAATATTTCGGGGAATCATTTTTTTGGGCGAGATAACTTTTTGGAGGAAAGCCTTAAAGGCTGATTTACAAAAATTAGCGGAGAACCTCGGTGTTGAAATCTGGGCCTCTGCAACTATAATTGAGATTAAAAAGGCTATCCAAGCGATACCCAATTATGATGAAGAGGTTGACTATATTAAAGAATTACTGGAAACATTAAAGGCAAAGCGGCTTGAAGAAGAAAAGAAGAAGCTTGAAAGAGAAGAGAAGCGAATTGCAGAAGAAAGAGAGGTCAAACGTATTCTTGAAGAAAAGGAGATGGAAAATGCTTTTCAGCTGAAGAAATTACAGCTAGAATTGGAAAATAAATCAAGACCGAGTGAAACGGTCCCAATGGCAAAACCAAAGCTGGAGATGAGACATCTGATGCGAAAATTTGATCCAAAAGAGGGAGATATAAGTCTTTATTTCGTTTTGTTTGAGAGGCAAGCCAGACGGGTGGAAATTTATGAAGACTTGTAGGTATCGCACTTAATTGGATTGTTACCTTATGAAATGTCACAGCTGATTGCCAGGGAGTCGGAAGAAGTTTCAAAAGACTACGCGCATATTAAGAAGTTATTGCTCAAAAGATATAAATTTTCGGCTGAAAAATTTAGACAAAAGTTTAACAACCACACAAAAAGTGCTGACAGTAATTGGACAGACTTTTTGTATGAATTAAGGAACTACTTTGCAGAATGGCTGAAAGGTCTTGAAGTAAAAACCTTTGCCGAGCTTAGTGACTTAATAGTGACCGAGCAGATAAAAAGAAGAGTTCCCTGGGAAGTTAAAGAACATTTCATAGACGAGTGGGCAGACATAAAAAGCCTAGAAGTACTCGCTAAAAGGCTGGATACATATGACAGTGTTCGAAGCCTTTGGAAGAAAAAGTCTTACTGTGGTTCTTCAAAAGAGAGATTTCCAACTTGGAAGCCTAAATCTCCGATTGAAAGTAAGGCATCCTTTCCGGTCAAGAAGGAAGAACACGGTTTCAAAAAATCAACCACAAATACTGAAGATTTCGAAAAAAGAAGAACTTTTAGTTGTTATAAATGTGGGTCTAAGGAACATATTAGACCAAATTGTCCCTTGTTGATGAACAAAGAGAGTTCCACATCTGTAAATCATCTATTTGAAGCTTACGAAGATGATGTAATGTCACCACATACCTCTATGGGCGAAGTAAACGGGTTCGCTATGCCTATTCTACGTGACACGGGATCTAGTATCGATGTTGTGTGCTTGAAAGTGGTAAAGCCAGAAATGTTTACAGGTGAGCATGTCTGGGTACAGCAACTATTAGATGACGCACCGATGTGCTTACCACTGGCTGAAGTTGAATTGAAAGGAGAATTCGGGCACTTGATAACCAAGGCAGCCGTAGTGTGCAACAAAGCTGATAAAGGAAGATATCTTTTAGGGAACAGAACTGCAGCTATTGTGGAAAAGATGAAAAAAATTCCTGTTCCACAACAAGTTAATGCAATTCAAACACGAGCTCAGAAACGTTTGGAAAAGCAGGAAGAGGTAGTGTATATCAAAGACAAACATCCCATATCTGTAGAAGAAAATGAAATGGCAGCTACAGAAGAGATGGAGATCGAAAATGATGATCTATTCTCTTTCCCTCCGAAAGAAGAATTTGAGGGCTTGTCATTGTTAAAGATTGACTCTAAAGCCTTTATCGAAGCTCAACAAGGCTGTAAGGAATTGCAGTCATTGACAAAAAATAAACTCGGAAAGACAGATTCAAGGAACGAGTTTGAAATTCTTCCGAATGGACTCTTGGTGAAAAGGAAGACTAATAAAGTTGGTGAGGACAAACTTTTATTAGTGGTGCCTAAAGAGTTTCGGGAAAGAATGAAGGCTCTCTGCTATGAAGGTGCATCGAGTCACTTGGGGGTTACGAAAACTAAGGACATTCTTGCAAAATATTTCTTTTGGTCTAACTGTTATCAGGAGATTGAAGAGTATGTCCGGAGTTGTGACCACTGTCAACGTGTGGGAAAACCCAATGACAAGAAAAGAGCACCTATGAAATGAGTTCCGATAATTCAAGAAGTGTTTGCTAAAATAAATGTTGATGCTGTAGGCTGCCGATTACTGCATCGGAAAAAAATATTTGATTACAGCGATGTGCTTGGCGTCTAAATATCCGGATGCCGTGGCTGTATCAGATATCACCTCCATGTCTGTGGTCGATGCACTTCTTCAGATTTTCAGTCGCATGGGGTTTCCAAAAGAAATTCAACACGATCAAGGAACTTCCTTCATGAGCGAATTAACGACTGAATTCTTTGAACGTTTTGGAGTTAGGGTTGTCCATAGTTCTACGTACCATCCTCAAAGCAACCCAGTTGAACGGTTCCATCGCACTCTTGGACGAATACTTCGTGTTTTGTATTCCGAAGAAGGCCCAGACTGGGAGAAACATGTTCAAGCAGCCTTATTCGCTCTAAGAACAGTGACCCACGAATCTACAGGGTTTAGCCCGGCCGAATTGGTTCATGGGAGGAACCTTAGAACACCTGCTACTTTACTTTATGAAAACTGGCTTCAACCTGAAGAAGAGCATTTAATTACCTTTCTTTAGAGGCTGAAGAATGAATAGGAGTCGATAAGTTAAGAGATTCCTCACATTGAACAAACTCCAAATGTTCTTGATTTGTCAGAAATTATTCCAGAACCAACCGGAAGTACATTGACTGAAGATCATTGTCAGCAACTGCTGAATGTCATCTGGAAGTATAGAGAATGCTTCTCCAGTGTTCCTGGAAAAACTGACCTTGTCACTCATGACATTGAACTAGTGTCGGATGAACCAGTGATGTCGAAGCCTTATCGGATATCGCCAAGGCAAAATGAAATCCTGCGAAAGGAAATTCAGAAAATGCTTTCCATGAAAATTATTGAAGTAGGATATTCCGATTATACTTCACCTATGATACTGGTCGAAGCACCTGGAAAAGAGCCCCGAACATGTGTAGATTATCGAAATCTCAACAAGATCACGAAAAGCAAATTTTACCCACTACCGAATATAGAGGAAAGAATTGAAACAGTCTCCTCTGCAAAATATATTACGGCTTTGGACTTGTCAAAGGGATATTGGCAAATTCCTATGTCTAAAACTGCACAACGATTGTCCGCATTTGTCACTAACTTTGGCACATACATACCGTTGCGTATGCCATTTGGGCTGAAGAATGCTCCTTATGAATTTAGTCGAATGGTAGCACAGTTGCTTGAGGCTTGTGAAGACTTTGCTGTGTCCTATCTCGACGACATTGCAGTTTTCTCTGTTATGTTCCAAGAGCATATCAAGCACCTAGAAACAGTACTGCAAAGAATACAACAGGCGGGTTTGACCATTAAACCATCCAAATGTAAATTTGCTCAGAGTCAAGTCCAATACTTAGGACATATAGTTGGACAAGGATGTAGAAGGCCATCAGAACTGAAGATAGAGGCCGTTAAGAACTTTCCTACTCCGCGAACCAAAACGGACATAAGAGCATTTTTGGGTCTAGCGGGATATTATTCCCACTATATTCCAATGTTTTCATTCATTGCTGCGCCTCTCACAGATGCCTTGAAAGGAAAAGGTCGAAAGGGGGTTGTTCATTGGACAGAGGATTGCGAGAAGGCCTTTAATTCACTGAAGCAAGCTCTCGCAAGCAAACCAGTCCATTACTCTCCGGACTAGAACCGTCAATTTCTCTTGCAGACAGATGCCTCCGACAATGGTATAGGAGTCGTTTTTTCTCAAGTAACTGAAGATGATAAAGAACACCCAATCGTCTACCTTAGCCGTAAATTTTCGGATGTAGAAAAAAGATATTGTGTAAGTGAAAAAGAATGTGCTGCTATCATATTTGGTATCCAGAGACTGAAATACTATTTGGATGGCCAAGCCTTCACTATTGTAACAGATCACAATCCGCTAACTCGGCTAAAAACTAATGCGAGCAAAAATGCTCGAATTTTGAGATGGTCATTGGCACTCCCACCCTTCAATTTCTTTATAATCCATCGTAGGGGGACTCAGCACAGAAATGCTGACGCGTTGAGCAGGATCTCTACTCTTGATGGCATATGATATTTGTTGGGGTACTGTCTGGCAAATATGAACTTGATTTGAAGATGTTCCTATGTATTTCTATATATATATATTCTATTATATATTCACTTTTTGTATTAAGTGTATTTTCAGATTTTCTTGCCCTGCTGCGAAAAGTCTCCAAGAGGGGAGGAGATATGACTGTACCGTCCTGGCCGCTATGTTCCGGGCTGGCCGTCCCACTGGAGCCGATACATGGTTCTGAGCTGTTTCGCTGGGACTAATGTGCTTCCCTAAAGGAGGCGAAGTGAAGGGACTACTGTTTTTGTTTTGGCGGAGAACGTTGTTGTGTGGGGTCTCGACCGGAGCGGTGAAAATGGTGGTGATTTGCGAAAGTTCGGCTAGAATGCTGTAAATTCAATTTTAGGATGTCAGCAAGATGCTAATTATATGTAACTTGTGCTGATTTTGAATGATATTGACTTTGATATTGGGGTTAATTTAGTTTTTATAACGCATGAAATATTTTATTCATCTAAATTTGTTTTTATGTTAAATGTTAATGTCTTGTGTCTGTGAATAAATGTCTTGAGAATTGTTAAAAGCACAGTTTTCATTTCTAAGATATTACAGCGCATTAAATTTCGTAAAAAGTGCGCGTTTTATAATAATGTATAAAAAGTGCTCTTTGCATAGAAATGTAGCCATTTTTAAATATGTGATAAAAATATCATATTCTTTTCATTATAAAAAGTTTAATTAAAATACTGGATTTTAATGATAAAAAATATAGTGTTTTTCACTATAATTGAAATTACCTAAAGAAACACTAGATTATTGATGCAATATGAAAACATAGGAAAAAATAAATATTTGCATTTAATATTATAAAATACTTCAAGAAAATTTTAATAATTAACACTTCAAAACCTTATGAAAAATCTTCTATTTTAGTACTCCTCTGATATGACGGCATTCGAACCGATATCATCTTCTAATTCAGAATCTGAATATTGAGAACCATCTGAAAAAATCCAAAAATGTATTGTCTTGTCATTATAATCAGAAAAATCCATAAGAAGATCATTTAAAAATTTTCATATTTCCTCCTCGGAAAGATAACACATACTTGTAGCCCAAACTGCACGAATAAAACTAAAAGGCATAAAACCCTTGACAAAATATCGCCCATAAAATCCCAATCCAAACCAGATGAGAAACTATGAACAACCACTCCAAAATCAGTTAAAGAGCTTTTGAACATGTGCTCCTTTTCACACTTGCCAGCACGTGTTTCTGTTTATACTCCCAAAATTCTAATCATTCACAGACATGTGACCGACTACAATCTGACCTCGGAGGAGAAATACTAATGCACGGGACCAATCTTTTGAAAGAAACATGGAATAGTAGCGCCATCTGATAGAAACGTTTTGTTCCAAAAGTCCAACGCATATATGCGGCGCTCGGCCCACAGAGTCGATTTCGCCGTAACGCACGGATGCGGCGCTTAGCTCTGAGGGAAATGTAGTGCAAATGCACATATGCGGCGTTCGTGCCGAAGGGGTTAAAAATTAGTAGATGTAACGCTCTTAGTAGATACTAGCAGTAAATCACGAGCCCGAACTCACGTTGCCCGTGGAATCGGGACTTCAACAAAATGAAAAAAAAAAAATCCAACTAAAATGCCACGAAAAAGTTTTGAAATCCAAATCAAAACAAAAGATACAAATTATTGTTTTTCCCGCTTATTTTTCTCCTCGATAATGACATTTGACAGTACAGAGTAAAAAATAAACCTATATTTTCGAAATTTTTTTAGCATTTAAAAGATTGATTCCTATAAACCAGGTAAAATGTTAAAGAATGAAATCTTAAACGATTTCAAATGGAACAATGCGCCTCGAAAGATACAGACAAACATAATTTCTAGAGTATTTAAATATATCCAAAATGAATCAAAGAAGAAAAGAAAAAGAGAGAAAATCTTTCACTGCAGATTCAAACTTTTAAGCCATATTATGTAAATAGCTCCTTGAAATCATATTTCATTTTTTCTAGCTAAAGATATCAGCCGTTTGATTTGATTTGAAAAAGGGTTTTTTGGGATTTTCCGATACAAAGGCTATTATCCCCTATTCATTCCAAAGTTCTTTTTAATCCGTAATCAAATAAGAAGGAAAAATTGCCATCATTGGTCTAGAACTATAGCAGATTTGATTCGGTCAAGACAAAAAAAAATTGGCGCCCTCCTAGAAGGGCTTCCAAATTCTTTTTTTTTTCATATCAGCCGTATACTCAACTGTCAAACAGTATAAAAACAAACAAATTAAAAGAATTATCTGTCGACGCGAAGCAAAGGCGTTATGTCGTCACGTGATTTCGACGAAATGCATGTTGGGAAAATACGTCACGCGACCTTGATTAGAACCGATTGAAGAACCGTAAAGAGAATTTTGAGGCGAAAATTTTTTAACACTTCAGAAAAAAAATAATTAAAATTCAACCGACTGTTCAATTTTAACCATTCTTGTCTTAAATCACGGAGAAACGTTATGTTTATTACTTCAACAAATTTCAAATTGATAACAAAATTAGAACGTCGGATGCAAGAAATTGAAATTCCAAACAAAGTTTATTGGGCTTAACCGACTATTTTTAAATTTTTTTTTTTCAAAATTCAGTAAATTACGTTACAAATTCAAAACAAACTTCATTAGAACGGAAATCACATGCTCTTTCCGATGGTGTGTCTATTTTTGTCGTACACTTATTCGAAACCATTCTATTGAGAAATTAGTGCGAAAAATCAACTTAAACAACACAAAACATTAAATAAAAAATTTTATAGATTAAATTTTAAAATTTCGTCTTCGAGGTGGATTCCGTCGCCGTTAGGACTACCTGTGTGCCAAATTTCAAAGTTGTAAGTGCGATAGATTCGTCTGGACATCGCACGCAGGCACGCACACACACACAAACACAAACATTGCCTTTTATAAGTATAGATTAAAGAGTTAGTAGATCTTAAACTCTTAGTAGATATTAAAGATCTAGTAGATCTTAAACTCTTAGCTGATATTAAAGAGTTAGTAGATCTTAACCTCTTAGTAGATATTAAAGAGTTATTATATCCATCACTGTAATGATTATAAATGTAGACGTTCTAAAGTTAAGGGGATGAGAAATGGACAGTCTATAAAATGCCTGTATCACTTCAGTCGGAATTGTGCTGACCAGATTACTAAATATAAAATATTATGATTCATTTTCAATTTAGAAAAACCATATTGATAGCGATTGATGAACTGTATCATCTTAAAAGAAATGCAAAATATTGTTGAAAATTGTTATTTGAAATTTTTATAAAGAATATTTTTTTCTTTTAAATTTTGACACAAATATGCTACGGTAGCAATATTCGAGAATCTAAAAGTCAGGGCTTGAAATATCACGAAGGAAAATTCGAAAAAGAAAAATAAAGGGATATTTTTTCCTTCATTTCTTATTGTCTAGGATGAATAAGGACTTCTTAATCGATTAAATCTTTAATTTAGCATGGAATCTCTGAAAAAATCGCTTTCTTCTTATCTCTTAACAGATCATTAACTGTATAGATACATAGGTAATAAATTCAATACATTTTGCTAAAAGCAATAAACATTCAACTATAAATAAGTGTTGTGTTTTCACATGGCTCGACTTTTAAATGTATTTTCATGGTTTTCGTGAAAGCATAAAATAAACAAGAAACTGAATTTATTTCTGAAAGTATTAAGAACCCGTGGAAACCTTAAGAAATGAAATATCCTTACAAATAAAACTGTTTCAATACCTCAAAATATGTTTACCAGAACTCATTTTAGAGAGGCAATATATATATTTACGAGATGCCATCCAGCACTTGAGAATTAAATGTACTTTAAATCGTTTCTACTTCCCTGGACTAAGACATGAGACACTCTTTCATCAAGAAATACATTTCTCATGAGATATCTGACATTTAATGGGTGAAATTACTGAACCTTTTAGCCTAAAATTCATTCACCGAGGAAGGTAATGAAGTGGTTTTTTTCAGTTTCACATATATTTTCTGAAAATCTCATCTAGTAATTAAATGTTGTCTACTATTTTAGAATAATTTATTCTTTGATGTTATATCATTGCACTTTGAATTCCCAAATATTTATAATAATTTTAAATATATTTATTATTCAACAACAATTTAAGTTAACCTAACCTCATAAACCGAATTGTAAAAGCGCAAACTATGATTGTTCTACCTTGTATATTAATGCGTGTAAAATTCCAAAATCTAATTAATATTTAACATCTTAGGAGAATTAATTCTCGAGGTGCATTTTATAAAATGTTTCAGTTCCTTGTTGGATCAATTAAAAATTTTATCATATCACAATCACGAACTGTATAGTGTAGTATAGGTTTATCGAACTGTAAATGTTAAAAATATCATTCAGCTTATTTCACCTAAAACTCCCCGTTGTATGTGGAATAAAAATTATTCAAACCACTTTATCGTTGAAGATTTGAAACATTTCGTTACGATCTGAAAGATGAAGTTAAATGAATAACATGTGATATTTTCCTTAAAATCAGCACAGGATTGCATCTGTTTTCTCTCGAACTGAAATAAATAATGTTATAGCGACATATTTCGAGGGAAACCGATAAATATTTCGTACAGATATATTCCTAAACCAGTTGCAAGCAGATTTCTTGCCAATTGTAATCCATTTTCTATTCAAACTTTACCAATTCGTAAATCAGTTGTATTTCTTTCGTATCTTCCGGAATAAAATACATGCATGATTTAGAAATTTCCTTGCATATTTTAAGAAAAACTCAATGCATAATATAAATTGAATATAGTGTATAGTAAGGTCCTTTTATAAGGGTTGCTTTATGAAATAAATGAATCAATTACAAACTGATATAAAAGGATTGGTGAAATAGGATTTCTACATACGGGAAATAAGATTTCCTGCTTTATCTCACAAAATAAATTGTATAATGGCAAAAGTGTGTCATTTAAAAAAACTCAGCTCCACAATATATCCACTTACCGGCTGTCATTTCCATGAAATTCATTATTTCTTGTTCAGCAGCACGACATGCGTTACTGTGCTTCAGCCATAATTCAATTCATTCAAATAAAGATGAATTCCTACACAATTAGCAACTAAGATATTCAAATATTTTTATGCTTATATTATTGCTATAAATTATACTTAAAAGTAAACCAACAAATGATATTTTTTGAGAAGATAATGGATTTTTCAGTATATAAATTGCTAATTTAGTTTATTCATTATTCAGTTCAATGAATTCAGTTGTAGAAAGATTATAATTATGAAATTTCTATATTGTAGACATCTATGTATTGTCAGATATTCCAAATAATTTTTAATTTAGACAAAGATTATATTTCAAATATATTTATAAAAAATTGAAAATTCTTTTCGAGTTTTCTGAAATTCCAGAAGTCATCCAAAGATATTTTTTTAACGTGATGGCATTTTCTTTTAGTGCGAAAATTTATTCAAATTCTCTCAATTATCTTTAGTTTTCTCCAGTCTACACATGCCGCTTTCTGACATGGAAGCAATCTTTATATTAAACGGTAATTAAATTCTGAAAAAATCAATATAGAACTTTCATCGGGAACACAAAATTGCTCAAAACTTTCTTAATACAAGCAGACCAGGAAGTAAATGAAAAGCCGATTATAAAATTTCATTTTTGCTAATATTAAAGATTTCAATACAAGCAAAAGCATGCAAAAATGTTTAAAAAGTGTTGGATTAGACTGCTGTGTGGTAAGTATATATAATATAACATTTTTGTAGTGAAATGTATTTTTTCCACTTATTTCAAAATTAGTAATATATAATCTTATTTCGTAGCATATTTTGAAAACTTTATTTGTGTTTAACTGCCCTGATGCGATTTTTTATGGAGACATTTTCGGTTGGCGATCTGTGAGTAGCTACCAAGAGCAAATAAAAAAATACTTGATTATTCTATTTTAGATTAGTTATATTAACGTTCCGTTCTGAAGCAACATGAGGGCTATTTTCGTACCTCATAATTTTATACTGAGTCGCGTTTATTATATGTACTTTTAGAGAGCATATTTTTAAAATGAACTCATCGTATGCTTAGATTTTCACAATGCTTAGATATGCTCACTGCTTAGATATGTCCAATGCTTAGATTATCACAATCTATTTCATCTTTAATATGTCATTTAGATTGAAATATCTCATTCGAATCCTTTAATAGTAATGAGGATACAAGTAAAGTAAATTTTTTAAATCTTTGTGAAATACTATTATATTGTTTTAAAAACAGAACATATTTATTAAATGCATATTCATTCAATAAAAGAAGATTAATAGACGTTAAATTTCACAAAACTTGGCGTCTCCTAATAAAAGACATGACTGATATCTCAATAATTTGAAGAAAATTCGCGTATATAGGATCTGCAATGTTAAAGAAATTTAACATTAAAAGTAGTTCAAGTAAAGATAACTTGATAAAGTTTTAAAATGTCAGTTTAAAAACGTTTAAAAATAAATCAGTTGTTTGATAGTATGAAAACGAAATTTAAGTGCAGCAAAAATGGAAAATCTTCAGGTACCTATTCAAGCGTGTTAAATCAAAACCATGTGATTCAAATATCATGCACATCGTAGCTCAATCGTTTATAATTTGCTTTTATTTTGTGCTCTCCTTTAAGCCCTTAACTGGGAAGGTGAACATTTTGGACTTAACTGGGGAGGTGCGGTCTGCGAGACAGCATTTTTAAAAAAATCAAATAAAAGTTTCTTTTAAAAATACATGTATAAAAGTCTACCTATATATTCTGTGGATATTTCTCTTAATAAAAAAATATATTTTTACTTTTTCAAAAAAAATATTATTAGCAGAAACTTTATTATTTTGCCTCATATATTTTTCTAGAAATATATATTAGAACTAATATTAATCTTTAAAAAAACATATAAATTTTCTTCTTCTTAATGATATCTATTTTTCTGTTATATTAATGTATGACGAAAATAATATAAATTAAAACTTAGACATTATATATAAAAAAATGACATTGGGTAAAATCGACTCGTTTCTACGCAGATTACTTTCAGTTCAGATTCTTGCGCACATCTATAACAAAATTTTCGGGTACATTCTAAACAAACAGGTTTTTCCCAAAATACGAGGGCAATTCGGAAATTAACCTCCGAATCGCTGTAAGAAACAAACCAGCACAGAGGAGAAAAATTTATTTACATATCAAAGGTACAACTCTCCTCTATTTTTCAACATAGTCTCCCCCATTATTCAAGCACGTACCGTTTTACCATTTCCTTCTGGCATAAAAAGAGGCCGCCTGCGATTTTAACCAATGTGTCACAGCGTTTTTAAGTTCCTCATCGTCAGCAAAATGCTGTCCCCCAAGCCACTTCTTCATTGCAGTGAACAGATGAAAATCAGGAGCCAAGTCCGGGCTGTAGGGAGGATGTTGAAACACATCCCATTTGAATTTTCGAAAAACCACTCCTGTTCTTACAGCAGTGTGAGGGCGTGCGTTATCGTGCAAAAGCACAACCCCAGAACTCAGTAGGCCGCGACGTTTGTTCTGGATGGCTCTTTTAAGTTTCTTCAACGTGCGACAGTAAACTTCGGAATTGATTGTTGTTCCACGTGTCATGAATTCGATAAGCAAGATTCTTTGAGCATCCCAAAAGACGGTAACCATCAGCTTCCTCGATGACAAAGTTTGACGGGCTTTCCTCAGCAGGGTTCGAGAACCGGTATGACCCCATGCCAAAGACTGTTGTTTTGTCTCCGCATTGACATGCGCTACCCAAGTTTCGTCACCAGTCACTATTCTGTTCAAAAAGTCCTCCCCATCCGTGTGGTACCGGGAAAGAAATTCTAAGGCAGCGCCCATTCGACTGGTTTTGTGGATCTCCGTGAGCATTTTTGGTACCCATTTAGCACAGAACTTCCGGTAGCCTAATTTTCCCGCTACTGTCTCATACAAAACTGTCCGAGAAATGTTTGGAAGTGTTCTGAAAGTTGGGAGATAGTGAAATTACGGAGCAAACGAATTTTTTTCATCGATTTCTTTGATGAGATCAGCACTCACTACGGACGGCCTTCCACTCCGTGCTTCGTCATGGATGTTTGTTTTTCCGTCCTTGAAAAAGCGTACCCATTGACGCACTATACCTTCACTCATAATGTTTGGCCCGTATACGGCACACAATTCACGATGGATATCCGCTGCTGACAGTTTTTTGGCCCAAAGACATCTTATCACGCCTCGCACCTCACATTTCGCGGAATTTTCTATGGCGGCACACCTTTTGTCACGTTATAACGAGCAAACGCTTGGCTCTACGACACCCTCACTCGCCGACTGGGAGCTTACTGAATCACAGATTGCTCGTGCATTCGATTGAGGGTGCTCCGAACCGTACTTCCAGCGCCACGCCCAAACGGCGGTTAGTTTCAGAATTGCCCTCGTATGTATAAATATGCAGATTTCCTTTTCTTCGTTGATAAACATAAATTAAATTTTTACCTCACTTCTCCTGTACCTCCCCCTTAAATTCGCTTGATTTTCATTCGCAATTCTTAATTTATTCTTGGATTTTTTATTCTTCTTATTATTTTGGGAAACTAATTCACTTGCGAGGACTTTTAATAACTCCATTCTATTCATAACAGGTTAACATATTCAGGTTTCGAAAATAACTTTAATACAAATTGTGTGAATTTACAGTAGCCATATCCAGCCTTTAGAAAACAGCCATAGAGCAATTCTGGAAATTGGAGGATATTATAAGCAAAATTTCTAATTGTTGGTTTCGTTTCAAAATGATCAATTAAAACGATTTCTTCAAAAATACGAATTTTCATATGAAGAAGGTTGTTCTTCTCTATATTCAAATTCGGATAATTCAAAATTAGTCGAATTTTCAACAAAATCCTCTGTACAATTGTTCTCATTATTGAAATCACTTCCTACTTCATTTAGAAGTTTTTGAAGATCTTTGCCATAACGAGGACCATGAGGTTGGTTGATATTCAAAGGAGTAAGTTCCAGTGATCCAGCCTTTCACAATATAGGGATACTAGCAGGGAAGTGCGGTCTGCTAAACGACGAAGAAATAAATAACTGGAATATTTAAAAAAGCAGGCTTCAAAACTTCAAGAAAATGTACACGTATAATCAAAGTCATAAAATGAGAAGCTACAGGTCGAATCTCTTCAATTCAACTAAAAATAGAGTGGTGGTGGGGAAACCATTCTTAGCGGTCTGTGAGACCGCACCTCACCAGTTGAGGGTTAAATATCTCATTTACATTTTTTAAACTTGAATTTTTAGAGTAAAATTAATGTTATTATATCAAGTTTCCCGTGATGTAACTTAATTTCTTTAAATTTAACAGCAGTATTTTGTAGAAAAAATTATTTGGCATGAAATATTATGTCCATCATCCTGTGTACAGTCAGTAGCTAGTTGATCCTGGTTAACTGAAGCAAGGTCCATAACGATCAGTAAATCAATTTATAATTGTAGTTAGAAGTCATATTGAAGATTCATATATTATCTCATATTATACTTAATCATTTATTAACTTATTTTATATGTTTTTATACACATATCATGTATTTTTATCATAGAAGTTTACCCAGGTATCAAAAGATTGGATTAAAAGCTTAGATTATTGTTGAAAAACGTCACGCACATAATGCAAAAGAGATCCATGACACTTTCTAGAAATTAAATACCGCTAAATTGCATTTAAGATTGGAAAATATGTGGTCATAAAATGGATGACTGATTTTCAGCCCGAAATTCCAATTTCGGAGGTAATAAATGCTGCTTCTTGATCACAGAAGAAAATGAAGACTTTGCAAGATATATTGTTATTCCTTCATAATTTAGTTCCTGGAAAACTATCTTATTTTTGGGGTTCTACAATAAATTCTAGAACTTAATTTCGAAATAAACTTATACCTCTACTTAAAAAATGAACCCAAAAATTTTTCATTTTTCCTCCCTAAGCAAATGCATTTTCAGGCCATTATTTTATCTTTGCTTTCTTGAAGCGATAAACCTATTTGTGAGAACTCTATGATCACGAGTCTTTTACTCAATAGTTTTGTTAATTAATTTGTTGTTCGTTACCTTTCATTTTCAAGACTAGCATGATTAATTCTCTTTTATCTGCAAATACATCTAAAACAAGGTACATCCATAAATTATTATTGTTCATAAATAATAGACGATAGATATTAATCATTCCAGCATTCATTTTAATTTTCCAAGCTTGAAAATCGTAACGAAAGCTTCTAATGTCGTTTAAAAAATGAAAGAGATGAATTGAAACTGATTCACAAAGCATCGCTGAAAGGTGAAGCGGTTGCTATGTTACATAATTAAGTGCGGTTAGCTTATGAGAATTATGATGTCTTATGATGTAATATTTCAAAGAATTTTTTTCTATTTTCTATAATAAAGAAATAGAGAAAACTGAAAATGGTTTAAAATTGCACTAAACCAGAGATTCCCAACCTGTGGTACACGTAGCACTAGTTGGGGGTACGCGAAATCAAGTTTGGTAATGGTGGAATCAAGGAAACACAAGGAATTAAAAAAATTACAGTATTTGTTTCCCTAAGTTAATACTCCGTAATAATCAACTATACCACTTAAATAGTTTATTATAACGGAGTGTAATTTTTAGCTATCCTTTATAGGAATTATTACTATACTGATTTCATTTATTTTGGCGTTGAAGTAATACTATTGTAAAAATGCAATAAAATGTCAAATAAAAAAAGCCCAAGAAATGCTATTAATTCTATTCATTTAATCTTAAGTTAACCTAAGACCTTATTAGCCAAAGAAGCCATCACAGAAAGCGACCCTTTCTTTCTACCTAAGCCACTTTCTTACTTGAAATCTGAGATTAGGTCAGCTGCTTTAAGCATCTGGCAAGACAACTGGGATAACGGAGAAACAGGCCGCAGTACACACGATATAGTGTCTGGGGTCTCAAACAAGCCAGTAGGATGGAATAAAGAAGAGCTAATGTTCGTTACAGGACACGGGCCATTCCCTTCTTTCCTTCATCGCTTCAATCATCGGGCACATGACAACTGTTCGTGCGGGTGGAAAAGGAGATCCAATGCACTATGCCACAAAATGTCGCCTGGCGTTTCCAAACTCCTACTGTGTCACTGAAATTACAGTGATTGAAAAACATTCTCACGAATAACTCATCAAGAACCCGTCTTCGACTCCTAATGCGTTTCTTATGTGATGAGAACATTCTCATTGTAGAGGATAATAATTGAGCACTCATCCACCGAGACTATCACACACTTCCGGCTACTTATGACTTTTTTCCTCTACGTATTTATATTTTATCTATTTTGTTTTGTTTCCTATGTTGTTCTGTCCGGTTTATGTTTCTTTTTCATTATTATTTGTTTTTGTACCTGCTATTTGTTTTTGTACACGTTATTTGTTTTTGTCCTTTCTTAAAAAATAAAATTCACCTCCATCCATCCTAAGCGGAAAGCAGCCCAATGGCTCTAAACACGGGGATGCAGGTGGTGTAACGTAATGTAATGTAACATCATTGATAAAAACTTATTTGCACAGGCTGATGTTTGGTCTGGGGGGAGGATATGTTAGAAGGGAGTGCACGCAAATACAAGACTAAGACAAGAGACTAATCAAGAGGTACGCGAGGGCAGGGCCGTAACGAGGTAATCCTGCGCCCTTGGTGGAACTGACAAAGCTGCGCCCTCTCCCTACGTGATACATTTTCATTAATTTTTCATACCTTCTATAAAACCCCTACTCGAAAAAAACCACATTCCTGCAAATATTTTTTATATACAAATTAAAAATTTTAAAAAAATAATGAACTATACTCATGAAAAATACTGTACTCAACAAAATAAATGTATCTTCAAATAAATTACAAATTGCACATATTTTTTATGATGAGTAAGGCCAAACTGAACAGCAAAAAATCAGAAGATGGGGAAGTTGTAAAATATCTAATCGTCGTACAACATATCGAATGAAAGAATAATATGATGATTTGAAAAACTAAAAGAAATAATCCTGAAGTAGAAACTAAATTTCCAAAAACAGTTTTAATTAAAATGTTAAAAATACCTTTTATATAAAAAAGATAACTACCAGAATTTTCCAAATAATAAATTTTGTGAAAATACAAAAAGTTCATTTTCATTTTTGTCTTTGTCAAGATGTTGTAAAAAAAGGAAACATGAATTGCAATAATTGCGAAATTAAAATGAAACGAAGAAAAAATAAACCAAAAGAAAAAACAATATGAATATGTTTATTATCTCACTATAATTGAAGAGAGAAAATATTATCATTAGTGGCGAAAAAGAAAATATTTCACTGTATAAAACTTACCAAATGAAATAAAAATCACTTTATTTAAAGAGCTTGAGTTGAAAAATATATTTCAAAAAGTGTATAAGAAAAAACTACGAGCAAGTGAAAATCTACTTTGGAGCTAGAGTAGTTAAATGCATCAAAAAGAGCAAATTTTGTTCACCATAATGCTAACAATGGTTAAATATCATGCGATTAAATATCACAAAAAGCCATCACTCCGGCCTGCCTTGGTACTCGGGTTTACATCGAATGACCGGCCCCCACGACTTCATCGGGCATTCTGGTCCCCGCATAATAGCCTGCATTACGAGCGGCTTATGCGACTACCCCCCCATTTTACCGGGGTACGACCCGTCATAGGAGATGGGCCCTAAGAGCCACACCACCATTACTGTGTACACCAAGGGAGCGAGAACCTGATTACTTATCTGGCAGCTTCTCATCCGTGAACTTCAATATGCTGGGATCATGTGATTAAATATGCGATTCTATAAAAATAAGGAAATTAGTTAGAATCTGATTAAATAAGGAAATTAGTTAGAATGTGATTAAATAAGGAAATTAGTTTCTCATTTTAAAATTAAAAATTATTGTAGCAAATCATACATTTTTTTAAATTTCTTTAAATTAAAGAACAAAATTGTACAGTTATTAAATTGTTATCATTAAAAAGATATTTTTTGAATTTTAAAATGACGTAAAAAGTCATTTTTTGAGATGATATTTTTTAAAAATAAGGCGAAAAATATTGCCTACTTTTTTATTATCTGTAAGTTTAATTAACTTTTGAGCTTTGAAAGATTGATAGTGATTCTACTCTTTTTTTGAAGAGCAAATGCGCCAAATTTCATCCAATATCAACCAAAAATGTCGATTTTTTAAAAAGACAAATAACATTAATCTTTGTATACTTTATTCTAAAGCAAAATTGTATAGTTAAATCAGTTACAATTATCAAGACAAGTAAAATCAAGGAAATCATGAATTTGGTATGGAATAGTTACATTAGATTTTTTATGCAATAAACTCGAAATACTATAATGTTAATTTTATATTTTGCTTCTAATCATGCTTTTGTATGCATATATTTACTACTAATAAAAGCGCATGTATACATAGGTGACTGTCTGTTGGCGTTCTACAAAACAGGCCGTTGAGCCTAGAGTTTCCAAATTTGATATAAACTTACTATGATGGGTGGCAAAGTACACCTCAGTGAGTTTTTTAAAGCTTTAATTAATTAAAACTAAAAAGAAGAGTTTGGGGGGGATCAACGATAATAGCCGAAAATATTATCATTTAAAAATAATTTCTACACCGACTTATATTTCAAAAAATATATATCATTCATATGATGACAGTCTAGTTGTCGTGTAATTTTTTTCTTCAATTTGACAATTTTCTTTAAAAAAATATTTTTATATATAATTTACAACATTGATAGATTGAAAATCAAACCATTTTCACTGATTCATCAAATCTTTAATTTAATAATACTCTTAATGTTTTATTTAATGTTTCTCTTATTTAAAAAAACGTGATGTAAAAATTTATTTGGATTATTACAATACAAAACATTCTTTTGTTGTAATGAAATCTTGTCATTTTCATTGCTTTTCCAGTTTTTTTAGTCTTAATTTTTGTTAATTCTTTGCTACTTGAAATAAATTTACTTTTTAAAAAGGTTTGCTATATTATTTTGATAGATTTACTTTTTAGCTATGATCTAAAATTCATTTTTTTCTCAATTGAAAATATACCATCTATTTATTTGTAATTATTAGGTAAAACATTCAAGTTATAGTCAGATAAATAAAGTGTAATAAATGTAATTTAGATCTCAATTATGTATGATCGAAATAAAAATGAATTTTCATTGAATTTAATGATATTAAAGAGCCATTCTGCTTAAGACTTTTTTAACAATTGATTGTAAAAATGAAAGTCATTGATTTTATTAGATGCAAAACATATTGCCTTAAAATATAGTTCAAATTATCTTGCGAAAAATTAAATAAGTTGATGTTTTTAAAATTGGTTGGGCATAAATAATATATAATTACTAAAATGGGTGAATCAGCTGGCAGTAGAAGGCGGTTAGTATTTAATACAGCAAAAGCAATTTAAAAATACAGAAATAATTTGAGCTCTCCTCTTTAAAACTAATTTATATTCTTAGAAAATAATGGAAATGTCCAAGTATTTTTTTATACGCCCAATCTCTGATGAAATAAAAACAGAAATTATCCTTTGAATCCTTCGTATTATTTGCTACTAAATAAACACCAAAGGACCACTCGTCCAATAAGGACGAGGCCCCTTTATCCTTCCTACAATATAGTAAACGAGATAAAATAAGACCTTCCCACACTGAAACGCAAAAAACTCTAAGCGCAATTATCCTTTTCCTTTGAGCTTTTAATAATTAAATTACGTGAATTTTTTGCCCTCCCTGCCCTCTTATCAACGTCTTAGAGATTCGAAGAAGATTATTAAGTCAGGCGAGTTCCCTTGTCCATCTATTTTAGACTGTAAAATGAGATGCAAAAAAAGAAGAAAAAGCATGTTGTTTTGCCATCTAGGCAAGAACCACACCCATGGTCAAAGAAGGACCTTTTCTCCTGCGGTAGCAAGAAACTGAAAGTGCTCATTGCTGCAACAATTTGTAGTATAAAGCTACTTGCTATTTTGTTCCAAGAGAAGGCGCAGACCCTTTCCGGCACCCTCTGTAAGGGAGTCGCAACCAGACAAGCTGGCAACTTGACCACTGGACAAAACAAGTAGCCACTCCCGTAATGTTTAGTAGCCGCTGAGGACTTATTCTCAAATTCTTTTTCATTTGCACAGCAGATCTTACCAATATTACTCTATGTTTTTTTTAAAATTTTGCGCTAATTTTGCCTGCGCCATTGGCGCCAATCTCACGACCCCCTCAGTACGTCCCTGCGCGGAGGAACAAAAGTTGGGAACCCCTGCCCTAAACTTATGTAGCAGAGTCAGATAATTTAATAAAGTAAGTTGTCGAAACCGGCGATTATTTTTAATAGAATTTAAAATAGCATGACTTTTAAATAACACTTTTAGGTAATATTATGTATGTAGGAAATAAGTAATTTGATTTTACATGTTTAATTAGCATAGAACATTATTTCATAAATTGCTCAGAGGATTTCTGATGAAATATTTAAAACATAAAACTGCATGGTAACACATTAAGAAAGCAAAATACTCATTGTGTCAAAATAAAAAGAAATATTACATTTGTTTTTATCATGGGAAACTTACTGAAAATGGTCGAGGTAATGTATGCAATTTGGAATTTTTAGTTCGATTTCATTTCAATGGTATTTCTCTTTATTTTTTTAAATTTCAATTCTCGACATTTTATGCTTTTCATAAACCGTTAGACATCTTTTTTCATAAGAAATGTATTAGAAAACATATGAATATAATAGTAATAATGATTAAAACTTCTGGAATTAGTAGAAAATATATTACCAATCAAATAAACATGATTTTTTGTAAGATTCCCTTAAACAGATTTGTTCATTTATTATAAACATCATTTTTGTTCATTTATTATATGCTTTTCAAACTGAAATACTGAAATGAATAGAATGTATATTCTTGAAAAGTTTTCGTATCCGTCATCAGATTGTAACTTTCAAAGACAAATTTCAACTCGACGGATACCATATAATCATAATTACCGTTTCATATCCGATTTTCATAATTATGAGATGGATGAGCAGAACATGATAATAAACTTCATGTCGAAATTCACACCGAAAGTTTTATCTTAAAGTTGGGAACCCCTGCCCTAAACTTATGTAGCAGAGTCAGATAA